>OY992880.1:42494873-42817373 GCA_963921405.1 Cepaea hortensis | reverse complement strand
ACGCAGTTAATAGGACGGGTGGAAACAAGAACCCTACCGCCAGAGTTGGGGAGGGTTAATGGTGGAAAGGGTGATTTTCCACGAAGTTAAAAGAGCAGCCGTGTCGGGGCTGAGAGGTTGGGTGGAAAGTGTTTTTTTTTTTTTTGTATGACGGAAAAGTGTCCGGTCATTTTACAGACAGTCAGTGTGGATTATTGTGACAAAGAAGACTGAGGTACTGACTTGAGGTGTCCGACAAGGTCAAGGTTGGGGACAGTGCAAGTTACTGGGATTTTCCACAGGAGATCTGGATAAACAAGGTGTTTTGAAAGAAAGCCAGATTTTATGTTTCGTCTTTGTTGAACTGTTCTACTATCGTTACCATTACTCTGTCATGAGCAATCAGTGTTACAACGAAGGATGACATGTCATCACCGCACACAAGGGTCACCGGTGCATACAGTTGCCAAAAAGAACTGACGGTACAGGGTTATAGCACTGGGCATTTGCGGCCAATTTTTCATTTGAACTTTGTCTTTAAACGGCAATCCAGAACATTTTGGGATAATTACCATCATCTTCAATTCGTACGACAATCGAAAGAACACTTTGGATAATTACTATTTACCGTCAACGTTTTCGACAGTTGGAACTGGTAATCACAACGCGAAATGACTTAACCACTCAACAAAACAACAAGTCGCTTTGAAATCTAGCGTCGTAAACATTTCGGAGAATTTAACACAGACATTTCCAGCATAGTGTGAAAAACTATTAACAGCAAAATAAGAACTTTTGGCGACGGATTATAAGTACAGATTTATCGACCAACGAGTTGGACATTCTGTTGCTCTCATGGTCTTAACTGTCGTTATCGTTTGTGGACTTATATATATATATATATATATATATATATATATATATATATATATATATATATATATATATATATGTTTTACATGTAGTTGTTGATAGGCACTGGTTGCGATCACTATCTACATCAGGATAGGCTTGGCAAAACGTGGATATTTCTAGTTCTTACGATATTTTTGTATGGAAAACGTTAATGAGTTAACGTGTCGTGCAGTGGCATTGGAGTCCTAACTAATATCTACAGACGCGTTGTCTGACGTCAGATCTGTGTATATTTTGAGTTTATATATTTTTTTTTCTTTCTTTTTTTCTTTTCGTTATATTTACATATGATATTTGTTGTGGTCGGATATATGGTATTATTGTAATCTTTCGTCTTTTCTACTGTCTAGTGGTCTTTGTCAGTTTATATTTATATATTACGCGCACTGTGGGTGTCCCTACACAAGCTTGTGGTTGTTACTGTGGTTTATTTCTGTGCGATCACCGTCTTCGTGTACTTGGCTTGTGAGTCTAACGTTTTTATAGAAAACACTTACTGTTATCATCCATTTGTTTGTATATGTATTTATATGTATGTTTAACAATATTTCCAGAAATGTTATACAACTATTTGTTATAGATATAAGGGAGTATAGGTGATACTTCCCCCTCACTACCTAGTGCTTATAGAGTGACTGGGTGAGTACAGGGTGACATTATTAGCACTACGAATTTACGTACACAGGGAGTGGTAGTGTACTTACTGAAGGCACACAAAGACTAGTAGCAGAGTCTTTACATTTATAATTGGCTGACAGACAGCAACGTGTCCACAAGTACAAGATGCCTACTTTAATGGATTATATTGAAGCAGGTAAACGAATAGGCCTGAAAGGTAAAGAGTTACAGGAGTATGCAGAAGCAAAAGAACAAAAACAGACGGAAAGAGAGGAGAGGCATAATGAACGCGAGGCAAAGCGTCTACAGGAAGAGACACAAGTAAAACTAGCTGAAATGGAAAACAAACGTCTACAGGAAGTAAAGTTAGCCGAAATAGAAAACAAGCGTCTACAGGAAGAGACACAAGTAAAACTAGCCGAAATAGAAAACAAGCGTCTACAGGAAGAGACACAAGTAAAACTAGCCGAAATAGAAAACAAGCGTCTACAGGAAGAGAGAGAGAGACACACAAATGGAACTTGAAAAGTTAAAACACACAAATGCGGTGGAAATCGAGAAAGAGAAGATTAAGATGGAAACTGAAATTGAGTTAAAAAAACTAGAACTATCTTCGAAAGGTCAAAGTGAGGAAAGCAGAAGACCTTCGCAGTCACCACAGAGATTAAAACTGCCATATTTTACAGACCGGGACCAACTTGAAAATTATTTGGCCAGATTCGAGGCATCAGCCAAAGCGTTAGGTATTCCAGAGAAGGAGTATGCGATGAGACTTGGCGAGTTTCTTACGGGTAAGGCACTAGACACCATGTTCAATTTACCTGTAGAAGAAAGGAACAACTACACTATCTTACGTCAACGTTTGCTGACAAAGTTCCAACTAACTGAGCATGGATATAGGATAAAGTTTAGACAGTTAGTGCCAGAGACAAATCAAGATTTCACAGACTTTGTTAACACAGTAAAGAATACATTTAACAAATGGATGGAGCTTGCAGAAGTAGGGAAAGATTTTAATAAATTAGTAGATCTAATGTTAAGAGACAAGGTAGTATCTGCATGCAATTCCGATTTAGTGGCTTTCTTTGAGGAACGTAAGCCAAAGGACATAGACACAATATCTCAGTTAGGGCAAAACTACATGACTGCACATCCTAACGTATCTATTGGTAAACTAATGAGTGAGGAAATAGTCTGTGCAGCGTACACTGAACAGGACCAGAATCCAGTCATCAGACCAAGGGCGAAAAGAGTGGATTCAGCACAGAAAGGTGAGCAGCAAGAACTTCAAGATAAGGGTTTCCGAGGAAACAATGTTGGTAGAGTAGGACGGTACCCATATAGAAGAGGGAACTTCCAGAACGCCCAAATTATGCCGGATGTTGGAATTGTGGGAGCTGGAGACACAAGGCAGCAGAGTGTGATGCACAACCATCAGATGGACCAACGAACAACAGTAAAAGGGAGATTACTTGTTTCAAATGTGGAAAGAAGTGGCATTTCAGCCATCAATGTAGGATGAGAGAAACAGAGCACTCAAATGCAGCGCAAGTAATTGAGACGCTGAACAATGAAGATTGTAGTGGGTGCAAACCTCTTTTTGAAAAAGACAGTCAGCCAGTCTTAATATGTGGTCATACAGTGAAATCAGGATCAGAAGTGCATGAAGGAGGCAGTTTGAAGCTGCATCAGGGATTTGTCAATGATAGACCAGCGTTAACAATTAGGGATTCCGGATGTACGTCTATCGGAGTGAGGAGAAGTTTAATAGATCCCTCGGATTATACAGGGAAAAAGATTAGATGTATAACATTCAACGGCACAGTAGAGTTCTACCCTGTAGCCATAATAACAGTAAAAACACCATATATCACTGGAAGAGTGACAGCGTGTGTTTTGGACTCACCTGTGGTTGATTTGATCATAGGAAATGTTATAGGAGTTAAAGATTGTACAGAAGAGGAAATAGTTTATTGGGACCAAAAATATAGTGTAAGCAGTAATGAGGTAGTTACCACAAGAGAACCTAAATTAGACAGTATAGCTGAGGTAGAAGAGGCACTTGAAGTAGACACAGGAACTCAGGACAAGGATAGTACAGCTGAGCAGATGGGAATGGATCTCAAATATACCTGTAGGGAATCCCAGAGACAAGATACTACTCTGAACAAATGTTCCCATGGGTGTAGGAGAGTAGAACATAGGCAGTCAAAGAAAGGTAGATGGTGCTTCGAGAAAAAGAACAATGTTCTCACTCGCAGCTTTTCAGATAGCAGAACTGCACGTGGGCAAGGAGCAGTACCTTTAGCATATAGAGACCGATATACTAGACCAGCTCAGGATAGGGCATGTACAGGGCACATAGGCATAAGGCGTATGCAGCAGAAAGCAAGGTGCCAGATATATGGGCCAAGATTGAATAAAGAGTTCAGTCTAAACGGAGACTCAAGTGTAACGGTGCAATATGCAGATAGGAAAGTTGAGTTAGGTCTAAAGAGTGTTCGCGACAGTACTGACCCAGGGCTAGGGATAGCAAACAGATGTTGTAATTGTAGAGGTACCATGAGTCATGGGTACACGAAAGGTAGACACAGCATCGACAGGAATCAGAGGAGGGTTCATGCAAGAACAGAACCACCTGATATAGGGTCGGTACACAAATAGTATTGTGTGGTCGTGAAGTAGTAAGAGACCTGTGGGTACATAAGTATAATGCTTTCCTATGATGTATTATTATGATGTGATGTATTGGTACACAAGATAGAAAGATGTTTGTATTTATGTGTGGGGAATATGGGAGTGTACTATTAGCATTTGATGTATTATTTAGGGTGGTAGCTAAAGTGAGATGGAGCCATACTTAGGGCTACCCAGGCAATATGTCTGGGTCACATGTTTAGTAAGTGCAGTCTCCCAATATTTGAAAACGAAATTTTCTTTTAAGAGGGGGGTGATGACATAAGCCTGGGTCATTGACAATGAGTTGAGTGACCGGGCATGAGAGAGAAGGGATGAAAGTGGGAGACAGTAAAGTGACTGACCTGGCTATGGGGAAAACAGCCAGTCCTGAGAAATAAAATAGTAAGGGTAGAGAAAATCTCCCAGGGGGATGGGGGAAGGACAGGTTAGTTTTGTGTGAAGTCAAGGGACTTCAGGACAGTTAATGTGTAGATGCCGAACTGGTCGGTAGTCTAAGGAGAAGCGGAGTTAGAGATCTCCGTGTTGTGTTGTTCTCCGAGTTGTGAAGACCGGCCTGAACCAGAGTGGGTTCTATAGGGAGTGAGGGCCTAAACCCAGAGTGGGTTGCATAGTTGAGCAGTGGCTCCGACCCAATGTGTGGGTTGTATTGTAGGAGATCCTGCCGTGGATAGTAGTTGGACTAAATGTCTTGTGGATTTGATATGAAGCAGGCTTGAGAAGGCATTGATGTGTGCTGGTTCAATTGTGAGGAGGATATTATATTCTATGGATTACATTATTTCTGGATGTATAAACATGTTCCGTCTGTCCGTCTTATTTCTGTAATAAAGGATTATGTGCGCCAACGGAATCTTGTTTAATGCCTGGTGAATATGCACTGCGGGGGTGAGTTATATTGCAAGACAGTTAGATATCTCCATTGACACACCATGAGTATCGTTACCTAGACAACGACCATCACACGACAATATCAGGAACATATCATCGTAAGAACTTCTTGATATTATCATCAAGAACGACGTGTGACACTGGTATTGACTGCAACGTCCTGTAAGGGATATGCAATATTAAAAAGTATTTTGCTCTGAAAATGGAACCGTAGGACCACTACTAATTTCTTTATGTCTTTCTTTGTGTATTTATATGCAAAGTCTTGTTTGAAAACTTGTCCCATTTTTAACAGATACAAATCTTTATAATCGTTATATTTGTTTGTTATGAATACTGCGTGTATGATCATATATTTAACGATTGCATACGTTATGCTGGAATATTGTATCATTGTCATCGTTGTTAGTAATTACTTTTATGCATTCCTTCATTACTACACGCTTTAATGTCATAGCATTGTTTAAATTGCCAAACCCATCACATTTTGCTTTGTAATATTACTTGTATTGTATGTTAAATGACATTTCCAACATTAAGTAAAGCTGTCTTTCATATAAATACTGTTAATGTGACTACGATATGCTGTTACAGATATGGCGCTCAACTTCTAGTCATCAGGGATGAAGTGGAGGCAAAAGATGTTTCCTCTGTGGCTGTACAGAAGTTTAATACCAGTAAATCTTTCTGGATTTACAATGGGAGATGTAAATATCTTTGTTAGATGTTTCAGTACTTTATCATCATCATGTACTGTGCGGAAAAGCATGAGCGGTCATGGTTCGCCATCACACACTATCAAAAGAATCCCGGATCAGGTCTTTATTCTTGCCCCGATTATGCCATATGACCAGGCCATGCAAGTATTTATCTCATTGTGTGACCCTTTCTGGTTTGCCACCAAGTTTGCCAGTTGTCATTAAGTATTCAAGTGTAACTCAACTCATAACATGTCCAAACAGTGTCTGACTGCCTACGTTTAATTTATATAATCTGGTCTCCATCACTATGTGTGTTTGTGTGTGTGTGTGTGTGTGTGTGTGTGTGTGTGTGTGTGTGTGTGTGTGAGAGAGAGAGAGAGAGAGAGAGAGAGAGAGAGAGAGAGAGAGACAGAGAGAGAGAAGGAATGTCTCATTCGTTTTTCTGCCCATTGTTGGTATTCTTGACATTTGTCTCAGAAACCACATTCCTGCCGTTATTAGATGCTTCTCAGCTTGTCCATGTTCCCATAAATAAAATAGTATAGACGATAACAAGTTAAACCACAGCAGATAACGAAGGAAAGCGAGGAAAACATCGAAGGGAAACAAGATGATAATCATAACATTTTGCCGTGTTCTTTTTTTTTTGTTTTTGTTTATATTATGTAAAGGATCACGCACGTATTCTCATGTGCACCCAAAAGCACAAAATGTGAAAGTCGTAACACTTCCCAAAATCACAGATAGTTCTTGCAACGGGACTTTGGGGGAAAGGAGGGAGGGTGGATGAGCCACAGTAGATTACTGACTAGACTCTCGCCTTCCGGCCCGGTCACCATATGTTCGAATCCACATCGGCGCGTATTTTTAATTTGACCTGGGTCCCTAGGTCGACCCAGCCTAAAATAGGTACCAGGAAGTGCCTTGGGATGTAATACCGACCACATCATCCACCGAGTGTCTACTGGTCTTTAAAAGTATATACTTTGTCCAATGTCCTTAAGACGTTAAAAGGGTCCGTTACTTTACCTACAAAAGATCATGCTGATATGGGAATTTATTTAGAAAAGAAAACTAAACATTATAGAAAGACATTAGATTAAGTAAGTATATTATTTTATTCGCAGAACATAGACATAGTTCATCTAAATAATTAGCTGAAGATATGCTTGGATATCTTTTTTTTAAATGTAGCATATCCCTTACAGGACGTTGCAGTCAACACCAGCATTTTTCAGCTGCTCTTGATGTACTAGGCAAGATTACGCTCAGTAGTTTGCCATTGCTTTCTGAGCGACCGGCTCACATACCCCTAAGTTACCAACACGGCGAGAAACGCTACCAATTCTCGTGCACATCACGTCACTCACGAGAATATACGGGATTACGGAGAAAGACGCTAAAACCTAGGCCAGGGAAACCGGCGCTTGGATATTACTTGTGCCATTTAGTATAGTGTTGTTAAGAGGATAAAGTTGAAGAAAGTCAAGTATACAACAGGGAACACTAAATATGATTTGTGTACATTGAGTAATGACAAGGAAATACAAAACAAATTCAACATAGAAGTACAGAACAGATTTGAAATATTGTCTGATCTAGAGATCCTATTCCAGGATGTGGATGATCAATGGGAAATGTTAAAGAATTCAATCAATGTGGCTGCAGAAAAAACTATTCCAAAATTAAAGAAGGTGGGTCGTAAGAAATGGATGACTGAGGAAATTTTACACTTAATGGAAACAAGAAGACTCAACAAAAATAATCCTGCCAAATATGAAGAAATTCACAGACAAGTCAGAATATTATGTAGGAAGGCAAAAGAATCATGGCTTGAGGAAAAGTGCTTAGAAATTGAAAAACAACACAACAGTCAAAATACCAAATTAGTGCACAAAAGAATTCAGGAACTTACTAATAAAAGAACAAGTACATCAACAGGCTGTCCAAACAACTAAAGATGGCAAAGTCATAATAGAAAAAGATCAGATTCTACATGTATGGACAGATTATGTGAAAGACCTGTATAATGATAACAGATAGGAACAGTATGCTATTAGATTTAATAATGAAGGACCAGCAATTTTAAAGATGGAGGTTCGAAATGTTCTTAAGCATATGAAAGCTGGCAAGGCCCCCGGTGCAGATAACATCACAACAGAAATGATTAGAGCTCTAGAAGAATTTGGACTAGAGCAAGTCACTAGACTGCTGAACACATTATATGATACTGGAGATATACCTTCTGAATTATGTAATTCTGTATTTATTGCAATCCCAAAGAAATCAGGAGCCTTAGAATGTGATCAACATAGAACAATTAGTATAATGAGTCACATCACAAAGATTTTGTTACGAATTATCATGCAAAGAGTGAGGAAGAAAATACAACCTGAAATAGGGGAAGAACAATGTGGTTTTGTAGAAGGAAAGGGTACAGTAAATGCTGTGTATATGCTGCGAACAGTTATTGAACGTGCTTTAGAAGTAAACAAGGATATACATCTTTGCTTTATTGACTACACAAAGGCTTTTGATAGAGTTAGACATGTCAACATTGTGGATATGCTTGCAGATCTACAAATTGA
This sequence comes from Cepaea hortensis, assembly GCA_963921405.1. Lineage (NCBI taxonomy): Eukaryota > Metazoa > Mollusca > Gastropoda > Stylommatophora > Helicidae > Cepaea > Cepaea hortensis. The sequence goes on along the minus strand of OY992880.1, from coordinate 42,808,984 downwards.
TGGGAAAGACATTAGACTTATAAAAAACATATATTGGAAACAACAAGCTGCCATAAGGATTGATAATGAAGTAGGACAATACCAACCTATTAAGAGAGGTGTTAGGCAGGGATGTGTAATGTCTCCAGATCTTTTTTCCCTATACAGTGAAAATATTTTCAGAAATGTAGAAGACCTAAATGGAATCAGCATTGGAGGACGAAACATAAATAACATTAGATATGCAGCTGATACAGTATTGATTGCAGACAATGCACAGGATCTGCAACAATTAGTAGACGCTGTGGTTGTCCACAGTGAGCAGCTGGGGTTGGAATTAAATTGTAGGAAGACACAGGTTATGGTCGTCACTAGGAAGAACGAAGTACCACAATGTAATATACAAGTAAATGGGAATATTCTTCAACAAGTGAATCGGTTCAATTATTTCGGAACAGTCATAACATCTGATGGCAGATGCCTTGAAGAGATTAGAACAAGAATCGCCATTGCGAAAGTAGCCTTTAGCAAGATGAAAAACATTCTGACCAATAAAATGATGTCAATTGAAACGAGAAAAAGAGTGTTGAGGGGATACATAGAGCCTGTTCTTTTGTATGGATGTGAAACTTGGACAATGTGCAGTCAAGCAGAAAAACATCTGATGGCTGCAGAAATGTGGTTTCTGAGGAAAATGCAAAGAATACCATGGACAGATAGAAAAACCAATGACCAAGTACTACAAGAGACACATGAAAATCGTAGATTGATTAGAGAAATTAGACGTAGACAGTCAAAATTTTTTGGACATGTTATGAGAAGAAATGGACTGGAGAACTTAGTGACAGCTGGCAAGATCGAAGGGAACAGACCAAGAGGAAGACCGAGAGGAAAATACCTGGATGGCTTGGCCACATGGCATGGACGAGACAGGAACACTGAGCTGATCCACGACTCTGGTGATCGAGTGAAATGGCGAATCATGACCGCCCACGCTTTCCGGCATGGCACATGATTGATTGATTGATTGTTAAGAGGTGAAATCACAATGCTCTACTGAGTCAGTGGGCGATCTGTATACATAACACAAACTTAACCAAATGTGTTTAAGTAATTATCCTACAGGCTGAGAACAAACTATATGAAAACACAAATTCATATACACATTCAAAGGCAGTATCATCATGTGGCAGGTCATTTGCAGAACGTTACTCTTGTAATCTCGGCCCGCCCAAATGATTTCTTGTGCTTTGTTGTCTCCACATCTCGTACATAATCATGCTAGAGGTGCCTTCAATGTGCCGTGCCCATCCTCCCGCTACCCTTTCTCCCAAGAACCATGCCTTCCATCACTGTTCTTTCCAAACATTGTAACGTTTACTATGGACAAAATATTCAGGTTTCGCGACATAATGATAATTATGGGTAAGTTTTCTTCGAAATTCTTCTAGAATGCCAATATTTTTTTTTTACTTCTATATCATTGGTTCATATGACAATTTAGTTAGCCAAAAAATTATAGTGCTTATTAGATATATACAGTAGATGTATAACATGTTAAGAACATAGTAATTCTAAAAAATGTGTACTATACAAGAGAATACTTTAGCTAATTGATTGTATAGATGTTAGAAACGTGAATCTTTTCTTAAAAACAGCATTATGGCTCCACATTAAATTTGCAGTAGCCTAACAGAATTATATTTGTAACTAATCTGAACAGCAGTCAGAATATATCGGAACGTCGATTTTAATCGCATAATTAGCTCAGCAGTTAGTTCCCCTTGGATAGATAGATCATTACGGCTGGATAGACTGGTACTGCACTGAGTGACAAGGGAATCTTACGACACTCACGACTCCGAGTCAAGGCCAGACGGACACATAATTAGATTGCTACTGCTACCATTAGTATTGGAACTCTTCGCTGACTGTTGAAGATGAGGACGGAGCACTATGGCAATGTCCCGAGTGCTATGATGTCGGTTCTTGAACCAAATTAACTCATTCTGTAATTTGTGGTCATCGATGATGTTTACAATAACAGTTAGTTCTGTAATTGTTTTGTACTGAATAAATAAATCTATGAAATTCTTGAGCTCTTAAAAACAAATACAGAGAAGTTCTAAGATGCCCAGAGCATAAAAATATCAAGTACGATTTATTGCCTGGCACATTTATATATATATATATATATATATATATATATATATATATATATATATATATATATATATATATATATATATATATATATATATATTCACACAGTAATATCAGTTGTTTGCCATGGTAATTTTAAACTGACTATCATGTCTTTCTGTCATGGTAAACAACTGATATTACTGTGTGAATATGTGTATATTTCAGCTTGAACGATGATTGTAATTATTTTACTCTATGTTGTGTGACATCTGCAGTAAGTACCTGACGAGATGCAGCGAAATGTGCCAGGCAATAAATCGTACTATATATGGTTTGTGTTTTCGTTATTCAAATTCACTACGGGAAAACATTGTTTTGATAAAAAATATCAATTAAAAGTCTTCAGTATTTTTAAAATGTACGTATATATATTGATTCTTGTAAAAAGTTTTGCAGATTTTAAGACATTGCCTTTAAGATTGTCTAGGCCTCGGAAATAAACCTTGAAGCCGGAGTATTATTCTGATTATTTAGACAACGCAGATATTTTAATATGTGTGTAAATGTATTCATATCTGCTCCAAACATATGAACTTTAAATTATACAATTAGCAGCAGTTACAAGTTTCATTATATGTAAATAATGGGAGGATATTTCATATACCAATGAAAGCATGGTTTACATTTGCAGCATTTAAAAATTGATGTGAAATTATCATAAATCCAGTTTCTGCACTTTCGTATGTAAAGATAATTATCAGCTTTTCATAAAAGTTGAATAAAAACGTTTCAGTTATTTATGCACCATTTTTCATTGTGTTTACTGACCCAAGTTATTTATTTATTTCTCTCTCTCTCTCTCTCTCTCTCTCTCTCTCTCTCTCTCTCTCTCTCTCTCTCTCTCTCTCTCTCTCTCTCTCTCTCTCTCACACACACACACAGACACACACACAGACACACACACAAGCACACACGCACGCACACACACAGGCACGTACGCGCACACACACACACACTCACGCACGCACACACACACACACACACACATATATATATATATATATATATATATATATATATATATATATATATATATATATATATATATATATATCTTAGTATCGTTTATTAATATTTACTTATAGATGAACAGGATTCGGGCAAAGGTTCTCTACACAGCACATTTTGTAAAGGGATGTGGCAGCCAAATGAGCCAAGGGAAACAAACGAGGATGTTGGTATTGCAAGTAATATGCAAGGCAGATGGGCTCTCAGTTGGGTTTGGAGTAACCTCCCTTTTATTTGCAGGGCACCAGCTTGCCCAACAGGTAACTAATAGTATCTGTTTTAACCAATTTTGTGTGATCATGTCTTCTCGATCTAGCAAGTCACACCAGGCGCCTGAAGTCCAGAGAGCAATGAACAAATTGATTTGTTTGGTTGTTTCGGAATTTGATCATTCGGGGCCACATCGATTGACAGATGTCAGTCGCAGCGATCGGGCAAAACTTTGAACTATAGCCTAGCCTACAATGGGAGACGTGACATTCTTTTTAGCATGATAATTTGGTCGCGTTTAGCGGGAGCCGCATGGTCAAATGGTTACACACCAGCCAGTGATCCGGAGTTCGATCCCGAGTCCAGTCAAGGATATGCACTATTGGTGAGCTTAAACGAGAGAGAAACTCGAGTCTAGTGCTTCCAATCCAACGGGGACAAGGCCCAAGGTCCGTACCGGAATACAATCAGCGTTGCCAGTAGTGGGTTGTGCTCAATCTTCAAGTAGAATGCTTCTATTAGAGGAAACAACAAAGAACAAAACTTGGATGACAGAAGACATACAAAGCAACGTGACATCAAGGAAAGGAAAGAAAAATACCCCTGAATATAAGGATAAAGTCACAAGCTAATTTGCAAACGTGCAGGCGAAAATGTCTATGGAACGGATTGTTTGAGGATATAAAATACAATACGTCAAAAATTACTGATAATAAAAACTCTATGATTCTCGAGTTGGAAGTGGAGAAAGCAATAAACACTATAAAGAAAAAGTAAAGCTTCTGGCAATGACAGAATATCAAAAGAAACAATAGCAGTCACTGATACTATTTTAAACTCTTCTTGTGTTGCCTGTTATCTCCAAGTGGAGTATAGGCTATATGAAACATATTCTCACACATAATCATTTCAGCTACAAATGTAACCTAAGAATGATCTAATGTATGTTTACTCTGCGTTTCTAATTATGGACAAAGCATTTTTAAAATGTGAGGGTAAAATTGAAGCTTTTGAAATGTGATTACGTAGACGAATAGGAAGAATATCATGTCCGGAGAAGAAAAGAAACAAAGACGTTTTACAAACATTGGGAATTAAACATTATTTAAGGTATGTCGTCCAGTTGAAAAGACCCAATTATTTTTTGTTTTTAAAGGACGTGCTGCGGGAAAGCATGAAAGCATGAAAGGTGGTTGGACAACATCAAGACTGCAAGAAGCTTATATGAATTCACTATGAAACCACAAGACAGATGGTGCTGAAGACTCATGATAGCCGACCTTCAATGCGGAGATGCACGTGACCGATTGATTGAAGACTTATCGTCTATCAGAATGTTACTGTGAATGTTTTGAGTGCAGGCAACAGTGTGAGAAATTGTTATAATTTCTGCTAATTGTCTGGTGTCTCTCTTTTCCTGAGATCTACAATTGTGTAGGGTCTTGTAGTTAGTTTATCTTGTGTTAACATTGCCATTGAATTACATTATTCATTTTATAGGCTCCTTTAGATGTAGTGACGGAACTTGTCTAAACGTGAGGTGGAAATGCGATGGGGCTTACGACTGCAAGGACATGTCGGATGAAAATGATTGCAGCGGTAAGATTCTGTTTCTTCTTCGCTACTGCTTGTTCTAATCTTTTCTGTTTTACAACTCAGCGTCCTGCTATGTAAAGCATTCTGTAACAAACTCTGATATATTCATCGTTTCCATTATGCCATGCATACATCTTTTGCGGAAGAAATGTGGATGTGTATTTTCCCCGTTGTATTGAATAGAGGTCAGCATTACCAAAAGGATAAGAGCAATCGAGCTTAAACATCCAGTGCGCTAATGTTGGGGTACGTGGTTCATCCCCTACAGAAGTTGACTTCTCGTTCAGAAAGCAATGGAAAACTACTTACTGAACGTAAAATTGCCAAGAATATTAACCTGGGGTTGTGGGTAATCACAAAATCCAGCAAACGGCATGCACAATATTTAATTGAATGATGTTGTTTGTCCATCAAGAATGATGATGACCATTCATTTCATCCAGTGGGGTTGAAAGTATGGAGCCGTGAGTTTTAAGATGGCTGATAACGCCTATTTTGGCACGAAATGTTCTTTGACAATGTGGACAAAGAATGCTTGACATTTCTGGGGGAAGAATTCCTACAGTGGTGTTTTTTTTTTTTTGTCCTGCCTTTTATTCACAGCTCTTGCAGTCCTGGTTGCCTCATACGTGACTGCAACCTTGCGTCATGATGCACGCCACGAATTTCGGTCTCTGGCTGCAGTCTCCCAGGTGTCATGATGAATTCCAAAAGCGTTCAGTGAGATTTTCAGAGTATCTTTAAAGCGTTTCCTCTGGCCGCCTTGGGAGCGTTTACCACAACGCAACTCACCGTAAAAAATTCGTTTAGGGAGCCTGTGATCTGGCATGCGAGTTAAGTGACCAGCTGTCGCGAAATCACTGTAAATTAACAATCAGATGATACAGATAACAAAGACAGTCTGATTCGCAGCTACAAGTTGTTTATTCCTGGAGGCGGTGAGATCAAACGGTATAGCCATCTTTGAGAGTTCCCCACAAGACAGAAAATTGTAGGCATGTTGTTGTGGCCTGATCGGGAGAATGCGGGAAACACGCTGGCTTGTTTTGGTTGTCGAAACAAGGGAGACAACTTTTGCATTGGTTGAACAAGGGGGAGCGAATAATTCTGAAAGAGTTAGTTGTCCTTGAGGACACCTGTGTTGACATCAAAGGAAGTCACTAGAACAATCCAAGTCTGTTTGAAAAACCTAACTTGTTACAGGGATTGTAAACAAGAGAATTGGCCTAAGACGGACGGTGTTTTCGCTAGCTCTGGATGAATTTGAAGAACATCTACCGTGTGCGGGATTAATTAACTTTAATTTACACGTGCCTGTCATGGCAAAATGTAGATGTGATTCAGGAGCAAAGCAGTGATATACAAGGTACTCCATAGATTATATTTAGGTATAATTAATGTGGTATAGACTGGTGTTAGTAGAGTTTAGAACGTTAACGTAGTAAAGTGATAATTAGCTCTGCTAGTTGAGGATGGGTTGGGAGATAGGGGAAATGTCCAATGGTGGGATCTTCTAGTGGGGTGCCTACTGGGGTTCTGTACTCTGTCTATTAGTCTTTCCTTGTCGTAGCCTGATTCGGACCAAGGTAATGAGCTCCTCTGCTCTATGACAGAGTTTAGTTCGGTGATAAATATCTGAGCGAGGCCGTAGGCCTACACTCAGCTAGTAGGATCAGTAACTAGTGCTCTCACCAGGTGTGTTATTTCTCTAACAGGTTCCCCGCCAGTTACGAGGAAGCTCTACACTGGTTTTGAGGAAGTTCTACTTCGATGAGGAAGAACACAAGAGGAACAGTCAATGCTCTTTTAAGGAAATGGATAATGTCCGAGAAGAAAGTTTGTACAATAGTGTTTACGCTGGGCCCATGATCAGGAGGGTCCACAAGAACATGGCTCAGATGAGCAAAACCATATAACGATTCCTGTGTGATGAGGTTCACCTAGGATGGGTGAGGTTCGTTGATACACCACATATCATATGAAAAATAGTGACTAAAAAGGAACATTAAACGTAGCATTCACATGGAGCTGTAGAGTCCATTGGAATAATACAAGGGACATTGTATTTGAGACAATATAGACAATAGATAGGATCAAGTGTATTACCAATAACAGTGATACCTATATTCACAAGTACAAGGATTGAACATTTAAGAACTATAGGGACCTATAGAACGCAGTGTGTAACCGATCCATGATCAATGTTAAACTAAGGACTGTATCTATTTCGGATGATCATGTAGATGGATTACCAAGTAGCTACCGAAGAAAGTCAGCGTCTGGCAGGAGAGATACATCACTGGGTGAGGTTTTCTTGTGCTGACCTAACGTGCTGTGGTGTGACCTTGCTAGGATGATCTGACTGGGCTACTGATCTGATGGTCCGATTCTACACACATTATAGTACACGACACACATTCTTTGCAAACACTTCGCACATACATTACACTTTTCTTTTAATAAATTAATTGTTATTAATTTTTAGAAGCTAGAGTTGTTGAGTATGTTGCGTTGGGGAAGAATGAGAGGGGGCATGATACAGTAGTGATAGAGAGAGAGAGAGAAAGAGGTGTCCATAAACTGAGGGAGTGTGGTGGACGGAATCTAGTGGATTCTCCAGGATAATGATAAAGGGTTAAAATATAATGTGGGTGTTGATTCCCCTCACTCCAGGGACGACACTTTAAAGAAACACACGACACCAGCCCAGCGAATCTGATTCTTCATTAGCAGAGTGTGGATACTGGGCATGGACGCTCTTTCTAGGATTTCAGTGTCTGAGATCTTGTCTTGCCATTTGAACTTCAGTAGCTTCCTAAGGCAGTCTGTGTGGAAGTGGTTTAATTTTGCTAGCGTGTCGCTGATAAACAGTCCAGGTTTCACAAGCACATAGCAGTGTGGATAATACAACTGCTGTGTAAACTTTCAGTTTTGTTTGAAGGCTTATTGTCAGGGTCTTAAACTTGGCTCGCTAACCTAACAGTGTGGGACAGTACAAGTACAACGTGATTTGACGTAAGACTCAACGACACACCGTTCTATGGATTTATTCACATATCAAATACAGAACGATGATCACAACAATATATACTCGATACTTCAATACACTTACATACAGCTCACAAGTCTCACTCAAGATGTCCAGACACTCGACTTTCAGTACAGATACCACACAACGCCTTTCTCTCTGCACACGTCTGTCCGAGTCGAAGTCCCAGGGCTGTCTGCCGCTAACTCGCAACTCGCCTTTCACCGCAGGTGACGTCACGAGGCATGCGTGCGTTTAGCGTCGTCCTTGCTTGACCGCTGGTCGCTTGTCAGCCAGCAGTCTTGCAGGCCGGTAACCACTATTCGCCTGGCGGCGTAACGAAGTTACTGCGTCCCTACTGGGAGCTAAGTCGCCTGGCGGGCGTAACGATGTCACTGCATCAACGTCTCCTTTCTGGACTCTGACACGCTCCCCCGGCAAATTCATGAAAGATGTCATCTTTCATGTATCATATATATACATAATGGGTTAATATTTAAACCTTGTCAGAGTCGACCCTTCTATTGTTATGTACATTTCTATCAAATGCAAATACATACACATATGCCATCGAAATATATAAAAAGTGGAAGTTGCATTCAACGACATGTGGTGTTCAACCTTTAACACTTGTCAGGTTTCATCATCTCGATGGCTGATTACCTCAATTGCATAAGTGACCCAGTCAGATCGGTAGTTTCAGCTTCACGCATCTACCTCGCAGCAAATAGAAAAAAACGTAATAATATGGTTCTCGAAACAAAAACCATCTAGCTAGACTGAAATACGACTTTATATAAGTCGTATAAAACGCTCAAACCCTGCCCTTATTTGGTCAGTAGCTCTCGTGTTGGTCTGTAATGTCGGCACCCTCTGCCATGCTAGTAGATGTCTACCTGTTGTGTCAATAGTCTGGCAACACTTGGCTATTTATACACAACACATTAGAATATACATTTCAAATTATGGCCCTTTGTGTAAGGATGTAATAACAAATAAATGAAAGGGAAATAATTTTAAGATTCATGAAATACAATAATTTACAATAATTATTTTATTTCTTAGTGTCATCGCTTGACGTTTCTTCATATTAACGAGAAAAAGTCGGTAATATGAATACATTAATCAAGATATGATTCTAAGATTACACTACATAAATAAATAAACACACAATTCGTGTATTTCATTTTATAGATTCCTACAGATTTTAGAATCGTCATAGATATTTGAACTTTTATTTGTAGTCTGCTAATTTTACTCTAAATTTCTAACTAATCCGGAAGTACACACGAACATTAAAATCAGCTGATGTTGAAACTTGTAGAACACACTTGTTCCGGTTTGATGTAGTTACGGAAAGTACCTTTCTCACAGTTCATGTGTTAGATGTTTCACAAAACCTTCTGGATTACGATTGAATGTTCATGTTAGATGTTTCACTACCGAACATTATGGTTTTCGGTTCACTGCAGTGTAGTAGCTGTCAATGTTCAGTTTACACATTCTTACTCGTCATTAAAATGGAATGATTCACAAGCAGATGTCACTGTCAACTTGGATAGAGTCGCTTAAGGTAAGTTCTTGCGCGAATTTGACACTGTTATTGTTCTTGGTATATACAATTAATAAATTTCGCTTTCTACCACACACTACACAATTATACAGGACAATCACTCCATGAACTAGTAAAATAAGAACACTATTTATAATGGGGGTAATCCCTATCACAATATTGTAGACAATGCACAGCTTTTTGTGAGTAGAAAAACATTTATTCACTCAATAATGGCTGTGTCGGTCTAAGTGTATTTGCACACACTGCACTCAGACATTGGTGCTTACTGGGTCGGTCGGACAACGGGACAAAAGATCGGCAATCGAATTGGTTCTGCCTGGAATATGTCGAACCTCAAAGCTATAATCTTGAAGCTTAAGAGACCAACGCGCTACCATATGATTTGAGGGTACTCCTGAATTTATAAACCGTAACGGGCTGCTGTCAGATTCTAGGATAAAGTGACGTCCTAGAAGAAATCTGGACAATCTGGTTATACCTACCACTAAAGCTAGGGCTTCCAATTGAGGGATGGACCACGCCCGTTCTCTGGGCTTTAGTTTTCTGGATACGAAGTAAACGGGATGGAGTATGTTGTTGTACTCCTGCAACAAGACTGCTCCAATCGCCACGGAGCTAGCATCTGTACGCAATCTGAAAGGTAAACGAAGGTTGGGCAATTTGAGGATGAGATTATTCAAACTATTATCAGAAAAATATGATAGCACTTTTCGGAATGCAATTTGTAGGCATTCATTGTTTACAATTTTATCTGGTTTGTCTTTGGTTAGTAAATTAGTAAACACTTCGGTCAGTTCAGAGAAATCAGGAATGAACTGCCTGTAATAGTTTATTAATCCCAGCAAACTTCTGACTTGTTTCTTAGTAGTCGGAAGTGAGAGTTTTAGTATCTTGGACACAATTTTATCGTCTGTCATGACAAAGCCATTGGATATTTTGTACCCCAAGAAAGTTATTTCCTGGTAGGCTATGTCTACTTTTGCAGGCTTTACAGTCAGTCCGTGCTGTCTAATACGTTCAAATGTCTGTTCTAACGTCTTAATGTGCTCTGTCATTGTCTCTGTGTGAACACAGATGTCGTCTATATAGCAAATTATGTTAGGAATGTCTACAAGAAGCAGTCGTGTCATACGTACGAAGGTGGCAGGGGCATTGACTAGCCCAAATGGAAGTTTGCACCATTCGTACAGTCCCCAAGGTGTGGCAAATGCTGTCAGATGTCTGCTCTGTTCGTCTACTGCTATTTGCCAATATCCTTTAGTCATATCTAGCGTCGTAAAGAACCTAGCGTCTGTCAGTTCTGTCAGAAGATCGTCAGTGTTTGCCATTGGCTCCAAATCTAGAACAGTTATTTTATTTAGCTTCCTATAGTCAATGCACAGTCTTATTGTATTATCTTTTTTTCGTACAATCACCATTGGAGATGAGAAGTCTGACTGGGATCGTCTTATGATGTTGTTTTTCTCTAAGTTGATGATTTCCTGGTGTAAATGTTCTTTGTAATGTAATGGAATGGTGTATGGTCTGCATTTTATGGGTGTGTTTGATGTGAGTGTGATGTGATGCTGTACTAATTCTGTTTGTCCTGGGTTGTTGGAAAAGATGGTGTTGTATTGCTGTATAAGCTGTTTGCAACTGTCTGTCTCTGCTTGAGTCAACTTTGGGTTGATTTTGATCTCCTTCAAGCAGTTTGTCGTGTCTAATGCAGGCGTTGGAATCTCGTCACTAGCATCGTCGTCTTCGTGATCTATTATCACTGTACAAGCTGTCGTATCGTCTTGTTCGTTTTCTCTGTTGTGGTATGGTCTTAGCATATTTATGTGAAATATTTTATGTTTGTCTTTTATGAGGATTTCGTAGTCTACAGGTGAAATCTGTCTCGTCACTTTAAAAGGTCCCTGCCAAGAATCAGTCAATAGGTGTCTGTCACTAGGTAGTAGAAGAAGAACGTCCTGTCAAGGTGTCAAAGTTATCGTCCTGTTACCTTTGTCAGCATACTGTCTATAAGTAGCACCAGATAGTTTTAGTGCATTCTTTGCAATAACACAAGATTTGATGATTCTTTCACGCAATGATGTGACATATACGTATGATGATATGGGTTTAAGTACTGGAGTAGAATCAGTTAACATTTGGTGATAAATGGTCAATGGGCCGCGTGGTTTGGCACCATAGATAAGTTCAAAAGGAGAGAAACCGGTACTAGAATGAGGTACCTCGCGATAAGCAAAAAGAATAGCTGGTAGATATACATCCCAGTTATTGGGGTGCTCTTGCGTTACTTTGGCAAGCATGTGCTTTAGATCCCCGTTACATTTTTCCACAATTCCACTACTGTGAGGATGGTAAGGGGAATTGAAACACTGTTTTACTCCCAACATTTTGGTGAAAGCTTGGGTAGATGCGGCAATAAACTGAGTGCCCCTATCAGATTGGATAGTATCTGGAAAACCTATCCTTGAAAAAATATGGAAGAAAACTTCCATTATATCATTGGCAGTAATGTTCTTTAGCGGAATCGCTTCTGGCCAGCGACTACATTGATCAATGACAGTTAGAATATATTTATTCCCTTTAGTTGTTGTATGATTAAGAGGGCCCACTATGTCAACAGATAGTTTTTCAAAAGGTCGACTGGCTAAGTCAGTAACTTGTAACTTTGCCTGTGGGTTTTTTCCTTTTTTTTACCAGTTTCTGGCAGGTGTCACAACTTCTGCAATATTCTTTAATGTCATTGCAAAATTTTGGCCAATGGAACTGTGTCAATAACCTTGATCTGGTCTTAACGTATGCCATGTGCCCTGCAAGAGGTATATCATGAGCAAGATGTAAGGCTTGCTTGCGATAATTTCTTGGCAAAACAGTTTGCTCTGTTGTATTGTCACCTTTGGTGTAATACCTGGTGAGTATATCATTTTTCATAGCAAAATGCCATTTTGCATTCTTTGTTACCTTTGGCTTTTGGCCGATCAGATTAAAGTATTTTGACAATGAAGGATCAGCTTTTTGAGCTGTTACAAATGTTTCCTTCATGGTGTTAGTAGGTAGTGATTCTGGGCTAAGCAGTTGTATAGCCTCAGTTTGCTTACTTTCATCTTGCACTCTAGCAGTAGATCTCGTTACTACGTTCACACATTCAATGATATCAGATGATGATGGAACAATGTTATCAATGATGTCATGAGAACTTAGTGCTACATTAGCTACATTTACAATACAATCAATAGGTGGTGTGACATTTTCAATGACATTGGATGGTGATGTCATGGTATCATCAATACATAGAGATGTTATGTCATGAGGTTTATCATTCACCTCTGGTAAATTTCCAATAATTACATCACACACTGGGTTTGTTAATGCAGCGACCTTTACTTTCCCAGTGAGGAAAGGTGTTTCAATATCTGCCCAAGCTAATGGGTATCTCTCAATATTGCCTGAGAATGTTCTGCATGTTACGTGCCTGCCTGTATAGTCTGTAGGCCTTATGAACGTTCTCTTTAGACCAATAAGTGAACTGCCTGTATCACGAAGGACTGTAGCTGACTTGCCATTCACATATCCGTGATGGATGATTATCTTGCCTTTTGAGTCTACTACCAAATTAGCTTCTTCATTGGCAATAGGGATGGTGTGACCGCATGTTAAAATACCATCTTCATAGAAGGTGTTACAAACAGCGCATTTATTTGCGCTAAATATGTCAAAAGCCTGTGCTGAGTTCATAGGGTGTTTCTCTGGCTGTTCTTCGTCTGACGACGAACCATCAAGCAAGGCGACATTTGCTTTGTTGTACATTTGTTTACCTTTACAATCTACTCGATGGTGTCCGTGCGCCTTACAGAGGAAACATTTACGTAGAGTTCTGAAAGATGTACGTTCACTATTTAGTCTGTTTACCATGTTTCGCAGGTAAGTCTGATAATCTGGGTGTTTATCGCACATTTCACCCGGATGATGTGAAAATTTACAGTGAATACAATGCTTAAACTTCTCAGAGGTAGGCCTTTGAGGTTTCTGCCTACTGTAGGGTTTGTCATAGTTAGCCGCTGCTACAAAGTTAATGTCAGTAGCTTCAGTGGCAAAACAATGTTTGTTGGCTGTGTAGTACGCCGAACCCCGTCTTTCAATCTCATCCACACTAGTGCATTCATTCTCTAACAAGAATTTAGAAAATGCTGAAGGAATAGATGATACAATTTTGTCTCTAATGATCAGATCTTCTAATTTCTGATAATTTTTGTCAATTTTAGCTGCTGAAGTCCATTTGGTGAATATATCTCGGACTAAGCAGAGGTAATAAGAGAACGTTTGAGTCGGTTTTGGGCTCAACTTACTGAATTGTTCTCTGTAACCTGCCTCGTCTAACATAAAATGTGCCATAATCTTAGATTTCAGATAATGGTAATCTTTTCTGAGGTCTTTGGGGATGGTTTCAATGACTTTAAGAGGTTCCCCTGACAAACTCCTCATGTAAACGATATTCCATTCAGACAGTGGAACTTGGTAATGTTCCATTAAAGTTTCAAAATTTTGGGTAAAGGCTGCGATGCAGTCACCCGAGGTATAATTACGTACAATACCTTGATATTTCTTGTACTGGTTTTCTTTCTCCAGTCTCTCAGATTTCTTAGACTCTTTGTTAATGGCAGTCTCAGTGTCAAGTTGTTTTATTTTCAACTGTAACTCCAGTTCTTCTCTCTTACTCTGAGCTGCTATTTCTGCCTTCTTAAGTTCACTATCTATCTCAGCCTTTTTCAGTGCACTATCTAGTTCAGCTTGCTTTGTCTTTGCAGCCATCTCTGCCTGCTTTAATGCTCTTTCAGCCGCTCTTTCATCGCGTTCAGCAGTTTTCTCCTGTACTAGTAGGTATTCAGAGTATTTATTCTCACTCCATTTTGTCAATTCATCACCTGTCAAATGTAATTTTATCCCCATATCAATGATATCAAATAATGAAGACATGATGAAAAATGTCAATGAAATACCAGCCACACAAAATATGTTATAAGTGGTTAGTAATAAACAATTTACAATTGATTTCTATTGACAACACGTGCCTCAAATTGCTTCCTTAAAGTATAGAAAAAGAAAAATATACTTAAGTGCCCTTGGTGCGGTGAAGAATGGTTGTAAATCGGGCTAGGAACTGTAGGGTCGTTACTTCGAGAACACAAATGACCTCTACGGCAAGGTTTCGGATGGTACGGAAAAACCTGCTTTATTTTGGAGGAAAATAAATTAGCGTCTATTTGTTGGTGTGTGCCTGCTTGTCACTAAGTGTTGATTAGGTTTGTATGGCGTTGAGTGTAGTTGTAGGTCGTAAGTTTGTCTGTCAACAATTTTTTTTTCAAAACACAAGTTACTTTCTTTCCAAACTTTTTGCTTCCGACAACTCAATTCACAAAGACAATCTACAAGTATCTCAACACTCTACAACACTGATGACACATCACTTACATCAAGATGACATTCAGTAAGGACATAGACATCAAGTTTACAAGATGGCGACAAGGTCAAAATGGCGACAAGATCACAATGTCGACAAGGTCAAAACGGTGACAATGTTCACAAATCACAAATGTTTTATACGTTTACAAGAACAAACAATATGTATGCACTGTACGTTTACAAATAGTCTTGCACATGTTTAAACAATGTAGTTAATAATCAAAATGAGCCTTCCATGATCACAATACATGTACTATAAAGTTTGACAAAAATTTTACGTTCACAAACTCTAGTTTTAAATCGTTACTCACATAAACACGTTCATTTTAAAACCGGACGAGCCCCCACGTCCACACTTGTCAGGGTCTTAAACTTGGCTCGCTAACCTAACAGTGTGGGACAGTACAAGTACAACGTGATTTGACGTAAGACTCAACGACACACCGTTCTATGGATTTATTCACATATCAAATACAGAACGATGATCACAACAATATATACTCGATACTTCAATACACTTACATACAGCTCACAAGTCTCACTCAAGATGTCCAGACACTCGACTTTCAGTACAGATACCACACAACGCCTTTCTCTCTGCACACGTCTGTCCGAGTCGAAGTCCCAGGGCTGTCTGCCGCTAACTCGCAACTCGCCTTTCACCTCAGGTGACGTCACGAGGCATGCGTGCGTTTAGCGTCGTCCTTGCTTGACCGCTGGTCGCTTGTCAGCCAGCAGTCTTGCAGGCCGGTAACCACTATTCGCCTGGCGGCGTAACGAAGTTACTGCGTCCCTACTGGGAGCTAAGTCGCCTGGCGGGCGTAACGATTTCACTGCATCAACGTCTCCTTTCTGGACTCTGACACTTATTCCATTTCTGTCCCATACATTCTTGTGCAGTCTGCCAAAGGCCCCGAAGGCCTTGGAGATTCGTGCATTCACTTCATCATCAAGTGTGGCAGCTTGTGACACAGTGCTGCCAAGATAGGTGAATTTGTCCACAACACTTAGTCTATGATCATTCACTTTGATATTCGGTACAGTGTGATTATTCCCTGGAGCTGGCTGGTAAATAACTACAGTCTTCTCCAAGTTGATATTGAGCCCAAAGTTGGCACAGGCATGTGAGAAAGCTGAAACATTATGTTGCATGTCTGCCTCTGAGTTGGCATATAGAGCGCAATTATAAGCAAACAAGAACTCTCTGACGGTGTCACTGTTAATTTTTGTTTTAGCTTTTAGCCTTCTGAGATTGAATAACTTTTCATCCCTGCGGTAGTTGATGTCTATTTCAATGTCGTTGTTCTCGAAGACATTCGTCAACATAGCTGAAAACATGAGGCTGAACAGTATTGGTGCCAGGACACATCCTTGCTTCACCCCATTGGTGACAGGAAAGGGCTCATACAGTTCACCATTTTCCTGTACTCTTGCCTGCATACCATCATGAAATAGCCGCACTATTTGGACAAACTTTCGTGAACAGCCATATTTTGCCATAATCTTCCACAGTCCTTCTCTGCTGACTGTATCAAAAGCCTTGGTAAGGTCAATGAAAGTGGAGAACATTTTGCAGTTCTGTTTTTTTTAAATGTTGACTTCGGGTCATTCAAATGTGCCTTGAGGTGAAGATGTTTCTCGGCCAGCAATTGGTTGATGTCTTCGGAATTTTCATCAAACCAGTCTTTATGCTTTCGGGGAGCTGGACCCAGGATTTCCATAGCAGTGTTGTAAATTATTGAATGATATTCCATCCTGTAGAGCGCTAATTTGGTGAGATCATGGTATGTAGTCAAACCATTTTTTGTATATCATATTTGTTTTATATGACACCATGTGAATGAATCAAGGCGACTTGAAGTTATAACCTGCCTTAACTCTAAGAGTGGGAGTCTCCGTGGCGAAGTAGTCAAGCCGTTTGACTCGGGCTCCGAAGGTTGTGGGTTCGATTCCGGGCTGCGTCCTTCGGTTCACGAGTGCATTTTTTCGGAGACTCTTGAGAGTCGTCGCTGAAGCTATGGAGTTCGTGCTTTGTGCGACGCTTTCTGCGCTGTGGAAAGAGACTGAGAAATATGGGATAAAAAACCCGGTGCAATGAAATTGACCCTGTCGACTTTCAAGCGACTTTTTTTTTAAACTCAAAGAGTGCTTAACTCATTCCAACTGAGATGGACATATATTTCAGACGTATCCGATGACGTTATGCACTTCATGATCTCTGGCCAGTTTTTACCCTTCTCGGTCGTAGGCAAAAATTACTACGGGCACGTTAAATCTCGCGGCAATTGAAAATCATAGAAAATAGGCGGTGAATAGCCACTGCACGGTTACAATCTTATGATTAAAACAGAAATCCTGCTCACAGCTGAATATGTATAGTATGTATTAAGCGACTGGATAAACCCAACCCATAATGATGTTGTGCTTAAAACACACGAGCTCCTCGAAAAACAAAAAGGGCAATGAATGAATCACCAAAAACAAGAAGTAGATTGTGAGCTTTACTAAAACACGATTACAAGAAACAAATTGGACGTTGCGGCCCAAGCCTTCGTCAGCACAGAACAGACAAACACCAAAAAAAAAAAAAGTAAATAAAATAAAAACAAACAAACACACAAAACTACATGAAACACACTACATGACAATACTATTAAGAGTACTTATCTGAATCTGTGTTCTAGCTTGAAGTGACTGACGACTGATGAAATAAAAAAGGCAACCTCACCGTAAATGAAGACATCAACGTCAATATACTTGTCATGGGGAATATTGAAAATAACGATTTTTACCCCCTCGTCGCTCATTTTGCAATCAAGTAGTTGCCACTACTGGGAAGTGCATTGGACTGTTTTTGCATGTTGATTAGCTTTTCCTAGCTTTACCAGTGTCTCTTGTCATCGGGCAAATCCCCTCCGACTTCTGAGCCAGTTGTAATTTACGTCCCGAAGTCAAAGACGAGAAATCAACATTTTAGTACAACTGACCGGTGTAGGGATGGAACCGCCACCTCTCCATCAGCATACCGGAAATTTAAGTAAGAGCAAGCTCTTTTCCATTTGGCCATGCCGGCCTCCAAGATGAAGATTAAATCACATTCATTTATTTTCTTCTTTAATATTTCATAAAATTCTTCATTGTTACGCCATTCATGCATCTCATGTATTTCATTTCTGTTGTTACAATATGTCGTTTGATATAGTTACTAAAATTCAGGTCCTGTTCTGGCATTATAGAATACGGAAAATCATATTTAAGCACGCTCGTTTTATTTGTAGTCTTATGTTTCTTCTGCGATCACCATTATGTAGCAGCTTCTTTGCATAACGTCGCTCTCATCACGGCCCGCCGAAAGGCTCTCGATCCTTCGCCAGTTCGCACTCCTTGCGTATTTTCATGCCTAACGTGTCTTTAATGTCCCGTGGTCTTCGTGTTTGTCGACCCCAGCCTCTTCTTCTAGGAAGCTTATATTACGTTTCTGTCTAAGTCACCATGACGTTTAATGTAGTCAAAGTATTTACATTCAATTGCCATTCAAGGCTGTTTATGAACCAGTTTTCTTTGAAGTTCAGGTCTATTTTAATGTCAGCTTTTGTCTTTTTCTTTAACCTCCGTATTCTAAAGTAAATTTCTATAACAAGTAAGTAAGTTGAAAAGCCTAGGTTTTCTTCTGTAATTATTATGAAATTCACATCCTTATATTGCTACTAGAAAGTACCATCTTCCCAAACATTTTTAAACGTTATCATTGCGTAATGTTTTCTTCTTCTCCCATTTATTCCCCTATTGAGGTATAGGCCATCAATCAAACCACACACAGCAGTCCTTCCTATCCTTACTATCTCCGGCAGCTCTTACCATGTTTTCCCATTATTTTTCATCTCTGTCTGTAATTCTCTTCTCCCTGTATGTTTTAGTTTACAAGTATTTATACCAGTATTAAGGGAAGTTATTAAGTAACAGGAATGTTACGAATAACATATTATTTACAATAGTGCGAGAAAGAAATTTTGTGTAGGTTATTTCCCAACATTATCCTCCACCTGGCAACATTTTTGGTCCACCTGTCCACTAGCTTGTTGATGCCTTCTAGAAAAAAAGTTTTTGGGCGTGGCTTTAACCCAATTCTGCACTGCCTCCATTACCTCGTCAGCTGCAAACCTCTGATCTCACAAATGTTTTTTCAATGGTCAAAACAAATGAAAGTTCGATGGCCCCAAGTTTGGACTCTATGTTAGGTGTTTTAAGACCTCAAATGTCAGAGCTCGTGGTGTGTCCACTGAATGCGTAGCTGTATGAGGGTGTGCGTTGTCGTGCAGCAACAACACTCCTTTTGAGAAAAGTCGCCGGTGTTTCGATGGTGACGGCGGCTTAAATTTGTTCATTAGCATCTCACTGTGTCGAGCACTAGTAACCGTTTCACCCTTTTCTAAGAAATGCACCAATACAAGAACCTCCATATCCCAAAAGATGGCCATTATTTTCCCAGCGGATTCCTGCGTCTTTTCTTAATCAGATACATGTGTTTCCTATGGAATCTTTCTACCCATTCATACACTCTCCCCTGACTCAAACAAATGTCCAGTTGCACAGTCATAATTCTTCTGTAGATTTCATATAAATTTCACACTCTCTGGCAGCAATAATAATAATAATAATAATGATAATAACATGTCGTCAATCTTCCATGCTGCAAGTCGATAGTGGGGCAACCGTTTTGTAATCACTATGCGCATACGCAAATTTATCGATCCTCAGGACCCCTATATGGAGTATTGCTGAAGAGCCATATATACGCTTTTCCTAAATGCCATATAAACACGATATACTTCTTCTTCTTCAGCGTTCCGAGCCATTGAGGTTCTTTGCTGCAAATACAATCCGTCTCTATTCGTCTCTCTGGTGGACCTTCTCTTGCCAGTCGTTGATTCCAAGTGCTTGTAGGTCTGTACATGTATTATCTCTCCACCGCCTTCTTGGTCTACCTCGGGGTCTACGGTCATTTATTTCCTGAGTGTAAGCGAGTTTTGTTTCCCTATTATCTTCCATTCTTTCTATATGCCCCAGCCATTGTAGTCTATTAGCCTTCATGATACCAGTGATTAGCGGGGACTTAAACAGATCATAAATGTCTTTGTTACTTCTTCTTTTCCACTCTCCACTTTGTGTATCCCTAATGGGTCCAAAGATGCGTCTTAAAATTTTGTTCTCAAAGGTTTGTAACAAGGCTTCGTCTCCTTTCGTTGTACTCCAGGTTTCAGAGCCATACAGCACAACTGGTCTGATCAGTGTTTTGTATATTGTGATTTTGGTGTTACGAGATAGCGCCTTTGATTTTAGTAGATGTTGTAGTGCATAGTATATCTTATTTCCAGAGTTGATTCTAGTTTGTATTTCTTCCCTTATGATGTTGGAGCAGTTGAAGATCGTACCCAGGTATTTGTATGTTTCCGTTCTTTTAATGGTCATATTATCTATTTGTATGTGGCCAGAGTTTCTAGCCATTCCGTCTCTTGAAATTACCATATATTCTGTCTTATCTTGGTTGATAACCAGCCCCATCTGTTGGGCTTTTTCCTTTAAGTGAGTCAATATTTCCATTGTCTTTTGTTCACTTTGCCCTATAATATCTATATCATCTGCATAACCAAGCAGCTTGGATGTTCCTCCAATATCACATTCCTCCTTTACCTTCCTTATAACTTTCTCTAGAGCCAGATTGAAGAGTAGCGGCGATAGTGCATCACCCTGTTTCAAGCCAGATGTTATTTGGAAGGGGTCTGATTTCCTGCCTTTATATGTTACTATATTATAAGTATCTTCCATGCATAGTCTGGTCATGTTGATTAACTTCCTTGGTATTCCAAATTCCTGCATAGCATTCCATAGATTATTCCTATGGACACTATCATAAGCCTTTTTAAAATCCACAAAAATGTTATGGAGATCTCTTTTATATTCCCAATGTTTCTCGGCTATTTGTCGTAAGATAAATATCTGATCTATTGTTGATCTGTTTTGTCTAAAACCCGCCTGGTAGTCACCTAATATGTCTTCTGAATATGGTTTTAGTCTATTTAGTAATACTGCGGATAGTATCTTATAGCTTGTGGACAGTAGTGATATTCCTCTATAATTTCCACATTGGAACTTGTCTCCTTTCTTAAAGATAGGTATCAATAATGACTCTTTCCAGTCATGGTGTAATTCTTCTGTCCTCCAGATTTTTATTATTAGTTCGTATAGCTTTAGATGTAATGCATGGCCACCTGCCTTTATAAATTCAGCAGCAATTCCATTAGTCCCAGTTGCCTTATTGTTTTTAAGTCGTGTTAAAACACGATATATGCTTTTCCTAAATTGTATCTTTTCTGATGAAGCTTGAAGCTTGTCTCAACCATTTCCGTAAAACACGTAGTAAAATCCATATCTTCTGATTTAGACAGCGTCAATATTGGCATTGGCATGACCCAATTAAACAATCACAAATAGGAAGCATCCTTTGGATCTTTTCCTCAGGCCAAGCCGTGTAGTTGGAAACAAAAAAGGCGTATAAATTGGCTGGGTCTGCACCGTTGGGTGGAGTATTGGTCCTCGCTAAAGCAGATATGGTCAGGGCCCTACGAGATCATGTGACACAGATAAATCAATCATCGTGACTTAGAGAGATTGGCGCGGTCGGAACGGACCAGACGATCTAGCTGACACTCAGTATTCCGAGGGAAGGTCAAACGGGCACAAAATCAGACTACATTTGGTAACATTTGTATTGGGACTCTCCGCTGGCCGTTGAAGACTAGGACGGAGCGCCTATGGGAATGTCTCCAGAGCTGTCATGTTGGTTCTTGACTCAGCTGATCTCATTGTTGGGTGAAATAGCAGTATGAAATGACACTTCTATACGTTAGGAAAACATCAACATCCATTATACGAAATAACAATAGACAATATATGCTCAAATTGTTAGTTTCAAGGGTTGATATTGCTGGCGTAATACGAATACAATACAGTATTGATTACTTGTCGCTTGATGTATGTACAGAAAAGCAGCTGCGGTATATCCAGGGTATCAGCTTGCACTATGGCAATTGAGCCGGGTCTGTTCGATGAAGTGGGCCACCTTAAACGTAAAACAATATGTTAAAAGTGTTCATGACATTGAATTAGCTTTGTCACCTGAAAACCAATATCTTTAGACCCAGAACGCCACTGCTGATATATGTATGCGTGATAATGACTACAGTTGGTCAGTTACTACATTCACTCCTATCATCTTGTTTCCACGACTTTGTAGTTTTCTACACAAATGCTGGTCTCCATGGCCAAAGGCTTGCGAACGCGGTTCGTAAGCAGCTTACCAGGCGTTCCAAACGCAGCAGCGACCGATTTGTGCAGCAGACCGTGCCGCGTTGCTTTATAACATGTTGGTATGGGAGCCGGTCGTTCAGAAAGCAATGCAAACTACTGAACGTAAAAACTTGCCTAGTACACCAACAGCAGCTGAAAAATGCTGGTGTTTACTGCAACGTCCTGCAAGGGATATGCAACATTAAAAAAAAATACACATGCTGGCTGACTGCTGCCTAAGTAATTACAGGTAGGCCCCGCTATACGTCGTTTCGGTTTGCGTCGTTTCGCTATGACGTCATTGTCACAAAACTTCACTTTACGTCGCTACGTTCGGCCATAACGTCGTCACCTGTGTTGAAAAAATGTGGCCAGAATGTGTGCACGACTTTTGTAAATTTGACGTGGTTCATGCTATTCGACGACAGATCGCTAACGTAGGCACTAAAGCTGGCTTTGAAGGGATGGAGGAAGCTGACATTGACGAGTTTCTTGCATCTTATGGAGAAGATTTGTCTAATGAGGACCTAATGCATCTTGACGTGCAGAGAGCTCAGCCGGAGGAGGAGGAGGAGCACCCTATTGCAACTCCCACACCTTGAATGTTGACAGCTGAACATTTGTCACAATTCTTTCAATTGATAGATCTAGCAATGGACATAATAAATGAGGATGACCCGATGACCCGAAGCGAGAACGGAGCTCCAAAGTGTCGAAGGCAGTAACAAGCGCCATCAACTGTTACAGGGAGCTTTACATAGAGAAAAGGAAACAGGCTGTGCAGCAGATATTGGTCATTGTTTTTTGTTCAAGCAGAGAAGAGCCAGGAAAAGAGGCAGGAAGAGGTTACAGTTTCATCCTCAGATGAAGAGGCAGAATTAATGCCTCTACGTCCCAATAACTCTACTACTCGCCCTCCAACCAACCTCTATTTAGCCAGTAAATACCAACAACTATCAAAATAAACATTACTGTGGTACACAATACAGTGTATTTGATTTAATTCTATGGGAAATAGTGTTTCGCCATACGTCGTTTCACTTAACGTCGCGTTTTCCAAGAACGTAAACCCTGACGTTAACAGGGCCAACCTGTATATAAAGTTAGCATATCATCTATAAGATACATAAAAAAACAGTAAACAGATGACTGTGAAACGAAGAAGATAATCCGCCAGGAAGGGGAACAATTAAAAAAAGGATTTAATCACTGCAGGTAGGAGAGAGAGAGAGAGAGAGAGAGAGAGAGAGAGAGAGAGAGAGAGAGAGAGAGAGAGAGAGAGAGAGAGAGAGAGAGAGAGAGAGAGAGAGAGAGAGAGAGAGAGAGAGAGAGAGAGAGAGAGAGAGAGTAAAGAAGGTGAAAGTTGTAGAGATAATCTATCAAAAATGACCTTTAATTACGTCACACGCGGTGTCGTCACTAGCCGCCGGCTGTATAGTGCTCTCTGGGGCGAGATGTAATACACTAATAATAATCAGAATAATAGAGCACCAATAGTTAGTAACTTAGTAACCGACGGGACTCCTGCAGCGGGCTTGTGTCTTTAAAATTGGCGGGCATGGAGGCCTTAAATATGTGAGAACGGTTGCGTGTCTCATTGCTCTTCTTTTACAATAATTATTAGTGTTAATAAGGCCGGATTATCATTAGTTAGGATTAGGCTATCTTAACAATTAACTAATTTAACATTTAACAACAGTCTTAACTAAATATTAAAAAGTCAAACGTGATCGTAGCTAGAGTAAATTTCGTGTAGGGCTTAAATATAATTGTGCGCTTGTCGTGTATAAGTAATAAATATGTGTGTAATTAATAGTATGCATTTTCACATGTGTCTATGAGTCTAAAGACTTTAAAAATATTAATTTAACAACAAATGTTTTCCCGTGGTGAATTTTAATAACGAAGACACAAACAACAGATTGCAAATTTTTTGCCTGGCAGTATTTGCTACATCTCGTCAGGTGCACACTGCAGAGTTCACACAACATAAACTAAAGCAATAAATTAGATAAATCCTTTAAGCTGAAAATGCAACACACACATTCCCGCAATAATTTAAATTGTCTACAACGGTAATTTTAAACAGACTATCATGTCTTTTTTTTTTTTTTTTTTTGCATTAAGTTGGCTTTTCTACATGAATAGCAATATACTGATTACATTATCATAGATAAATGACATGATGGGATCGAGGTTAATGGCAAGTAAATATTACTTATGTACTACCTAAGTCATAAATAGTAATGAATAAATCACCTTGGTTTTCAATAATGTTTTCATCAAGCAGATACTGTGTCACATATGAGAAGTAATTTGTATCACAGTATTTTAAGTTTTCTCAGTCTTTACGATGCAGGCGAAAATAGAAATTCAGCAATTAATTTAGGATTAATCTCGTCCTGGCGATGTGATTATCTATACCGATGGCTCTGTATTAAGAGGGGGGGGGGGGAAGTGCCTGGAGATTCATAGCAAAAGCCAATGTTTATTCAAGGAGAGCTTAGAATATGACACCACAACCTCAAGTTTGAGAATAGAGGTAGAGGCGGTTATTGCAGCTTTCTACTGGATGGAGAGCAAACTGTATATGCATGTGGGGATTGTGCCTGATTCACAAATAATGCTGACAAAGGTGAAGACTGGCATGCTTCGTGATGAATGGTATGCATTGATTCAGGTTCCGCGGGTTGTAAGCAATTGCTGGATCTTTTCTCCAGGACACTGATGTGGTTGGAAATGAACAAGCTGACATATTGGCTGGTGCTGCATCATTGAGGGGTGATTTGATGCATGATAGGGCAGATGTGGTGAAGGCCTTCTGGGAGCCTGTGAATAATGCAAAAGAACAGATTGACTGGTCTAGAGAGAATGCAGCAGCAAGGGGTGGTCAGAGGATCAGGTAGACAGTCGTCACTCAGAGGTAAAGACAAACATATAATCAGATGACAATGGGCACCATTAGTATTGGAACTCTACGCTGGCTGTTGAAGATGATGGCTGAGCACTTATGGAAATGCCCCGAGTGCAATGATGTCGGTTCTTTACTCAACTCAAATAAACATCTAGGTAACTTGTGGTGTATCTTTCTAATCAGTTCTAGACAATGTTAACTGAATGGACCCCAAAGCCAACGAAACTCCACAATGTAAAGTATTCTAATACTATGTGACAATGTAACAAGTTCTGCTTTTAACGTGACACACCAATACTTTAACGTAAAATGCACATCACTCCACTAATACATCAACTGTAGTGAAAAATTCCCAATAGTAAAAGTGAAACAGTAAAGTTTAAAGATGCTGATGGCATAATCACTTTAAAGAAAAACACAGATGCTTCAAAGCTAAAGTTGGTGTAGTTTTATTATTCATCTTGTAACCAAAATAATCATCTAATTTTATATGGCATGACAAAGTATTCATTATAAATGAAGCTTTTAGTTGACAAAAAAGAGATGTCTTTAAGATAAACTGTTTTTCTCTGCAAAAATATATATATATATATATATATATATATATATATATATATATATATATATATATATATATATATATATATATATATATATATATATATATATATATATAAAGAGAAAAGAAAAATCACAACAACAGAAATGAGGTTCCTGAGAAGAATACTCAACGTATCAAGAAGAGATAAGATCAGAAATAAAGAAATCAGGACTAAAGTGGGGGTTAAAGCAGCACTAGATTTTATTAGAAAGCAGCAAGTCAAATGGTTTGGCCATGCAAGTAGGTTACCAGTCAACAGCATACCACAACAAGCAATGATGTACAGACCAGATGGAAACAGAGGAAGAGGCCGACCACGTAAACGTTGGACGGAGGGAATAGCAGAGTCCATGGGAATATCGATATATCAAGCCCATAATCGGGCACTCTCACGAAGTTTATACTTCACCTCGACACCACAAGGTACAAAGGTACAAGAGGAACATGATGAGATGAGATGAGATGATATATATATATATATATATATATATATATATATATATATATATATATATATATATAATGTTAATAACGAAGACACAAACAATATATTGAACTATTTATTGCCTGGCATATTTCGCTGCATCTTGTCAGGTACAAGCTGCAGAATTCACACTACATGAAATAAAATAACTAGATAAATCCTTCAAGCTGAAATATACACATGTTCGTACAGTAATGTCAGTTGTCTACCACGGTAATTTTAAACTGGCTACAATGTCTTTCTGTTTGCACAAAATTGGCTTGTGTAGATTGATCATTATCGCTTCTGCAAACTTTTAACAAGCGAGTATTTTGTGTGTTAAAGAACACGCGAAAGGCACTGTCTCCATCAATCACACGATCGCTTTCCAGCATATGCCTAGCAATTGATGAAGCAGTAAGATTCCGGTGTGTCGGCCCCACTGTGAAGTATATGTTCAGCAACTCTTTTGTTCAATTGCCGCTCTGTTCCGCCGATGTAGGTAGACTGGCACCTACATGTGGACTGGTAAATACAATATTAATTGGTATATATTGTATTGGTATATACAAATATGAAACGGTTTTATTTTCAAATTGTGTTTTATGGTTATATTTTAGAACTGAGTCATAATAATACATTAGCAGAATGCTAATGTATTGTGAAGACTTATATTAATTAACACTTAACATATTGCTAGGACTCAGTTCTATTGTATGAATTACAACACGTTTTGAATGTAGCATTTGAGACATTATAGCCACTATTAAAGTTTTTGTTATGAACTCAGATGGTGTCAAATACTACACACATAGCACAGGAACTGTTGACACCAGCAGCATTACTAACAGTGGCTTTTTTTATCAGTGGATCATTGAAGGTGAACCAGGAGAAGTACTGCAAATTGAGGTCAGCATTTATTTTATAGCAACATGAAATGAAGCAGACATTAAATTTTTCTCTTCTTTTAGTTCTATTTTGTTTTTGGTATTAACAATATTTGCTTCTTGCTTCAAGTTAATGAGTTGATAATGAGACATATCACAATTTTTTAAATATTGAGTACTTAGTGATATAATAGGAAAGTTCATAGCTTGGTGTATTAAAAAAGTGACTGAAATAGGTGAAGTCCTAATCGATTGTTGCTAGTTTGGATGTATAAAAGACCCAAGACGCTAGGACACCTTTTAGGACATCTAATCTGTCAACAGAAGATATTTTAAGACACAGATGAGTAAATTGTGAAAGGCAAGCAAGAAACAACGAGCAATAGCAAAAGATGCTTGCGCTCTGCCTGAGAGCACTGAGAATTTGTCTCTATTTAAGCAATTTGTCAAGACATGGTTGCTCCTTCAGCAGAGTAATGACATCATTTGGACTGATAGTTTAAAATTGCTAGCATGTTTATCGTTTTATTTCATTATGTCTGACATGTTTTCTCATATCTAATTTTGTCATTTCTCATGGGCGAAAAAAAAAATGTAAGGACCAAATTTTATAACATTGTAAATTGTAATATTTTCTTGACCAAACGATATTCAATCAGTGATGTGGTTAGTATTACACTAGATGTCTTACATCAAAGAACCTTTTCTGGTATCCATTTCATAAGGCTTGTTTGACAATGGATCCATGTGGGCATGAACTATTTAAATCTCAGAGTATTTAAACCCTCAACCACTGCGCCACTAGGTTGAATATATGAGCTACTGTTGGTTTTGTTTTTTAAAGTGAAACCTCTAAGACATTGTAAATATTTAAGAGGAATATTCATTATGGATATAGCATCAAGAAAATAAGATATGGAGGTGATACATTATTGATTACAGACAATGAAAATGATCTCGGGTTAGAAATACATTGTAAAAAAAAAAAAAAACAGAAATCAAGGTCTCCATGAAGATATACCCGAATGCCACACACTATTACATGAGAAAATTCTTAAGCACATGAACTATTCATACTATATTTGCATAGTCACAACATTAGAAAGAATATATGATGTAGAAATTAGAACAAGCATTGATATTGCAAACTTAGGTGTTTGCAAACTGATAACACATTATTTCTAATAAAAAGCGCCCAATTGCAGGGAAGGAAAAACGCGTAAGAAGTGCTACATAGATTTTGTATTGCCTGGCATTTTAGGCATGAGGTATGTGTCTGAGACACAGACAAACTGAGAAACATAGGGGGGGGGGGGGGGGAACAGAAAAATGCAAAACATAAAATATACGAAAGCAAATGAGATACTATTTTGAGAAGCTAAAAGAAAATGTCTAATTGATTAGAAATTTTCACAGTCAAAGTTTTTTCGGCATATTAGTATAGAAATATGTGCAGGCTTAGTGACATCTGCCAAATTTTAAGGAAAATAGAACAAATGGAAGATAACAAACTAAATAACTAAATTTTTTGGCTAAATTACATAATATGAGAAAGAATGCAGGCCAGGTTCAGGAGTAGTGATGTGAGATCACCAACACTTACCAACATAGTAAAGTAAAATTCCTTATGATACGCATTAGGCACATGTGCTGCTAGACTCATATTTGTATAACCAGTCACCATTTGATGGGTCATGTGGTCAGTATCACACTGGTCACCTTTACTTCACAACACATTTCTTGGTACCCATGTTAGTCTGAGGCGACCTGGGAGCTCAGATAGTTAAAAAAAATACTGAATCTGCACCACTTTGGATGGAACTCATGATCTCCGGGCCGGCAGGCAAGTGTCTAGTCACTACACTACAGCATGCCTGATGAGTATTATGATGAATGGTATCTTATAGGCAAGCAAATAACTATTTTATTGAATTCATTGGTGTGATTTTGCAAGTCTGATTATTTTTCTTGTTTTAAATCTAAAATTTCTCAACCTGTTTGTTCCATAGTAAGATGTCTTGTTAGACGTCTGTGTGGCATAGAAATTGTGGAGATTGCAGGACAATATATGTATAATGATGACAGAAAATGGGAATGTAAACAATGAAGAAAAGTGATGTACTTGGAATATACTGATCCTTTTAGAGTAAGATCATGCCATGTTCATATTTGATAATTTACCAGCTATAGTCCAAGTGAGATTTGTATTAAAGATTAACATTAACCAAAGACATGGTTGTGTAACTGATTGCCTGCCAAACAAAAATTGGGTCCTGACCAAACAGAAAACTGGAAGTAAGGATGTGTCACAATAATGTTGTAAAAATGGTTAAAATTGTAGCAAATATATTGTATTGTTTATCAAATTAAAGGGGATTGCACATGAAACATTTCAGTTTTGCTACTATTGCTATAAGTTAGAAATGTAATAAAAATAATAATATAATTTGTAAAATCATTTGTAAAAAGAGGTAAACGTTATTTTAAAATTGCACTTATCAAGGTGTTTTCTATACTCCTCTGCTGCTAATCCTTCAAGGTGTTTTCTATACTCCTCTGCTGCTAATCCTGTTTAATTTACTGAATAATGAAACAAACACAACTTGTCTTCAACAATATAAACAGAATTGCTCCTTGAAACCATCCAAAAAGTTTTGCTGCATACTGTGAAACATGTCTTTTTCCCACCCCAAAAATTTCAGAAAAACTGTTTGATATATGGTGTGCCGGATGTGTGCATTGATCTGTGCAATTTCAAAGATCCAGTAGTACATCTTTTTCCACCACTTAATGGTTTTCCGATCATGCATGTTGTAATATCCAACCACTTGGTCCATTCTGTCGCAGCCATTCATCGACATGTTATATTCATGGAACATCTTCGGCTCGCTGAACGGTTTCCCCATTCCGGTCTCGACAGCTCCAACTACAGACTTGGTGGAGACAACAATACATAGTTTTTTAGTTTTTTTTTATCTCTCCGTGCCACACACAATATTCTATCTCCTTTAAGGAACCACTTAATCTCTTGATACTGAAGTCACAAACACTTCAACTCTGGAGGAAAGCCCACTCTGTTGACATTCAGTGTGCCTGTATAATTGAAATTGTTGGAATGCAGATAATCAATCAGAGCTTTCGAAGTGTAGAATCTGTCAGCAAAGATGTGATGGCTAGGTCCGAGAACATTCAGTAGTGGGGCAAACACTTTCACTGCATGAGCAGCTGTTGGATCTAAATCTGGATTGTATTTGGTGCTTCTTCCATTGTAAATTTTTAAATTCACTACGAAGCCAGTCGCAGAATCACAAAGACCAAATGTTTTGATGTGGTACTTGTGAGGCTTTGTTGCATTGTATTGTCTGTGCTGAAATCTGCTCTGCCACCCAATAACCATTTCATCAATGGATACATTTTCAAATTGGTAAAATGCTTCCTGGAATTTCTTCAGAATCATATCAACAATTTTAGTTGCACCCGCTGCGTCTGGTTCACATACTGAAGCATGGTGTGATAAACAGATTCAAATCGACTCCTGGAAAGCATAGTGGCATACCAAGGAGAATAGAAATGTGCAGATGTACTCCAGTCCTTGATCCATGGTCTTCGATCAAGTCCCATAGAAATAATGACAGACGTAAACTTCAGCCATTCGTGTTTCGTGAGTGGGGCCCAGGAAAGCAGACGAGAATGTTTTCTTTAAGGAGTGTTCTGCGTCTACATCTTTTGTGCATATTCATTTAAGTTGTGAAGTAAACAATCCACAATGTCATCATCAAAAAACACTTTGAGAAAATCCATAGGTGTTTGAAGTTGATAAATTACAGGGTTGACGTGAAACCTTCGAGGACGAAATTCGAACTTCGGTTTTGTTTTCCCTTCTGATTCACCTTGCCATATCGATGCTGTTGATGATGATGGGAGAGGTACTCCACGCTCTACAGAAGCTTGTAAAATTAAAGAGTCTTTACCTCCAGTTTTATTCTTATTTTGTACTGTTTGCTTTCTTTTGCGCTTACGTTTAGTAGTAATTGTGACATCCTGATATTCATTGTCAGACACCTCAGTTGATGACAAACTTCCACTGCCATTGTCACTATCCACAAGTGGCAAAACTTTAGACTCACTACTAAAACTACTATCAAAATCTTCATTCAAATCGGAATTACTATTGTCTAAAACCGTTTCAAATCAACAATATAGCTTGATCTGATGTACGTCTACGAGGACGCATGCTAGAAGTAGAAGGCGTTGCCATTTCAAGTAAACAAACCAAAACAAACTACTTAAACATCGCTGTCTCAAAAAACAACAATGGATACGCGCGTCTGGCCTTACAATGTCGGCAGAGACATGTTTGTGAATTTTAAATTACTGTCAATAAAAATTGCTGAGAAAAAAAAAAAGAAACATAACAAATAAAGTACTGTTTATACTGTGACAGTAGACTGGCACACGAGTGCCAAAATTGTTCTACTGTGACAGTAGACTGGCACACGACAGAGAATCAGATAAAGTATTTGTTCTGCTGTCAAACAGAAGTGTATTATTAATGCTTTGATTTTTTTTTTTTTGTAACTATGTTTTAGTTTGAAACACTGGCAATTGAAGACCATGTGGACAATGTCAGGGTGTACTCCGGAGGACCTTCTATTGTTACCAGTGAATTAATCCGAGACATCACAACAAGCTCAACTAAACAGCTTTCTGTGTTTAGCAAAAACCACTTTGTGATAGTTACATTTCAGTTATATACCAGCAAAAATCAGCATGTTAAATTTAATTGGAAACCAGGTAATGTGTGTCAACTGTAATGTTTATATAATAAAAATAACAAATTACTATTGTATATTTTGACAAGTTTCAAACATCTTATTTATAGTGTATTAGTGGTTGTTTGACCATGTGTGAAATATTTTACAGTATTTTTGAGTCATACATAAGGATAAAACTTTGTTCCTCCATTCTATTTGTTTCTTGTTAAGCACATTAATATTTTCTTCTAATGCAAAGAGACACATTATCATTTTACTATATCATAATCAGCATCCCAATCACTATCAGAACCCTGATCACTATAATTATCATAATGGATGGTGATCATCATCATTATCACCACTGTAGTAATTGTAGTCAACATCATCATCATTATTACCAGCATCACTATTTGTGCACCTTCTGAATATAGAATTTGTGTCCTCTTCATGCTTTACAAGAAGCCAGTACAGTTGGACTTCAAGAGCCCCTACATCGGTGCAACCTTCCTTAGTTTGTTTTCTATGAAGTGATTTTGAAATCCATATATCTTTACTTCCTTCACTTTCCTTCTCATTCTTTTATCATGCTTTAATATAGTGCCACTGTAGTGTCATCTCCGTGGTTTATATGGTCTCTTTTCTTGTTTTGTTTGCTGATGAAGGCTTGTTGCCGCAATGTCCTTTGTTTTCTGTAATTGTGTTTTATTATGATGCTCTAGACTTCATGTTTTTATATTGTTTACATTTCTGTAGCCTTAATACAGTTTAACCAGTTTTATTAATATGTTACATATAGTAAGATGAAACACTCTCGTTTTATTTTTCATTATCTGTATGTTTGGTCCTCCCTAGAGATCACATAATACCATCCAATCCTAAAGCTGAAATTTATCACAGTTGAAGGCAAAGAAATTGAGAAACATACCATCTTACTCTTTCACAAAAGCTGTGGTTATATGATCCAAATGTTCATTAGCCAGTAACCATGTATCTGGGGAACATGAACTATTTATTGTAAAATTTCTCCATATATTTTGCAGATAATGAAGCATCTTGGAAGCAAGTCCAAATTGTTGATGTAACAAACAGTGACAGTTCAATCTCCTCCCCATATTACAATTCTTCTATGGCTCCAGTAAGCTTCAAAAGAGAATGGCTATTGAGAGCACCTAAAGGAGAAGTCATCACACTGGAGGTAACTGACTTACTGTAGACTTACAATGTACTAAGTGATTTATAAATGTTCAGAAGTATCTACTTGCTTGGATGATATCTTAATTGTTGTCTGTATGCAAAATTTCACCTACAGAAAGCATATTCTGTTTTGGTCATTTCTCTGTAAATATAATTTCCTAATTTCCTAAATAGACATAACTATACTGTTTCATATTTGCAAACTACATTGTTTTGTGTTTAATATATGGTTTTCTTTTCTTTTTGCCTGTGTACATTTTAGCCTGTTATGATTTATGGACATCTTTTTAACGGTCATGTCTGATAGCCTTGATCATTAGTTATTACAATCTTGAGTATACTTATTCTTTGAGTTATAATTAAAATTAGGACAGTTCATGTCAGCCTGAACAAATACAGCCATATTTTATTTTAAATATGTATAATTGTGAAAAATTCATAAAATAAATACATTTCAAAACACCATTTTGAAACAAGAAGAAGATGACGAGATTGTGTGGAACTTATTTTAAAACACTGAATACAATTGACTGAAATGATATACTGAAGTACATGGAACCTATACTTTTGTTTGGATGTAAACCGTGGACAATGAGCAGAGAAGCTGAAAAACATCTAATTATGGTAGAAATGTGGTTTCTGAGTAAAATACAAAGAATACCATGGACAGACAGCAAAACCAATGAGCAAGTCCTACAAGAAGCAAATGAAAACCGTAAATTGACTGGAGAAATTAGATGCAGATTTTCAACATTTTTGGTTAGGTTATGAGAAGAAATAAACTAGAGAATGTAGTGACAAGACAAAATTGAGGGGAAAAGAATAAAGGGAAGGCAGAGAAGTAAATATCTGGATGGTATGACCATATGGTATGGTCGAGATAAGAACACAGAGCTGATCCAGAACTTGTGATTGAATAAGGTGGTGAAACATGACAACCTATGTTTATCGGCATGGCACATGATGATGATGCCGTGATATCATTCACTTTAAAAAGAGAAGATGCAAACAGAATGCGCTTGTATCAAAGAGCATTACCGGCTAGGGAATGTGCAACAGCAGAAGAAGAAGGTTATTTTAAGTTGTTTGTTTTTATATAAAAGTGTGTTAATAACATGGATACTGAGAAGGCATTGATTTTGTTAACATTATTTTGCACTCTTAATATGTTGTTTTATCTCTGCGTAATGATAATTTTTATTGATTATGTTTGGCTGCTGTAACAGGTACTTGACAACACTCTGGAGCTGAATGCCAGTTCAGACTTTTACATTGTGACAAATGTAGGATTTGTTCTCAAGGAGCTGAATTCCCATAAAGCTATCTATATCTCCAGCACAAATAGCATGTCTGTGATCATCAAGACAAGGTCCTTAAAGAAAAATTTCAGCTTCAGTGCCAGACACAGAAAAGGTAATTTTACGATGGTGCCCAGGTGTAGATATGTGTGTGTCCTTGTGGCACAAATGGTTATGTGTGACCTCCAGTCTTCTAACGCAGTGTTAAACAGAAACAGTTAAGTTCACAGATTACACATACAGAGAGGATTGCTCGGTGTCTAAGGATGAACATTCATTATGATGTCTTCAGAAGATGAACACACTGATGGTAAAGCTGCCGATTTAATGATGAAATGTATTAAACACCATACTTCATGATTACTCACTGTCTCATTAATATATCATCCGCTCACATCTCCAGTCTATGAAGCTGTGAAACCTGGTGACATTCCTACTGGTGGCTTCTGTTCTTTATTATGAGTGAGCCCCAGATGGTTGGTTGGTCCTTCTATCTCTCAGTGTTTGGAGCTGGATACTTTATGTTTTATTGAACTGCCATGCCAAACTTCATCCTTATTGTCATTTGTGGACAGGCTTCATACTGACTGTCCCTCAACATTTAGACGATACATTCAACTAGACAGAAAATGCAGACAAGAAAATCAGGCTGCTGTGGAGGCAGAATACAGACTTTGATGGGCTTTTACGGCTCAGGTTGGAGGGACAATTGTGAAAGAAGATTATAGTGCTTTTGCCTTGACCATAAGTAGTCTGACTATGGAAGTCATGGCAGTAAGTAAAGCAATAACAAGGCT
This sequence comes from Cepaea hortensis, assembly GCA_963921405.1. Lineage (NCBI taxonomy): Eukaryota > Metazoa > Mollusca > Gastropoda > Stylommatophora > Helicidae > Cepaea > Cepaea hortensis. Next base: position 42,773,673 of record OY992880.1, on the reverse strand, counting down.
CCAGACACAGACCTTTACTCAGAGATGCTTCCTTAGTGACTCAATAAAAAAAGTCGACAGGGTCGACTTCATTGCACCGGGTTTTATCCCATATGGCCCAGTCTCTTACCGCAGCGCGGAAAGCGTCGCAAAAAACACGAACTCCGTAGCTCAAACGACGACCCACAGTAGTCTCCGAAAAGTTTAACTCGTGAACCGAAGGACGCTGCCCGGAATCGAACTCACAACCTTAGGAGCCCAAGTCAAACGGCTTGACCACTTCGCCACAGAGACTCAATGAGTATGCTCAGGAAGATAGAGATGGGTTGGATCCGAAGACAGTGGTTGGTGTCTCTGGGGCGGTCCCGGCTGGCAAAGATTAGTTTCAATTTTGTGCCAGGGCATGCGGGTGTACAAGGAAATGAGCAGACTGGCAGGCTTGCAGGTACGGGTACTGTGGACGGCGGATGAGCCATGGACCAGGCTGATATACGGAATGCTCTGCAAGAAGTAAGATTTTTGCGAGAACCAAGTGATGACTGTGAATCTATAACCATGGTCAGACTACGAGAACAGCAAATTAAAAGAGTTGTGGCCATACAAGAACACTATGCAGGAAGCCAAAGAAAATTAATAGACCAACACAAAACTGGTGTTGTGAGCTACTATACGCTGCAGGATTTACTGAGGAGGGCATCTGAGCACTTATGGACTGAATGGTCTGATGTGCAATGAGGATGATCTATCGACTAACTTACTAACATAGACTATAACTGTCTGCGTGAATATAGGATGATTGTTACGATTCTTCCGTAATACGACCATTAAAAGAACGGAAACATACAAATACCTGGGTACAATCTTCAACTGCTCCAATATCATAAGGGAAGAAATAAAACTAGAATCAATTCTGGAAATAAGATATACTATGCACTACAACATCAAATGTGCTATCTCGTGACACCAAAATCACAATATACAAAACACTGATCAGACCAGTTGTGCTGTATTGCTCTGAAACCTGGAGTACAACGAAAAGATTCGAAGCCTTGGTACAAACCTTTGAGAACAAAGTTTTAAGACGAATCTTTGGACCCATTAGGGATACACAAAGTGGAGAGTGGAAAAGAAGAAGTAACAAAAACATTTATGATCTGTTTAAGTCCCCGCTAATCACTGGTATCATGAAGGCTAATAGACTACAAAGGCTGGGGCATATAGAAAGAATGGAAGATAATAGGGAAACAAAACTCGCTTACACTCAGGAAATAAATGACCGTAGACCCCGAGGTAGACCAAGAAGACGGTGGAGAGATAAAATACATACAGACCTACAAGCACTTGGAATCAGCGACTGGCAAGAGAAGGTCAACCAGAGAGACGAATGGAGACGGCTTATATTTGCAGAAAAGAACCTCAATGGCTCGGAATGCTGAAGAAGAAGAAGAAGAAGAAGAAGAAGAAGAAGAAGAAGAAGAAGAAGAAGAAGAAGAAGAAGAAGAAGAAGAAGAACGATGATACTTGAAGATGTACATATTTCATTGGTAATAAATAAATTGACATGTATATTGTGTGACATGTTTCACATTCCTGTCAGTATTATGACGAACGATCGACTGAGACGCTGACAGTGTCAATTACAGTACAAGTAAAGCAAAGGAAAATGTTTCAAACCTTGAGGTATATTGGGATTATGGTTTTTAAAGGGATGCTTTTACACATCGGGAGCTGTATTTGGCACTTGGTGCTAGTCTCATATGTTTATAGATCAGTCAGCGCTTAATGGAAGATGTGATTAATATCACACCAGCCATCTTTACTTCCCAGGACATTACATTGAACCATTGCTTTACTGTCTGTATGTTTTGCTTTTGATGTGTACAAAATATTTGTTGTGAAAATTAACAGTATCTGTACCATTTCTCCTCTTGCCGACAATGAACTCAACAAAGGCATTGTAGTTTATTTTATTCCTCTGTGTAAAGTATTCTTCCTATAATTAAAGGATTATGTGATTACATAACATATTCACGGCACAATTATACATGGACCTGCAAGGTATTTGATATATTTTGGAATGTCAGAATGTTTACTCTTATATTTTTATTTACCTTGCTCCTGCACTCCAGTAAGGTAGAATGTATTTTAAAACATGTGTTATTCTGTCTAGTATTACATTTTAATTAATTTAAATTCATGCATTCAAGTTTTAAAAAAATGTTTCCTCAGAATCTTTTAAAATACCATCTACAGAGAGATAGGACTACATGTATTTCAATATATTTGTCATCATGAATTAGTTATAGTGTTTAAACTATTCTAGGTTGTGACTTTGTTACAAACTTGACCCTGGCATCATTCACATTGAAGAACCTTCCTGCAAACCTCTCCTGTATTTGGACTATGCAAAACAAAGTGGCCACTAATTTCAGGTTACAAATAAATGAGACATTCATTACCAACTCCAGTGATGTTCTTCAGGTCAGATATTAATTATACAGTGTGACAGATTTGTGAATTAATTGATACCATCATCATCACCGTTGTGTGCCCTGTCAAATGGGTAAGGTGCTCATATCTCTCCACAGAGCTCGGTCCTTGGTGTTCTTGATCAATTCATGCTACTGATATTCCCCCTACGTCACTGTTTTAGACAATTTTCTAAAGGGTCAAAGGGTCCTTTATGCTGGCGGATAAAGGATGAAATAAGAAATATTTGCTTACTTTCTCTTCCTTTTTTTTTACCCAACACCTCTCTCTCTCTCCATCTCCTCCCTCCTCTTTCTTTTATTTGGCAGATTTAGCACTCTATTTGAAAATGTATTTTTTCAGTATTTTTCAACTTGTATCAATCAATTCTCAAGCACATAGTACTAAGAGTACTTGAATTTGCATTTTATATATATATATGTCCTCTAAAAGTACTGGAGAGTTTTGGTCATAGACCATAACTTTAGGAAGGGAAAATTCCAACTGCACCTCCCCGCGGTAGAGGATGGAAACACACCACGGTGTGGCTAACACAGCTCTGGGGACCGAGTATCCACCGGAATAAGTGGACAACTCTGCAGCTGAGCAGAGCAGGGCACTCACTTGTCCTTACAGTCGGAAATGGCTATCAAAGGCAGAGGTAAAAAGACCACCATGTGAATGTGGAAGGCAAGGGGAAACCACCACATTATCTTCCCAAGACTTCATGGCAAAACATATATCAGAGTTAGTGAACGACGTTAATGGCTGTCTTAGGACATCCTCGTCCGGTAGGGACAGTCATAAGCCACAGGTGACACCAGACCGTCATCCAGCTACTGATGACAAAATCATAACTAAAATAAATAAATTTAGAGTAGGAACATGGAATGTTAGGACATTAAATGAGCTAGGAAAGTTGACCAATGTTCTAAGAGAGATGGATAGCATGAAAATGAATATACTAGGCGTTAGTGAGATGAGATGGAAGGGATCGGGCAAAATTATAGCTGACAATCACACAATAATTTATTCTGGAGGGGATACACATGAATAAGGTGTAGGAATAATATTAGACGAAACAACAGCCAAGTCAATTAATGGATACTGGTGTATTTCAGATAGAGTAGTTATGGTAAAAATCAAAGGCAAACCAATAGACATAAATATTATACAGGTATATGCACCAACAACAAGCAGTAGTGATGAAGAAATACAACACTTTTACGACGAAATAGAAATGGTGATGGCTCAAATTGGATCACAAGAAATAAAAATAATACTTGGTGATTTTAATGCAAAAGTAGGAAAGGGGAAAATGGAGGATGTAGTGGGGAATTATGGTTTAGGTACAAGTAATGAAACTGGGGAAAAGCTAATAGAATGGGCAAATATCAATGATATGATAATTGGAAACACATGGTTTAAACACCATAAAAGACGACTGTACACATGGAAAAGTCCTGATAAGAAAATACGCAACCAAATTGACTACATACTAATTAATAAAAGATATAGAAAGCCTGGTGCTGACTGTAATAGTGATCATGTATCACTATGTGGACAAATAAAAGTAAGATTAAAGAGAGGGAAAAAAATGATTAAGAACATGAGACTTAATAAAGAGGTTCTGAAAATAGATAAAGAACTGCAAGAACAATACAGAGTGACTGTGAAAAATAGGTACAATGCGATAGCTAAAATACAGAATATAAATGAACAATGGGAAATGTTAAGGGACTCCATTCATCAAACTAGCAAAGTATTACCGGAGAGAGGCAAAATAGCTAAGAAAAAATGGATGAGTGAAGAAATCTTAAAACTGATGGACAAAAGAAAACAGAGTAAAAATGACAAACAAGAATACGCTAAGATAAATAAAGAAATAAAAGATAAATGTGGGAAGGCTAAAGAAAGTTGGTTAAACGAGCAAAGCAAAAAAATTGAATTAAATTCCATTATTGATACCAAAAATATGTATAGACAAATCAGTGAGCTTACAGGAAGAAAAATAAGAATAAATACAGGGTGTTTGAAATCAAAAACAGGAAAGATATTATTAGAGGAAGGTGCTATAATGAAGAGGTGGAATGAGTATATAAGAGAATTATATGACGGAGAAAGGGAAGAATTAACAGAAGATAGTAACTTAGAAGGTCCACCTATTCTGAAAGAAGAAGTCGCTGACACTATGAAACGTATGAAGAAAGGAAAAACAGCTGGGCCAGATGAAATCACAATAGAAGAATTAAAAGTGTTGGGAGAATTTGGAGTAGATATATTAACCAAAATGTTGAATGATATTTATAGTAGTTGTATGTTATGATATTTACCCAGTAATATGCTGAAATCTGTATTTATAGCTATACCAAAACGACCAGGAGCAATTGATTGTGAAGATTTTCGTACAATTAACCTCATAAACCATATCACTAAGCTTCTACTCAGAATCATAATGCGAAGAAACAAAAAGAAAATAAAAATGGAAATTAGTGAAGAACAGTATGGATTTGTGGAAAGAAAGGGCACAAACAATGCAATTTATACATTACGGACACTAATAGAAAGGTCAATAGAGAAACGGAGAGACATATATTTGTGCTTCATAGATTATACTAAGGCAGTTGATAAAGTAAAACATGATGAACTGATTAAAATGTTGGAAGATATCAACATTGATGGAAAAGATTTAAGAATAATAAAGAATGTTTACTGGAACCAAGTAGCAGCAATTAAAATGGGAAATAAAGAGGGTAGTTACGAACAGATAAAGCTAGGAGTACGACAGGGGTGTGTCTTGTCACCAGATCTTTTCTCCCTGTATAGCGAAGTAATAATGAGAGAGATCAAAGAGATGCCAGGAATACTAGTTGGAGGTTATAATATAAATAATATACGCTATGCAGATGACACAGTATTGGTGGCGGATAATTCAACAGACCTACAGCAATTATTAGACGTTGTAGTAACAGAGAGTGCAAGGAAAGGACTCTCCTTGAATATCAAGAAAACAGTAACAATGGTAATATCAAAGAAAATGGTGACACCAAAATGTGACATAGAAATAGAAGGGAAAATCCTTAACAAAGTGGATAATTTTAGATACCTAGGGGCATTTATAACATCAGATGGAAGATGTACAACAGAGATTAGAAGCAGAATAGGGCAGGCAAAAGCCGCATTTCAGAAAATGAAGAGTATCTTGTGCAATAAGTCACTATCAATGAATGTAAGAAAGAGAGTGCTGAAATGCTATGTAGAACCAGTTTTGCTGTATGGCAGTGAATCTTGAAATGTAAATGAACAAAGTAAGAAGAAATTAGAAGCAACAGAGATGTGGTTCCTGAGACGAATGTTGCGAATTCCTTGGACTGCCAGAGTAACGATGACTGCCTGAAACAGGCTAATGAAACTAGAACATTATATACAACAATAAGACAGAGACAAACATCTTTCTTCGGTCACGTGATGAGAAGAGAGGCATTGGAGAACATCGTAACAACTGGAAAGAACGAGGGGAAGAGAGGCAGAGGTAGACCAAGAGAAATGATGCTGGATGGATTGAGACGGTGGCATGGAGGAATATCAGCAGCAGAGTTGATCCAGAAAACCAAAGACCGAGATCTGTGGAGAGCCATGAACGCCTTCGCCAGCTGGCACGGCACTTGATGATGATGATGATGATGATGCTGATGATATATATATATATATATATATATATATATATATATATATATATATATATATATATATATATATATATATGTATATATATATATATAATAAGAATATAAAGAAATAGATCTTAGAACACATATGCATTGGCTGTGTCCAATATTATGTGGAAAATAAACAGTAGTTCTATAGTATGTCCGGATGTGAATGCCTTCATTCACGATCAATTATTTTGAAAACTGTCTGTTGCATCGTTATGAAATTTTTCCAGCCGTCTTATATTTACCCCCACCCAAGGAATATGTCTTTGATAGGTCCAAAAACAACTTAAATCATCGAAAGCGGCGACATTCCTTTGATGTTTTGCTGAACAACTAGTGATTTCTCGCTAACAAAGTTATGTTTACAGTAGTGGGAGACCTGCCAATTCAGATGACACACAAAGGCGTATCCGGATTCGTATGGGAGTGGGTGCAATGAAAGAAGTAGCTTAAAATCGACAGGGTCGGCTGTATTGCACCGGGATTTTATCCCATATGGCTCAGTTTCTTTCCGCAGCGCGGAAAGCGTCGCACAAAGAACGAACTCCGTAGCTCCAGCGACGACCCTCGGGAGTCTCCGAGAAAATGCACTCGTGAAATGAAGGACGTGGCCCGGAATCGAACATATAACCTTCGGAGCCCGAGTCAGACGGCTTGACCACTTCACAACGGAGAATCCCGAGAGGGGTGCAATGTGTAATATTAGTAAAGACAGAGCATTTACAGAGGCACGGGGTAAATAATTTGTAAATTAACAGGAAAGTAGAAGGAATATATTTCTTAACTTATTTTTTATTTCCTTCTTGTTTCTTCAGCTGCTGGTTAATAAAGTGTACACAAGTATTCATGTTAGCTTTTCATATTGAGTTCGTGAAAGCTTCCAAATAGCTGTGCGTTAATGTGCTTATGGAGTGACCAGAAATGATACCGCAATTTAGTCATCATGTTTCCATTTTTAAGGATATGTTCAGCTGTCTGTGTAGCTTGTTCACACGTACACATGGGTGACAGACCCGCTTTGAGTCTTCGTGAAAGACTGTCTACTTTGCTGTTTACCGTTCAGAGACGGAACATGATTACTTGTTTTGCACTATGAAAATAGTTGTCAGTGTCTCTTTTATATTGAGCCCCCCCCCCCCCCCCCCAAAAAAAAAAAAAAAAAAAACCACTAGGTAGGTAGGTAGATAGATAGATAGATGGATAGATGGATAGATAGATAGATAGATAGATAGATAGATAGATAGATAGATAGATAGATAGATAGATAGATAGATAGATCATCGCCAGGAGCTGGGCGAAGCCGGGCCGAGCCAGCTAGTTTATTTATATAATCACGTTTCATGAAAGAATCCACAGTTTGACGACACCTCTGAACTATCCCATATAAATTCCCTCAGTCTGTGCCTAAACGAAAACCGCCAGACAAATTCAAAAATAGCGGGGGGGGGGGGGGTGTCTTTCTGAAAGCGTAGTACTCTTAAAATGATGGCATGAATCCGGGAGCCGTAAATTATATACCGCATATAAACAAACATTGAAATCTGCTGTACAATCTCCAGAACAAAAATTTATTTGTTGGGTGGACATAATGATAAGGTTATAAGCTAAATCTCATCATTTTCCCTCAGTTGGTTACTGAGATATTGAATTTTATATTGAGGCAAAAAAAAAAAAAAAAAAAAAAAAACACACACACTATAATTATTTTGATTCTCTGTCAGTTTTCTCAGTAATGACTAACGCTTATTGATATTCTGTGTAAAAAATTTTCTTATTTAATGTTATTAAAAAAGATGCTCTTAATGTACAATTTTACAAACTTGTAAAGAGAAAAGGTACATGAAAAGATGTGACTAAGTGTTTGTTGTCAATAAATACAAATTTACTCATCTCATTAACAAAAATGTATTTTGATTTCTACAAATGGCCATTTTACGCTTTTGCTTGCATACAAAAAGCATGAAGTATCGCAGTAATAGAAATAATTTCACTGACGCATTAAATGTTAAATAATGTATTCTCTGTTTATTACTGCTAGTAAATATAAACAATGTTGCTATTATCATAATGTCTTCAGCTATAATGATAAATAAAGCTGTTTTACTCTTCTAAAATTTCTTTACTGGTCTTCTTTTTAGTTCTTTTGGTCTCTCCACCCCAGCTTTTATTATGGGTTTCATCCAGGGATGTTTTGTATGTACATCTATACTTTAGCCCTTTAATATCCAACTATCTTAGCTGCTTGTAGGTCATTGGCTTCCACCAGATCTGGAAACATCAATGAGTCTCTACACATTCAACCGAAAACTCTTTCAATACTTACTTCATACCCACTATATGCCTCCATAAGTCACCTACTGGTATAATTTTTTTTACTATCATTTTTCACTGTGTGAGTGAGAGAGTGAATGAGAAAGAGTGCGAGTGAAAGAGTGAGTATGAGACAGAAAAAGTGAGAGAGTATGTATGCGCGTGTGCCTGCGAGAGTGAAAGAGTAAGTGAATGTCTGTGTACACGTATGTGTGAGAGATTGAGTTAGTGAGAGAGAGAGGTTGTGTTGTGTGTATACCTGTCTGTGTGATAGAGTGAGAAAATGAGTGAGTGAGTGTGAGTTAGAGAGCCGCCGGATGAGTGAGTGAGTAAGGGAGAGTGAGTTAGTGAGTGAGGGGGAGAATTTGTGAGTATGTGTGTATGTGAGTGAGTGTGAGAGCGAGTGAGTGTGCAAGAGAGAGACAGTGGGTGAGTGAGAGTGTGCATGAGAAGTTAATGAGAGAGAGAGAGAGAGAGAGAGAGAGAGAGAGAGAGAGAGAGAGAGGGTGAGTGTGTGTGTGTGTCTGTGTACCTGTCTGTGCGAGTAAGAGAGTGAGTTAGTGTGGTTTAGAGAGTAAATAAGTGAGTGTGAGTGAGATTATGTGAGGCAGCGTGTATGTGTGAGTAAGTGTGTGGGTGGATGGGTGGGTGTGTACGTGTGTCCATATGTGTGTATGCGTGTGTTTATGTGTGTGTATGTGGGTGTATGTGTGCGCGTGTGAATGTGCGTATGGGTGTGTATGTGTAAGTGTGTGTAAATGTGTTTTTGTATGTGTGCTTGTGTGTAAGTATGTTTATATGTGTGTTTATGTGTGCATACATGTGTGTGTGTGTTTATATGTATGTGCGTGTGTATATGTGTGTATGTGCGTGTGTATGTTCGTGCATGTATTATTGCATGCATGCAATGTATGCGAGGGAGTGTGTATTTGTGTGTGTAAGTATGTGTGTATGGGTGTGGATGTGTGTATGTGTGCGTGTGTATGTGTGCGTGGGTATATGTGTGTATCTGCGTGTGTATATTGTGTGTATGCTCGTGTGTGTATGTGTATATGCTTTCGTGTGTATGCGAGGGAGTGTGTATTTGATAGCGAGAGGATGTGTGTCTGTCTGTGTGTGAGTGAGAGTGAAAGAGAGTGTGATATTGAGTAAATGAAATATGGAGAGAGTGACTTAATGGATGAAATAGTGATTGCGAGAGAGAGAGAGAGAGAGAGAGAGAGAGAGAGAGAGAGAGAGAGAGAGAGAGAGTGGAAGAATGGATTTGTTAGTGTGTGTGTGTGTGTGTGTGTGTGTGTGTGTGTGTGTGCGCATTGTTTGTGAGTGTCTATGGGTGTGTGTATTGGTGAGAAGAGAGAGAGAGAGAGAGAGAGAGAGAGAGAGAGAGGCAGACAGAGAGAGAGAGTGAGCGAGAGATATATATAAGCGCACGCATATCATGTAACATGCTATTCCATATATTGTGTGTATTCTCATGTTCATATTAACATTTTGAATGCCAATTGATGTTATAATTTATAACATGAACACATGTACATCAATGTAGAGAGGGTGAGGGAGTTAGGGACTATGAGTGAGAGAGAGAGAGTTAATGAGTGTGAGTGTGTGTGCCTGTGTAATAAAGAGAGAGACAGAGAGAGGGAGAGAGAGAGAGAGGGAGAGAGAGAGAGAGAGAGAGAGAGAGAGAGAGAGAGAGAGAGAGAGAGAGAGAGAGAGAGAGAGAGAGAGAGAGTTGAGTGCACGAATGTCCTGTAACATGCCATTCCATATTTTTTGTGTATTTTCATCTTTCACATTATCATTTTGTATGTATGCCACTTGATTTTATCATGTATAATATAACATTACTGTAATGGGAGTGAGAGCGTTAGTGAGAGAGAGAGAGAGAGAGAGAGAGAGAGAGAGAGAGAGAGAGAGAGAGAGAGAGAGAGAGAGAGAGAGAGAGAGAGAGAGAGAGAAGAGAGATAGAGATTAATTGCATCACCAATTTTTTACGCTACACAATGTATATGTACAATGTTTTCTCCATTTCTTACAATTTTTGCGAGAATGCTCACGACAATCGCCAGTGTCTCAACTGTGTGTAAAGTGTGGGAGTTTGTTCTTATTAGTTTCAGTGATCATGTGAGGCATCATGTATGTATCTAGATGTGAGGATGTGTGTGGGTGTGTATGTGAGGGATGCGTGTGTGTGTGTGGGGGGGGGGAAATGTATGTGTGGAGGGGTTGTGTGTGGGGGATGTGTGTGGGGTGATGTGTGGATGGGTGAAGGGATGTGTGGTCGGTGGGGATGTATGTGTGTGAGGGATGTGTGTGTGGGTGGGGATATTTGGGAGGATGGTTGGAAGTATGTGGGTGTTGGTTGGTTGGAGGTGTGGGTAGGGAATGTGTATTTGGGTGGGTGAATGTGTGTGTGGGAGATGTGTGTAGGTTTCGGATGGGTGTGGGGGATGGGTGTGGGGGTGTGTCTGTGAATGGGATATGTCTGTGTAGGTCTGAGTGTGGTAGTGTGGATGGGATACATGTGAGTGGGTGGAGGATGTATGTGTGGGGGTGAGGATTTTGTAGGTGGGGGATGTGTGGGTGGGTGGGGAGGTTTGTGTGTGTGTGGGTGAGAGATGTGTGGGCGGGGATTATATGGGGGATGTGTGTGTGGGGGGATGCGTTTATGGGTGGGATGTTGTGTGATATGAGGGAGGTGTGGGATGTGCGGGTGGATGAAAGATTTATGTGAGGATGGGGGATGTGTGTTTGGCTGGGTGGTTGGAGTGTGTGTGGGTGGGAGGGTAGATGAGAGATGCATGTGTTGATGGGTGGGTGGGTGATGTGTGGGTGTGAGTGGTTGATGAATGAGTACGTGAGTGGGTGGATGTGTGTGAGAGATGAGTGTATGGGTGTGGGATGTGTGTGTGGGTTGGAAGGCGGGTGTGTTTGGGTGGGGTATATTGTGGGTGGTGGGGTGTGTGTGGGTGGTTGGTGTGTGTTTTTGGATGAGGAATGTGTTGATGGGTGAGGATGTGTGTATGGGTGGGGAGATGTGTGTGTGTGAGAGAGTGAGAGTGTATGGGTGTTGAGATGTGTAGTTAAGGGATGTGTGATTGGGGTTTTGGAGATCGGGGTGGGATGGTTGGCGAGTGGGTGTGTGGAGGATGTGTGGGAGGGTGAGTGTGTGTAGGTGGGGGTAAGAGGGGATGTGTGTGTGGGGTGCGGGATGTGTGGGTGGTGGAGAGTGTGTGGTGGGTGATATGTGTGCAAGTGGGGGATGTGTGGGTGAGTGCGGGTTTTGTGTGTAGGTAAGTGCAGAATATGTGAATTGGCGGGAATATGTGTGTGTGGGTGGTGGATGATATGTGGGTGGGTGAGTGTTGATAGGTTATGGGATGGGTGGAGGATGTGTGCGTGCAAGTGGGGAGATTGTGAAGGTGGAGGGATGTGTCGGTGGGTATGGATGGGTGGTTGCATGCATGTGTGCCTGGAAGATGTGTGGTGGGGAATATGTGGTGGGTGGGAGATATGTGTGTGTGGGTAGGGAGATGATGTATGTGGGGTGTGTTTGGGATGTGTGGGTTGGGAGATGTGTGGATGGATGGGGTCATGTATGTGCCTGTGGGTATGTGTGTGGTCGGGTGGTGGATGTGTGTGTGGGGAACACGAGGATGGATAGGGGATGGGTGGTTGGGTAGGGGATTTGTCTCATAACATGCATTGTTTATGCTTACAACATTCATTTGTCAATGTTTTTTTCCCCTATGTGAATGCACTATGCATTGATGAACGAAAGATGAGTGATTGGAAGAGCCGAATGTAAGACGGGCTTGTGTGCCCAATTTGTTACCCTTCGAAAATAAAGTTTGTTCGTTCGTTCGTTCGTTCGTTGGATTTAGAGAACCCAAAAACATGTGTAGTTTCTAATGTTACCTCTTTACTAATTTACCAAGGAGTGACTGGCCAGGTGGCTATAGTGCAGGGTTCTCCTTCAGAAGTGTGGATTTTTTCTGTTGGGGGCGAAAGAAAACTCTAACCTGCACAGTTCACAGCGAATGAACTAGCAAGGTGACCTTAATTCCTTAAGCTCAAGACCCCTTGTCCTATACCACAATGATACTATAGGCAGTAGATGAGTGTTCTTTTTTTAAAATAGTAATTTGCCACACATCTAAACTATTTAGTAGGACATTCTTTTACATCTCGCATTACACTGACTAACATATTAATAGTGAAGTATATTTAGGTACCTTACATTTTATGTTTTTGCAGATTTACAATGGTTCAATTGTTCGCATACTGAACCATAGCACTACTGGGATCAAAGAATATGAATCTGTGCCTAGTGATTTTTCCATAAAATATGTATCAGACATATTTCACTCAGGCATAGAGTTTAGTGGCAAAATTTCTGCAGGTAAGAACGTGCTTGTTCTATAAAAATATTTTATTTTCAGATGCATAAAAGTATTGCAGAAGTAGTAAACTTACAGTAGTAAATTAGATTTAGTAATGTCATGTGTATATTCATCATCATCATCACCTTCCACTTCTGCCGTCAAGCGTCGTGGGGAGAAATAATTTGCGCTACAGCGCCCGGTGGGCGGCACTGGATAATGTCATTCCGTGTGATTGTACAATGTCTTTGATGTCGTCAATCCATTTTCTTTTTGAACGTCCTCTTGGTCTTGTCGCAGATGAGCTTAGATGTAAGGGCAGCGATGGTAGTTGTTGGTGTTGCATTCTAGCGACATGGCCAAACCACTTGATCTTCTGCCTTTCAATAAATGTGGCACAAGGTGTTGATCCCAAAGTCTGATAACAGCATTTCTTACTCGGTCTCGGATTGTTAGGTTTGCAGCTCTCCTCAGGCATCTCATCTCGCAGGTGTTGATTTTGCGAAGGTGTGATTTGATAAAGTCCAGGTTTGAGATGGGTAGCATAGGGTTGGTGTGAATATGCTGTTTATTATCTGTAGTTTTGCGAACATGGGTATATTTGGATGTTTCAGTAAGGGTGATAGTTGATATGTAAGTGCACTAGCTTTTTAACATCTGATTTCGATTTCTCTGTCCATTCTGCCATCTTCTGTGATCACACTTCCAAGATATTTGACTTCTTTAACTTGTTTCAGAGTTGTGCTATTTATCTGTATACTTAATGAGCTTTGCGATCTGCTAACTTGCATTACTTCGGTTTTGGCTGTGTTTATACTCATATTGTATCTGCTGCAGGTTGAATTCAGATTATTTATATGATGTTGTAGTCTGCCCTCATCGCTGTAAAACAAGCACTGATCGTCTGCAAATAGAAGTTCATTTATTTCTTGTGGATCAGTTGTTTCATCTGGAGTAAAGAGTTCTAAATTTTCTGAATCTGTTCTGTCAAAACTTGCTTCTTTGGATATTCTGTCCATGTAGACATCAAATAGCAGAGGAGAGAGCACACATCCCTGTCTCACTCCTGTATTGACTGTGAACATATCTGATATTCCTTCTTGGTATTCCAACTTTCCTTCTGATATTCCAACTTGCCAAAATTAAAAAATTTCCTCGACGAAAACACAAGAAAGATATTATATACTTCCCACATACAAACACATATTGATTATTGCTCCACAATCTGGGATGGATGCTCCAACTCAATAACAAAACGCCTTTATTCACTCCAGAAAAGGGCAGTACGTCTAATCAATGGTGATAAGCTTACAGACAATTCTAACCTACATGAACGTCGTCAGTTACTGCCACTCCACAAACGCCTACTTTTTAATAAGGCTAAACTAATTCACAAAATCCTATTTCAAAATGCCCCAAGCAACCTTTGGCCATTGTTTAAATATAATGCTAGACATAGCGAACGACTAACTATACTCCATGTCCCTAAACCTCCCATCATTGGCACCTTTCCGTCTTGACAGACGATAGTTTGGTACATTGTGCTTCAAAAAGGCTTAATAACTACGACCCATGGCGGTGGCGAGTGTGGCTGGTAAGGCCAATTCTTGCTGCAAATGTTTGCCCACAGTAGATGCATGTGAAAACATCGTCATTTCCACCATTGTGCACCATCTTACGTCTCTCACGCTCTGTGTGTGCTTTATCTGCAATCATTTTCTCTTTTGTCTTTATTCCATTTCTGATGTTTGCCCTCCACGCAACACGTTCAGCGGCGACTTGCTCCCAATGTGCATTATCTAAGCCTGTATCAATCATGTCCCGCTTACACACATCTTTGTATCGTAGTAGAGGCCGACCATGAGATCTCCTACCCGTCTGTAATTCACCAAAAAAGATGTCATTTGGTATTCTACCATCATCCATCCTCCTAACATGTCCTATCCATCTAAGTCTACGAAGACTGAACATGGAATACACCGTCACACAACCTGATCTTTCCAATACTTCAGTATTTGTGATTTTGTCTTGCCACTTAATACCAAGTATTCTTCGCAGACACCGCATATGAAAGCTGTTTAAGCGTTTCTCTTGGCGTGAGTAAGTTGTTCAGGTTTCACTGCCATAAAGAAGAGTACTAAGGACACAGGCTTGGTAGACGAGGACTTTTGTTTTGGCAGTAAGCTTCCTGTTCTCCTAGACTCGTTTTGCTAACATGTTCATTGTTGTTGCTGCCTTGCCAATCCTGATGCTGATTTCCTGATCGAGGGATAATTTGCTATTTACCTCTGATCCTAGATATGTAAAATGGTCTACTATCTCCAGTTCGGCATCGTCAATGTGGGGTGTCGGGTTTGGTAAGCGCCGCCCAACATTCGGCTCTGACAGAAAGCAGGTAGTACCGTCTACTGTCATACGGTAGCTCAGTCATATCTGACTAAGACCTGACTGCTCCCTAAACCTAGGATAGACTTATATAAAACAAGCTTAGCATACTCTGCTACTCAGTTGTAGAACAATCTTCCTCAAGAAATCAAAAGACACCACCAATCATTATACATACAGTCGCAACCTGTTTGAACACTACCTCAGGACAGACTACATGCCCCCTTAAAAAAAAAAAAAAACACACACACACACAGCAACAAAGACAATAATATAATAATGGTAAATTATCTCGAACGACAACTGGCAAAAAAACAACAACACGCATTGCCATATGTATGGCACGTTACACCCACCTTGGGTTTTCATGATGCCCATGTTAAACATTGCCTCAAGGAGTCATGTATTATTGATTATTTGTCATGCGTTTTAATGCTTATTGTTCTTTTGTTGTCAAAGAATTGCTTCATAAGAGATGTTGAATGAAAGAATGTATGAGAGGAAATAGAGAAGAAGGGCAGAATGTCAGACGGGCCTGCGTGCCCAATTCTTAACCCTTTGAAAATAAAGATGTTCGTTCGTTCGTTCGTTCTTGCGTTCTTACTGCACTTCGGTTCGAGTGGTACATGGCTATGATGTTTTCTAGCAATTGCCCTTGTATCCCATTGTCTTCAGGGATGGTCCATAATTTGTATCTGTCTACTCCATCGAAAGCCTTTTCTTGATCTACAATCACAATATTCTTCTGGTCACTATATTCGATAGTTTTTTCACATATTTGTCTAAGTGTAAATAGTGCATCAGTGCAACTTTTAGCTTTCCGAAAACCGAATTGTACTTTGCTTAACTGTTGTTCAACTATGGGTCTAGCTCTTTATTCCAATAGTTTTGCGTACATTTTCCCTATATGGCTCAGGAGTGATATATTATATTATATTATATTATATTATATTATATTATATTATATTATATTATATTATATTATATTATATTATATTATATTATATTATATTATATTATATTATATTATTCTTCTTCTTCTTCAGCGTTCCGAGCCATTGAGGTTCTTTGCTGCAAATACAATCCGTCTCCATTCGTCTCTCTGGTGGACCTTCTCTTGCCAGTCGTTGATTCCAAATGCTTGTAGGTCTGTACATGTATTATCTCTCCACCGCCTTCTTGGTCTATTATATTATATTATATTATATTATATTATATTATATTATATTATATTATATTATATTATATTATATTATATTATATTATATTATATTTTATTATATTATATTTTATTATACTATATTACTTGAGTAAAATGGCAAGAATGAGATTCAGGCTGTTAATTGTTAATTAAGACACATCTAAACTTAAGTTGTCAGGATGTACCAAGAGGAACAATGCAATAGATTCTTAATTTATGTTTCTTCTGTGGCCTACCACCACTCTGCAGTCATGCACCAAGGCAGATCATATATCCTGTATGTAGCTGAACCAACTACAACCATTAGTAGTCCCTTATGTAGCAGAAAGAGACAAACAGCATGTTTGGTCATGTGATGAGAAGAGAGACATTTGAGAACATTGTTACAACTGGAAAGATCAAAGGGAAGAGAGGCAGAACAAGAGAAATGAAGCTGGATTGACTGAAACAGTGGCATGGAGGAATATCATCAGCAGAGTTGATCCACAACACCAAGGACCGATACCTGTAAATATGGCAGGGCCTCTTGATGATGATGATATGTAGCAGGATAGAACACATCCATGATCAGTTAACACAGACACACATTCCCCCAGCCATATGCACATACATGAATACATGCATGCACACTCGCACACATGCAGGCATAAACACTATTTTACTTGACCAAGAATAACTCTGATCCATAACAAAGTAACAGGGAGAAAACCAATATTTGGTATACATATTTTTCAACTTCAGAACAGACACAAGTATTTAGAAATGGTTATCAGACAGGAAACAATTATAGTGAAACTAACAATTGTATTAGTCTGACACAAACCAGGTTGGTAAAGAATTCATCATAATTAAATACAATACTGGTGTTTTGTTTCTCCAACAGGTTGCCAAGATTTTCAAAATGGCAAAATGAATTTGTTTTACAGTAATACTTCAGTTGGGGAGCTTTATAAAGCTCAACTTTCCTGTCCAGAAGGTTTCAGATTCAAGCAAGAAGAATACAGTAACAGTAGAACATTCTTTGCTGTATGTAAGGAAGGTGGCATATGGGATTGGGGCTCACCAGGTTATACTCGGACTCCTGAATGTCAGAGTAAGAGTTAAATTTACTGTTTCTTTTCATTTTTCTTGGTAATGCAGTGCCGAATATTTCTTGTTGCAAGCACATTCTTGTTTACATTGCCCCCTACCTGAAATGATTCTTCAATTCACAAAGTTTATGTCTGAGTAAACTCTGAAGATACTATTTACTTTTCTCCTTTAATCAAGGCATTTTCAGACACAATATGGGTCATCATCATCAAGTGTCATGCAGGCTGGCGTAGGCGTTCATGAATCTCTACAGATCTCGATCTTTGGTTTTCTGGATCAACTCTGCTGTTGATATTACTCCATGTCACAGTCACAATCCATTCAGCATCATGTGTCTTGGTCTGCCTCTGCCTCTCTTCCCTTTGATCTTTTCAGTTGTTACGATGTATTCCAATGCCTCTCTTCTCATCACATGACCCCAAAAAGCTGTTTGCCTCTTTCATATTGTTGTATATAATGTTCTAGTTTTATTAGCCTCTTTTTCAGGCAGTCGTTGTTAGTTACTTTGGCAGTCCAAGGATTTCGAACATTCGTCTCAGAAACCACACTCCTGTCGCTTCCAATCTCTTCCTAATTTGTTTATTTACATTCCACAATTCACAGTCATACAGCAAAACATGTTCTATGTAGCACTTCATCAGTCTCTTTCTTACATTCAATGATAGTGACTTATTGCATAACATATTCTTCATTTTCTGACATGTAGCCTTTGCTTGCCCTATTCTGCTCTTAATCTCTTTTGAGCATCTTCCATATGTGTAAACATGCTAATTGTATTTTAGTTATTTGTAGTGTTTGTCATTATATAGCAGGTTGTTTACAGAATGTTATTCCCATCATGACCCATTCAAAAGTTGCTTGATGCTTTGCAATCTCATGCCCAAGGTCTCTGCAATGGCCTGTGTCTGTCTTCGTGATAGTTGACCCAGTCTCTTCTTTCAGACACCATGTCCTCCATCACTGTTCTTTACAAGCCACTGACCCATAATGTGATCAAAGAAGTTCAGTTTCCCAGTCATGATACTGTTTATGAACTAGTTTTCTTCAATGTTCAGATCTTGTAGAATGTCTGTATTTTGTTTTTCTTGATCCATGATATTCTAAAAACTTTTTTGTAGCAAAACGTTCAATGATTTGCATCAATACTAAGAAAACATGCATGTTATCAAAATCGCTAAATTGTATGCTGGTATTGTGCCATACAATCTTAATACTTTCACCTCTGAATTGTTATTGCCAGTCTATATCCTGAATTCTTTTGAACAATTCCCATTGTTGTTGATTGTGGAATCAAGATTTTCAAAGTTTATTATGTTTTCCATTTCTGCATTGTTGATTGATGATTTATCTTTGGTTTTTTAAATAATATTTTCAAGAAATAATTCTTGGCTTTTTTTTTTCAGTTGTCTATTGTGGATTTCCTCCACCGATACCAAATGGATTTGTGAACAGCATTAATGGAAACAGCACATATAAGAGTGTTGCATCTTACCAGTGTTTCTCTGGTTTTGAGATTAAAGGATCATCCAATGTCACATGTCAGGCTGATGGCAATTGGTCTGTGACTCCATCTTGTATTGGTGAGTCTTTTAGCTCTATAAGATGTATGATATAGCATTTAGATGTGTAATCATTTGTACGCTTTGTATTAAACATTCTAGTTATATTAGTTAACATCCTTTCCTAAACATATTGTAAATAAATAGAAAGGGAGCTCATTGGCAGAAAATGCCATAGCAGCATAAAGTGATAGGCCTTCACAAGCTTTAGTTCTTCACCGACCTATCAGTAAACTACATAAACAAGCGCTGCACTAATGCCAACGTCATCATCATCATCGTCATGTGCCATGCTGATGAGTGTTTATAAGTGTTTGTCATATCATTTGATCATCAGCGTCTTGGATCAGTTCTAAGTTCTTTTTCCAACTATATGTAGCCAAGCCATCCAGGGGAATTAAGCAAAATGCTATTCATCTTAAAAATGGACAAACATAATTGAAACAATTTGTATCTCAAACATCAAATAACCAACACGAATGTCAATCTCTAAGTATGCAAATTCAAAATAGGCATATAATGATATTCCTAATAATGGGATAACGAGTGAGTTAGTAATAATATTGTATATGTAACAGAGGAAGGGGTTTTGGTAGTATTTAGGTGGGAAACGACTACAGCACGATTGAGCATCGGGGTCGAAGGAGAGGAGAGATGCTCAAGTCGTGACGTGGTTTGTTGTCAAAGGGGCAGTTACCATCAAGCTAGAGAACCAGAAGGTCGTCAACTTAGATCCGGCTGTCATCTATCGTATTAAACACTTGTAATAAGAACTAACTGAGTTCCGTTAATTATGTGAGTTCACCTTGTTACAGAAGGTGAAATTGGTGCCCACGACACAGGATTCGAGCCTGGTGTAACGCGAAGTCATGCCGTATACTATATAACATCGCGGAGGCCAAAAACTAAGAAGATGATCCTTGCTCCGTTTGTCTCAGTCGCCAGAAATAATTTCGGCACGCTTTTGAACAACCATTGAACGTAACAAGGCGCAGTGGGAAAAATGGCCAATAACGTATCAGCGAAAAATACAGCGACCAAAAGCCCGCCCAGGGGTGGTTGTCTGTAAGTCTTTTTCAAGACTGGCTGTCAAAATTTTGCTGGCGTCAGGAGAAAAGTGAAATTGGCGTCAACTGTGGACACCATCCTGGCGACTCCTCTTATCCGTTCATCTAACGGACATGTCAGGAGCAGAAGTTTTCCTGAAGGTCAAGCCGTCTAACCGATATCTCGAGCAAGCAGGAGTGTGCTGAAAGTCGGCCCAGTTTAATCGTGTCTTGACCGAGCAAAAGTTTGGCTAAAGGGCAAATCCAGTCGGATCGTTGTTGCAAGTGAGCAAGAACTTTTCAATAAGACAATCAAGTCAGCCGCAATGTTAATAGGTTTTGTTCTGAGCGCTAACAACTGAAAAAAAAAAAGAAGAACGTTGGTAAAAGACAATCGAGACAGCAAATAAATACCTCATTACTTCATGGATTGCCCAATGTTTCGTTTGACGCAGTCAGACTATCTATAGGCCGCTAGCTTAACCTTTTGGGCTCTGCTACCTCTGAGTCCTTCTCAAAACATCGATGAAGTACCCCACCCGGGGCGAAATCAGAAGCCAGAAGACTGGTCGGGACCCAACCAGGGGTTGAAGTTTATCCAGGCATCCCGAGAGAAGTAACTAACTGAAGAGACGAAGTTACCTGGGAGAAGAGACAGACTACCTGAACTCCGCTACCTGAACTCCGCGACTGATTTTCAGCTGACGCAGAATCCTAGTGTTTGAGTGTAACCTAAAGACGAGTCTAGAGGAATACACGAAACTTGCTTGGGATCAGGAACCGAGAGTAGGGTAATCTGTGAGCCTATTATCTAGTCGAACTGTTCTTGTGTATATGTAGACTGAATTTCTTAAATTAGCTGATTACAAATGAGGTTGTGATTGTTTGTTCTATATAATAATATTTCAGCATAACAGATTCATCACGGCACAGTAGAGAATTATTCCAGCTGAGTTTGTTTTTTTCCAGCTACTAAGAAGCATATAGAAGAAGATATTGTTTTTAGGCTGAGATAGCATAAAGAGTAAAAATGCACCTGAGCAGAGACTTAGGACGCGTGACTGCATGGTTAGGAGAGTTAAAGGTGGCAGTCAGCGAG
This sequence comes from Cepaea hortensis, assembly GCA_963921405.1. Classification (NCBI taxonomy): domain Eukaryota; kingdom Metazoa; phylum Mollusca; class Gastropoda; order Stylommatophora; family Helicidae; genus Cepaea; species Cepaea hortensis. The sequence goes on along the minus strand of OY992880.1, from coordinate 42,752,435 downwards.
GTAGAATGTTTCGTACACTGCTTACAGAGTAAAACAAATAATGTAGGAAGTAATGAGATAAAAAGGAACAACAAGAATAGCCGAGGACAGCCACTACTTAATGAAAATAGAGGGCAGTATAGAAACATTTACGTTAATCCAAAGATGACTAGGGTTAGGAGCTGGTATAATGATCAGGGATACAGAAATGGACATGAGAGAGACTGTTCTAGGAGTTGGCCATCCTATACTGTAAGCGCTAGAAAAAGACGTGACGAATGGTTTGAAAAAAGACAAAGACAATATCTAAACTCAGGTGTAAGAGACAGAGTTGAACCTGTAAATAAAATACAAACTAGTCCTAAAATGGTTGCGAATGTGACTAGTGGACAGGAAAAGAAAACGATGGTATTAGTGGGAAAAATAAACCGAGAGACACAGACGCAGGCAGGTAATACGATAGAAAATAGTACGCAGACTCAGGTAGATATTGTAGAGAAAAATACCCAAGTGCAACCAACTAAGAAAATAGTAAGGGAAACGCAGACTATTAAGACGGTGGAAATTGCGGAAACACCTCAGGTGAAATTAGAAAAAGGAGACACAGTTGAAGTTAAGAAAGATAGACAGACGAAAACCAAGGATGAAAGGAAGCCAAAGAGGAGAGGTATTGAAAGAGGAAATAGCAGTATGATAGTTAATAGAGGTACTCCCATCTCAAGTTCCTCAAGTATAGACATGAAACTAATTCCCAAATGGTGTAGGAATATTAGTTGTCGGAGTTCAGATTACGAAGAAGATATTTCCACATGTTATAGTGATGCTGAAACAGATATAAATACTGATGATTTGAAGAATGAGAGAATTGTACTACGAACAGATCCGGACTTGAAGCGTAATGTTCCCTCGTACGGTATAGTTGCCGGTGGACAGACGGACAGAGTTTTAGTTAGTGACTCTAGAGAACTAGATACTAGTTTACATGACAAGAAAGTAGGGAAAACTAAGAGACGAATACCAAGAAAGAGAAAGAAAGGCAGAGGTTCTAAAGGCGACTATGGGAATAGGGTCGACGTATCTGCAGTTAATTGTTATGAGAATTACTGTGAGTCTGATGAAGGAACTGTTATCAGTGTGTCATCTGAAGACGAGATGGGGAGGTACAAACGTTACGTAAGGTTGACAGGAAACAGTGAGCAGACCGACGCAAATGAAAGAAATAAAGGAAAGAATTCATTTAAGAAGAAAAATAATAGTAGACAGATAGCGGGAATTTATTCAACGACAGAAAGTGACTTGAGAAAAATAGAAGACCTTGTGACCTTAAGACCAGAGTACTTTAACAACAGGTTAACAACGGATAGTGATGATGGTATAATTGAAGCGAGACGAACATCAGTACTAAGAGACGACGAAATATTTGGTTTCGATGCACTCTATGGGTGTTAAAATTATTTGAGTGAGGAAGGAAAATGGAATTGTTTTGGAAGAATTGCGGTTTGAGCACATAGATATATGAGCTGTCTAAAATAGACAAATGAAATTGTTTGGTGTGGCATCGCATGGTACAGGGGTGGCGATGGTGTTGTTGAGGATAGAGAGTTACGGCAAATGAGATTTTACGTGGATACGTAATACAGAATTAGGATATATTGTGTTTAGTGACGATGTAGGAAGAGTAGAAATTAAAATAGTTCTTTGTCCAGAATGAATAGATACAGAGAGTTAGTCACGTTGAGTGATGTATAAATGGAGTGATTAAAGTAGAGTAGATTCAGCACATAATTAGTAGAGAGAGGGATAAAATAAGTATGGATGGTTCGACTCAGAGCTGTGACATGAAGTCTGAAATAGTTTTGTTTGGTAGATTGAGAAGTAGGTGTGGTGTTGTTTACGGTTGGGCCGAGAGTGTCTAGTGAAGAGATACAGATTGAGGAGGAATTGGATATTATGTGTGAAATAGCCAGTTGAACGTGAGAATATTAAGAGTAAAAGACTGTAGAAGTTGATGATTGAAGAATACGAGTTCTTGGTGAGACGGATGAAGTAATTACGTCATGCTTGCGGAGAAGGAAGAGCTGATTAAATTTGAGAAACTTGTTGTGTGGAGAAGTATAGAATGATAGTTACGAGGTTAGTGGCTCGTCGGAGTGAAATTGGTTATAAGAGATCGTTGATAGTGCTGGTTAGTGTATAAGGGAGTAATAGTTTGCGAGAGTTAATGCTTACGTTATGACCTTTGAAAAAGAGAGGATGAGTGAGAAAAGTAGAAATAAGTAAACAGTTGAATTGTGAAAGTCCTGTTGAGTGTTGAAGTAGTTTGTCTGATAGTCCAATGTTCTTGTAGCTGTAAAAATGTAGACAAACATATGTCCGTCGAGTATGGATAGGTTGTTGGCAAGTGTTAAGTACAGCATGCATGTACGAGGTGTTTAGTTCGCACGTGAGTATAGTTCTAGACAAACAGGTGTTCGTCGCGATGAGTGAAGTAGGAGTGAGGTTTGGTGATGTCGCCTGAGCGAAGTACATAGATAAAATGTAATAGTGCGCTGATATATCTTGTGTCAAGGTGTGTAGAGGAGGTCGATACGCTTGGATTGTGGTGAGTGATTGCTGGAATGTTGAATTGGCGTCTAAGTTGTTTTTTTTTTAAAGTAATAGTATGGACACGTTAGGTTGTCGCGATGCGAGAGTAGTAGTAAGATGAGAGAGAGGTTGTGTATCATTGTCCGTGTGAATATACGAAGACTGGTTGATAAATGACGTTGATAAAAAGAGGAAAATAGAGTATGCGAAAATTGAGAGATAGAGAGAACATGATTAGAGAATTGGGATGTCGTTTCGTTAGAATATCTGACGTTGGAAAGAAATTAGGGAAGTTGTGTGACAAGTTGACGGAAACAGAGTTAACATTCTGAATGATGTTTCATAAAATATGTTTAGTATTGTTAACAGGGATGTGTCGAAGCAAGAATACCTAACACTGAGAAATGAGAAAAGTGAGCTCTGCTGTCAGTTATAAGTGGAGTGGGTTGCTGTTCTGGAAGAGTCCCGATAAATAGGAAAAGGAGTGAAAGGTACAGAGGTAAACAAGGTTAGTTAAATGAATGTTGGAGAATGTGTTCCGATAAGGGTGACCAGTTTGATTATCGTCACGATACAAGAGTGCTAGGAGAGACCTGAGGATAGCTTAGAGTAGTCGTGGTGAGATGTTGGAAGATAATGATGTGTTTAGTTAATTGCGTCGGATAGACGAGAAACTTGGAGGTAGAGTTGGTTGTATTGGTGAGAGACAAAGTTTTGTTGGACGTAAGAGGCTAGAGATACCGTAGTTAACGGTAATAATAATGATTAACAAGTATAGTGATGCTTGGAATAAATCCAAGAGAAACAATTGATGTGCCAGGTCACAGGTTCTATTACTGGATAGATGACCACTGGTACTTTGAGATAATATTGGGATAGTAATAGGTGAAATGAGTTGACCTGTAGTTTACAGTGATTGTATTCCAAATATTGTGATGTGTAAGGAGTTAGTTTTGTAAAATATTGTGAGGGGAGATAATCAATGTTTGACTTCCAGAAAATGGAACGGTCAATTGTGGAGTGGTGATTTTGGTTGAGGGGAACAAGTATTGTTCCGCGATATGTTGGTCTGCAGATATGTATATATATATATATGTATATATATTTTGGCATTAATGCTTGGCATTGAGTTGTTTTGTTTTATAACAAAATAGGCATGATGTGTGTGAATAGGTACGTGTTGCTTGGTCACTTTAAGTGGTTAATTCTGTGTGAATTATATTCTCTTTAGCGAGAAGACAGTTGTTTTGATTGAAGTTGAGTTTTCAATGCCTCATATATGTTTTTAATTGATTTGGTTTGGTAAAATGATGGTAGTTTTAGAATAGGATTGTGGTGTTCTTAGACTTTTACGTACAAACTATTGGTCCGTAAAAGAGACCAGTAGTATTAACTAACAATAGGTTAGGATGTATGTTATATTATTTTAATATATATTTTTCTTTGAATGAGTTCATACCTTTAATTAATATGTGGGGAAACATAAATGATGTAAAAAGTTGGGGGGGGGGGGGGGTATGATGTTCTGTTTTGATTTTATTTCGCTTAACTTATGATTTAAGTGAATTATCTTGTATGTTTGAAAATACATGTTGGAAATTAGTTAGGGTAAGTTTAATCTACATGGTTTTGTCTAGAATAAAGACAATACATGGGGCTTTATTTTAGTCCTTCGTTCAGAAAATAGTAATAAACTACTGGGGACTAGAAGAGAGACATTTATTTGGGATCCTTCGTTCAGAAAATAGTAATAAACTACTGGGGACTAGAAGAGAGACATATTCTCCTTGTAAATAACAAGTTGATGTATATGCTACTAGCAAGGTTGCTGTGATAATCAGCGTTGAGAGGTTAAGTTGTGGAAACATAGCCCATACTTAAAGGACGGGGTTAATATACAAGTAAAATGGTTATGGGGAAAGTAAGGGAGCATTAATTGAAGAAAAGATTAATGAATGAGGGGAAAGTTTTAAACATAGTTTCAGGGGGTCAAAAGAGCCATGGGATTAAAGAAGAAGAAGTGGGTAACGTGTTGCCCCAGACAAATAATTAAACATGAATTGAATCCATGTTTGATTAGATACTGTAGTTAACAGTACAATAATAAGTGTGAAATATACATTGGGAACAAAATGACATGGGGTTTTGAGGGTCCGTGTTATACGGACTGCAGTCACAGACGTGAGTTAGGAGCAGTACATGGTTGCTGTTGATAACGGCATAAATTAACAACTGGAGGTTTGAGTAGATCTGCCCATAATAAATGGACAGTAAGGGGGCAAGATTAAAGGAGAGGTATATTATGTGAGGTGATGTGTATTAGAACAGGTCTTGATTTTTAATTGTGTCCTCGGGACGTGTTTTGTGGTTAACATTACATTGAGGTAAGGTTCAGACTTATAAAATTGGTAGTGTCTGAAATATACAGACACTTGGTTGGTATTTTTGATGCTGTAAATAGAAGCGTAAACTGTTACCATAATGAGTGGTACTATAGGAGATATAATTATTTTAGACTTTATTACATAAAGTCTCAAATGACATAGGAGGGTAAAGGAGTATGGTTTGGTAAAAGGAGTGTGATTTAGCTGAGTGTGGTCTTTGTGTGGAAGAGTTCTACTGCTTCTTTTAAATACCGGTGGCCACCGATTCTTTGTCTTTCTATTGTGTGAGAGTGATTACAGGTTGAAAGTAGAGAATTGGTAGTGTTGTTGAAGACAATGGGGACTTGGTACCAGAAAGGTACAGTGTTTGAGTTTTTAAGCAGATTTCTTATGAAGAGGAGGAGGGGATATTTCAACCATATGTGTTATGACGTATTGTATATACTTGTTAAGTTGAGTTTTCAATGTTATTATGTAGTTGATATGAGTTATTATGTTATGAAGAGGAAATAGTTTATAGTAGGGTACTAGATTGAAAATACGACAGGGAGAAGGGTTAAATGATATAATATTTGCTCCAAATTTGAGTTGGTTTGGGGAAGATTAGAGGAAATCTGGGAGTTAAGGAAAAAAAGAGGGAATAGAGTAAGAGAGTTGGGAGTAAAGAATTTTTCCTTTAGAGGAAAAATTCTTTAGAAAACATAGGGAGGTGTAACAGAGGAAGGGGTTTTGGTAGTATTTAGGTGGGAAACGACTACAGCACGATTGAGCATCGGGGTCGAACGAGAGGAGAGATGCTCAAGTCGTGACGTGGTTTGTTGTCAAAGGGGCAGTTACCATCAAGCTAGAGAACCAGAAGGTCGTCAACTTAGATCCGGCTGTCATCTATTGTATTAAACACTTGTAATAAGAACTAACTGAGTTCCGTTAATTATGTGAGTTCACCTTGTTACATATACATACAAAATGAAACATATAAACATTAACATAATATGTAAGGAGCATAGTCCTAGCATCGTATATTCCTACATGTATAGTACGAATGACAAACTTATAGCATCATACTAGCTTAGGTTGAAATGCAAATTATAACAATAAATTTATTTATAAGAATACTGGACAAGTATGGATGTAGTTGAACCAGCGTGTCTGTAATAAAAATCATAAACGATTTGCTACATGGACAGGATACGTGTGTCAGTCTGTGAGGTATATGACTTAGCTTCAGACTTCGCTCCCAAGTTGTCGACTCAGGTGATGTTCAAGTTCAGATTGCTGATTCACACACCCTCCGGCAATTGACAGGGTGTCGTCCAGGAACCGGTAAGTTATGCGCTGCTGTAGGTTGATGACTCCACTGTACCTAACAATGAAGGTGCAGAACTTCTGGAATGTATTTAGTGAGAACAGATGAATGCTCTTGTCATACATTCCTGATGATACACAGGATACACTCATTGCCCACCTTGCTTTCAATTTCATATTCAGACACGACTAGAGTCACAAGACTATCTACCTCTGTCACAAACCCATCCCTAGAACTATGACTACTAACAACACAATGACAAACGGCAACAGTGTACAACTACAAGTTTCCTTAGCCAAGTCTTATAATAAATCTAGTCAGATTCAGACGCACATGTATTCAATTCCACAGACTACTGACAGATCAATGTATATTTTCTAAGTCTGATTACATTCTACAACATACAGATTGTACTTCCTACTATGATGCATCCGCATGTATTATAATTCACATACATTACATTTAACACTATGAAGTGTAAACACGTATACATCACACACATTACATTTAACTATGGAGCACGAGCATCAGTTATGAATCATAGATTCCATTCACTCGACGAAGTACCCCACAGATTATGAATTATACAGCGTACTTACACCCGATGAAATACATCAATAGATTATGAAGCACGCAAATTACATTCACTCAACAAAGTACTACCATAGATTATGTAAACAATATAAATTGACACAAAGTAGTGCAGCTTTACATAACAGAATTACGACACATACAGGACGTTGCGGCGACTAGCCTTCATCAGCAAACACATTCACAAAACACAACATATAGCCAAGGAGATCTCCTGTGATTACATCAACATTGAAAGAAGAATGAAAAGATGAAAAAATGAAAGCAGTGAAGAGAAAATTAAAATTGGGAAAAAATGTTCATACTTACCCCAGAATTCCGAGCGAATAATATATAACCGCGAATATCACCGATGTCTTCTTTTTATAACCAATCGATGGAGTGGGGTGTAGGATGATGACGGGACGGTGGGTGTGATGGTTCATTGAGCATCCCATGTACTGGAGCGGAAGTTGTACATTGAAAGAAGGGGGAGGGGGCGGAGGCAGGAGGGTAGGACGGCAACCTTTGATAGTGGTCTGAGAATGGTATCTGAGCAATCCCAGTGGATGCATCCACAAAGTATGAAAGGGTTCCAGTGATAGGCGCCCGAACCCCACTATTGCCACGGATCCTAATTTACGCCTGGCTGAACTCGTTCTTACTCTCAACTCATTTGAATTTAACGGCCAGTACTTTAATCAGATCAGGGGGTTGCAATGGGTACCAAAATGGGCCCTAGCTATGCATGCCTCTTCATGGGCCACCTTGAGCACCAGATATAGCAACAATATAATGGCAGATTCCCTGAACTATACAGGATGTACATTTATGGAGCTGTTGGTGTCACCTGTATGCCATTAGCAGGTCTCGAACATTCATAGACTTCTCCAATTTTCATCCTACTATCTAACTCACTTCCCACATTATTTCGTCATCCGTCAACTTCTTAGACCTTAGGGTTTCCATTGGGACCCATGGTCTCACCACGACGGTGTATGATAAATCGACTGACTCCCACGCCTTTCTACTCTACACCTCTTCTCACTCTCCGTCCTGCAAAGACGCAATTCCTTATTCTCAACTTCTGCGTCTTTGACGACTATGTCAAGATGATGAGGATTTTCGCCGCAGGGCCCAGGAGATGTTGAACTTCTTCAGACTCCGTGGCTATCCTGATCATGTCGTATCGTCAGCCTTCCGCCGGGCTCTACCTATTAGCCACGCAGAGGCTCTCACCTGTGCGCCTAAACCAAACAACCTTCGACCAGTACTCTCTCTCTCACCTACCATCCGCACACTATTTCAGTCAAAAATATCCTCTTTCGACACCTGTCTATCCTTCAAGCTGATCCTACTACTAGCACGATATTTTCAGATAAACCACAGAAGACTACAGACGTGACCATAACCTCAAAGATGTACTCGTCCACAATAGAATACAGGGATCTCCACCTCCACCATCACAATTAGGTACTAAGGCTTGCCTAAGACCTCGTTGCAAGACCTGTCCTTATGTGGTACACACCCCATTGGTGCTATTCCCTAAAAGCAGTTTACGCATCAAGAAAGAATTTTACTGCACCAGTCGTAACATAATTTATCCCATCATATGCAAACGGTGTGATATGAAGCATATTGGTGAGACTAGCCTCAAGCTAGCTGACAGATTTCGCCAACATCTGCTGGACACCCACAACAACGCCCCTAAGCCTGTCTCCGCCCATTTCAACAGCGCAAACCATCAAGGTGCTTCCGATGTCCATGTAACTGCCATCCAGTCTTGCTCATCCGGTGCTCAACATCGCAAAAATATAGAGGACCGGCTCATATTCTCTATGGGGTGTCTAAGACCATACGGCCTCGAAACCCAACACAGTTCCATCTAATCGTAGACATTTCCCCTCCCCTTCCCACTCTCTTGCTTCCACATGCTCCCAGGTGTCACCCTCTCCCTGTCTCTAACTAGTTCTTTTCTCTACTACAATTATCTTCTACCCTGTCTCTCTCAGGCAGATTCCGAGTGACCGAACCAGTAGTTACCTGTGACATCTCGTATTACCACTCTTGGCACTCCTTACGTACGCAATATAGTGTGCATCCGTAATGGTGTGCATGCGCATATACACACTTACATATGTCTGTGTCGGATGTACGGATTGATGGCTCAACCCCAAAGAGAGAAAGGATACTAAGTTCCTCTTTCCCAATGTGATCCTGCCCGTTTAGATATATTAACCTTTAATGGCTCAGTTGCTTGAGTCCATAAATAGAGTCTCAAAAAAAAAAAACCAAAAAAAAAAAACCAAAAAAAAAAAAAAAAACCAAGGAATACCTCTGGGGAAATATTTAAAAGTGTTTTTCCCTTATTACCCCAAAATATTCTTTTGGTGGTTCCTTGCCTCTCCTCTCTCAGTTAACCTAATTTTATCTAAGATTGTCTTGATTACACTAATTGACTATGACAAGTTAAAAAAAAAGTCGACAGGGTCGATTTCATTGCACCGGGTTTTATCCCATATGGCTCGGTCTCTTTCCGCAGCACGGAAAGCGTCGCACAAAGCACAAACTCCGTAGCTTTTAGCGACGACCCACAGGAGTCTCCGAAACATTTAACTCGTAAATCGAAGGACGCGGCCCGGAATCGAACCCACAACCGTCGGAGCACGAGTCAAACGGCTTGACCACTTCGCCACAGAGACTCCCAGACAAGTAAAAACATACACTCACTAGAAGAAATTACCTCCTTTTTCCCATTATTTATTAACTATACAGTTATTAATGAATAGTAATGTTTTTGAAACAATCAATTCACATCACATACATACATGAAAAATCCAAATTCATTTACATCAAGATATTTCCACTTATATATTCATCAGTGACTCCCCTCCCCTCATGGCATTAATACTGCAGGTAATTTATCAGGTAATTTTCCTGCAGATCCTCTGTGGTAGTAAATCTGAAACAGAAAAATTGGTCTGTCCTTCCTTGTAGTAACTTGTGAGATAGGGATTCCAGCTCCAAGCAGTCACTGTGAAAATGCCAGGGTGCGAAATGCTGGGGCTTGGGCGAATTAACAGATGCCTAGGGATATTAGTTATAACTTCTCGCCTCCTGTCCCATTCGCCACCATGGTTACTTCTCTCTCGGCTTCGTCGTCCACACCAATAGACAGGTTCTGTTACTTGAGTACTCATCTTCGCATTGCTGATAATTATTCAACACCTTATCTTGCTAATTGTAAACTCAGCTTACGATTAAATACAACTCTGCACTCAAACACAGATGTGACTCTGACACGAGTGTATGTTTTCATCTATAATCAACCCTCTAGCGTAGACATCATCACATTAACGTATGCTACAATACACAATATATAACACTGCTAAACAATTACTAAAATGGCGGCATTATGTTAAGCCACAGCCATGTTCTTTACATGGTGCGTCCGCACTGAACGACGTCCACGGCTAGAATGCCCTTGTCACCTTCGCGATTACGTGGGTTCGCTCCGGTGGCAATCTCGGCGTGCCAGTTCATAACCTAAAGTCACGCGTGTCATGTCCTTTCGTGTGACACTCTTTCCCTATGCCATGAGTTACATTTCACGACATGGCAGAAATCTTAAGCTTCGGTGTGTTGTTCTTTCCAGGTTGGAGCAGAATATAGGATCTAGTTTTCCACTTCTCTAAATAGACTAAGAAAATTCTGATACCTTCCTTTGCAGAGGAAAATCTTGCAGGTAAATAGCTTTCTGCACTACTCTATCAAGGGCATCACTCATCCAGGTGCTCACTCAACTAGGTGCTACATTCACAATGTGCTGCAGTCACAAAATGCTGCATTCAATAATTGCTGCATTCAACCTAGTCAGGCCTGGATCTAGCGGTACTTAGCCACTATCTTATTCTTTTCGAATGGCTTCCATACACTTCATGTCAACACCGCGATGTCAGGTCCGAGATCTGGTTTGCTTTCCAAATAGACTAGCTGCTGGTTTTCTGGTCCTTCTAGTCTCGCTAGACTTTAATTTCCTAACGTGTTCGTAGCGAGTTGAGAAGCTACCATTTTCCGCAGGCACAGGCGGCCTTTTTTTTGGTGGCAACGAGTTGTGGTTTGTACAATGAGGCCATAAAACCGGTTGTTGCTGTTTTTATCTCAGGTTTTTCCGTTCCAAGTTTTGGCTTTCCCGTGGACCATGAGTCTGTCCTTGTAAATTTAGGATTGTAGAAGTAGGGAACAAACCAACGCTGTTGCGAGGTTCTTTTGAATGGATATTGCGGAGAATATTCAAAGCGTAGTTGCCGGCTTGCGAACAAAATATATTACAGTCTGTATGTATGAATCAATAGGATTTGCGGATGTTTATATATACAGGCACACACATGTATATGCGTATATGTACATGTCTGCAGGTGTGTGTGTGTGTGTGTGTGTGTGTGTGTGTGTGTGTATTGTTTATATGTATATAAATGTATATATGTGTATATATGCATGCATGTGTTTGTATGTGTGTATGTGTGCGTCTCTCTCTCTCTCTCTCTCTCTCTCTCTCTCTCTCTCTCTCTCTCTCTCTCTCTCTCTCTCTCTCTCTCTCTCTCTCTCTCGCTCTCGCTCTCAAAATAATCTTACTTTTCTGTGCCTACCCTTATCATGTGTATTACGAGTGGTTGGATCTTATACAACCCCCATAACACAAGCATTGGGTGATTTGATCCTAAAATACGTGGTTAAACAATCAACCTTACTGACCCTATTTCATAGGAAACAGTATGAGTGAATTTGTATTTGTAGACCGACTTACTCCACATAACCCATGTCGCATGTCGCAGAAACTTTACAAACTTCTCTCTCTCTCTCTCTCTCTCTCTCTCTCTCTCTCTCTCTCTCTCTCTCTCTCTCTCTCTCTCTCTCTCTCTCTCTCTCTCTCTCTGAACAACCTTGCTACTATGTGCCTACCTATACCATGCGTATTACCTGTGGTCGGATCTTATACAACGCCAATAACACAAGCATTGGGTCATTTGATCCCAAAATACGTGGTATAGCAATCAACCTTACTGATCCTATTTCATAGAGCACAGTACGAGTGAAGCCTCGTATGTATAGACCGACCTACTCCGCTTCCTTCTTGTGGCACATCGCAGGAACGATACCTCTCTCTCTCTCTCTCTCTCTCTCTCTCTCTCTCTCTCTCTCTCTCTCTCTAATCTTGCTTCTCTAAGCCTACCTATACCACGAGTACTACCGATGGTTGGATCTTATACAACCCAAATAACACAAGAATTGGGTGATTTGTTCCTAAAATACGTGGTATAACAATCAATCTTACTGACCATATTTCATAGGAAACAGTATGAGTGAAGCCTCGTATTTGTCGACCGACCTACTCCGCATGCCCCATGTGGCATATCACAGGAACGATACCAACCTCTCTCTCTCTCTCTCTCTCTCTCTCTCTCTCTCTCTCTCTCTCTTGTATGAATGTCTGTTGAGCGGCGTGGATGTATGTGTGTGCGCTCGCGCATATCAGTCCCCCCTGACTTTGGGACTCGCCTCATATCAATATAAAGGAGTGCAGCATGTGAGTTTGGTTAGTATCACCATCATACTTGGGTGCACACTCCATTGCTCTTCAATATTCGTCCACATTGGGTCCTACCCATTCACTGGCACCCTCTCATGCTTTGTGGATGCATCCACTAGGATTGCTCAGATACCATTCTCAGACCACTAACACAGATTGCCGTCCTACCCTTCTGCCTCTGCCCCTCCCCCTTCTTTCAATGTACCACTTCCGCTCCAGTACATGGGATGCTCACTGAACCGTCACTCCCAACGTCCCGTCACCATCCTACACCCCACACCCTCGGTTGGTGATAAAAAGAAGACATCGGTGATATTCGCGGTTATATATTATTCGCTCGGAATTCTGGGGTAAGTATGAACATTTTTTTTTCTCCAATTTTCATTTTCTTTTCACTGCTTTCATTTTTTCGTCTTTTCATTCTTCTCGTCCTGTCGTCACGTGTTGATGTAGTCACAGGAGATCTCCTTGGCTATATGTTATGTTTGGTGTGTTTTGTGAATGTGTTTGTTTACTGATGAAGGCTAATCGCCGTAACGTCCTGTTTGTGTCGTTATCCTGTTATGTAAAGCTGCACTACTTTGTGTCGTTTTATATTGTTTACATTTTCACAGCTTTACCGCAGTTCCACCAAATTTTATACCATAGATTATGAATCACGCAGTTTCTGTCTCACCACATGAAGCAGTATTGTAAATTATAATTCTGATTCAAGCAAGGATACTAATGCCAATGGGAGGTCGGTCCCTGCTTTCATGGGGTGACTTCTGACATACGTGGTCTCAAGTAGCCTGTGTGAAAGAAGCTATTATTTAAAATATTCAGTATTTCTTATCACCATTTTATTCTTCCAAATTATCCATCTCATTCTATAGTTTTATTACTTCACTGGCGACCTGCTCTTCTAGTATAGATTCTATTAGTCCCTAGTTAATAATCAAGTGTTATTGTCTGGGCGTTCGATAATCTATAGTCTAGTATCAGCCGGCTAAATTTTGCCATTTTGTGTGTCGCGCGCTCCCTTCAATTTTCCTCTGTTTCCCCGTCTTAGTAGCAGCGGCGAGGTTTCATTATTTGTATACTTCTTCAAGCTGTAGTTTGCGATTCCTGTTTTCTACTATTAGTTATCACGTAGTTTCCCAACTGAATCTGCACCACAATCAATCAATCAATCATGTGCCATGCCGGAAAGCGTGGGCGGTCATGATTCGCCATTTCACTCGATCACCAGAGTCGTGGATCAGCTCAGTGTTCCTGTCTCGTCCATGCCTTGTGGCCAAGCCATCCAGGTATTTTCCTCTCGGTCTTCCTCTTGGTCTGTTCCCTTCGATCTTGCCAGCTGTCACTAAGTTCTCCAGTCCATTTCTTCTCATAACATGTCCCAAAAATTTTGACTGTCTACGTCTATTTCTCTAATCAATCTACGATTTTCATTTGTCTCTTGTAGTACTTGTTCATTGGTTTTTCTGTCTGTCCATGGTATTCTTTGCATTTTCCTCAGAAACCACATTTCTGCAGCCATCAGATGTTTTTCTGCTTGATTGCACATTGTCCAAGTTTCACATCCATACAAAAGAACAGGCTCTATGTATCCCCTCAACACTCTTTTTCTCGTTTCAATTGACATCATTTTATTGGTCAGAATGTTTTTCATCTTGCTAAAGGCTACTTTCGCAATGGCGATTCTTGTTCTAATCTCTTCAAGGCATCTGCCATCAGATGTTATGACTGTTCCGAGATAATTGAACCGATTCACTTGTTGAAGAATATTCCCATTTACTTGTATATTACATTGTGGTACTTCGTTCTTCCTAGTGACGACCATAACCTGTGTCTTCCTACAATTTAATTCCAACCCCAGCTGCTCACTGTGTACAACCACAGTGTCTACTAATTGTTGCAGATCCTGTGCATTGTCTGCAATCAATACTGTATCATCTGCATATCTAATGTTATTTATGTTTCGTCCTCCAATGCTGATTCCATTTAGGTCTTCTACATTTCTGAAAATATTTTCACTGTATAGGGAAAAAAGATCTGGAGACATTACACATCCCTGCCTAACACCTCTCTTAATAGGTTGGTATTGTCCTACTTCATTTTCAATCCTTATGGCAGCTTGTTGTTTCCAATGTATGTTTTTTATAAGTCTAATGTCTTTCCCATCAATTTGTAGATCTGCAAGCATATCCACAATGTTGACATGTCTAACTCTATCAAAAGCCTTTGTGTAGTCAATAAAGCAAAGATGTATATCCTTGTTTACTTCTAAAGCACGTTCAATAACTGTTCGCAGCATATACACAGCATTTACTGTACCCTTTCCTTCTACAAAACCACATTGTTCTTCCCCTATTTCAGGTTGTATTTTCTTCCTCACTCTTTGCATGATAATTCGTAACAAAATCTTTGTGATGTGACTCATTATACTAATTGTTCTATGTTGATCACATTCTAAGGCTCCTGATTTCTTTGGGATTGCAATAAATACAGAATTACATAATTCAGAAGGTATATCTCCAGTATCATATAATGTGTTCAGCAGTCTAGTGACTTGCTCTAGTCCAAATTCTTCTAGAGCTCTAATCATTTCTGTTGTGATGTTATCTGCACCGGGGGCCTTGCCAGCTTTCATATGCTTAAGAACATTTTGAACCTCTTTTTTGGTGAATTACAGATGGGTAAGAGATCTCAGGGTCGGCCTCTACTACGATACAAAGATGTGTGTAAGCGGGACATGATTGATACAGGCATTGATAATGCACATTGGGAGCAAGTAGCCGCTGAACGTGTTGTATGGAGGGCAAACGTCAGAAATGGAATCAAGACAAAGGAGAAAATTATTGCAGATAAGTCACACACCGAGCGTTTGAGACGTAAGATGGTGCATGATGGTGGAAATAACCACGTGTTCACATGCACCCACTGTGAACGGACATTTACAGCGCAAATTGGCCTTATCAGTCACATTCGCTACCGCCATAGGTAAATGTTATTATGCCTTTTTAAAGCACAAACTATCGTCTGTCAAGACGGCAAGTTGCCAATGTATGTAATTTTGGTCTTGGCCTTCAATCTCTGAGCATTATAGAGGCCGCCATCTGAGCCTGGATGAATGTATATACCGGCATCCTGATCACGAAGGGCATATTTCGGTAGAAGTGAAAAGTATATCCCAAAGAGGGTAGGGGATAGTACACAACTTTGTTTAACTCCTCTTCATTTCAAACTCTTCTGAAGTTGCACTATCAAACTTGATTATACCCTTCATGCCTGTGTGGAACGATTCCACAATGGACAGAAGAGTTGGTGGGCAGCCGATCTTCTTTAATGCCTTGAATAGACCCTTACGACTGACCAAATCAAATGCCTTTGTGAGGTCGATGAAGGCAATAAACAGTGGTTGATTTTGTTCCCGGTATTTTTCTTGCATTTGTCGCAATGAGAATATCATATCAATGGTAGACCAGTTCTGTCGGAAGCCGCACTGTGATTCGGGGTAGACTTGATCTCCCAGGACATGAAGTCTGCGCAGAACAATTCTGGCACATACTTTCCCAACAATACACAGAAGTGAGATAGCCCTATAGTTGTTACAGTCGCTTCGATCGTCCTTGTTTTTGTACAGTGTTATGATGCTTGAATGTTTGCAATCCTGTGGGACTTGTCCTTCTCGCCAGCATAGCTCTATTAGCTGGTGGATCTGTAGAGTGAGTGTGTCGTGCTCCCTCCTGATTACCTCTATTGGAATCCCATCCTTACCTGGAGCCTTGCCAGATGCAAGTTCATTTAAAGCTCACTTAACTTCTGTTATGGTAGGAAGTGTGTCCAGGTGGTCAAGAGTTGGCAGGGCATGTATGGCGTCGAGGGCATCATCCACTAGTTTGGTCTCACTTGAGTAAAGTTCCAAATAGTGCTCTACCCATCTATCCATCTGCTATTTCTTATCAGTGATGATTTCTCCAGTCAAGGTTTTCAATGGTTCACTTCTTTTTAACATTGGACCATAGGCTTTCTTTATCCCTTCATACATGCTTCTGATGTTTCCCTTATCACTTGCGTTTTGAATGGACTCACATAACCTGATTCAATAGTCATTTGCACATTGCCTAGCAGCCTTTTGCACATCCTTCCTAGTTTGCTTTAGCTCACTGAGAGTGTTACGCGTTGTTCTTTCCGTGTTTCTTAAGAGAGCTATCTTCTTTTTATCAATCAAGGGCTGCAGTGTCTGGCTGTTCGCCGCAAACCAGTCCTATCTCTTGTGATCCGCAGTGCCGTAAATCCCTACCGTAGTTTTATAAAGAGTTTCCTTAAGTTGACCCCACTTTTCACTTTCTGTACAATTTTCTGATGTATCAGTGAAAGCGTCTTCAAGTTGCTGTTGAAACTGAAAGCACTTTTCAGGATCGTCAGTGTTAATAATATTAATCATGGGGCTAGATTTATGCTAGTTTTCTGGCTCCTGTGTGTCCTCCCCGCCACAGTCAATCAACAAAATGGACCAGGTACCCTGTCTGCTGGCTGACGGTAAGTGACCAGGCAGATTCTTGTGTTGTCACAATGCTTGCGTGCCAAACTGAGTATTTGACAGCCAAACTAACGACGAATGCTTTAAAGATTCTGGCGAAACTAGAACATTATATACAATAAGAAAGAGACAAACATCTTTGTTTGGTCATGTTATGAGAAGAGAGGCATTGGAGAACATCGTGACAACTAGAAAGATCAAGGGGAAGAGAGGCAGAGGCAGACCACGAGAAATGATGCTGGATGGATTGCGACGGTGGCATGGAGGAATATCAACGGCAGAGTTGATCCAGAAAACCAAAGACAGAGATCTGTGGAGAGTCATGAACGCCTACGTCAGTCGGCACGGCACTTGATGATGATGATGAAACATACGCGTCGGCAGTATGTACTTATAACTATATTGACTATTTCTATACTATAATGTATAATATATACACAGAATGAAAGAGGTTGCAGACCTGTACAGTGGGCAAAACAGCATGATTTGATTATTGGAAACACCTGGTATCAACAGCACCCAGGGAGATTATGGACATGGAGGAATCCTGATCATAAAATCATAAATCAAACTGATTACATTCTCATCAACATAAGATTTCGAAATGCCTTAAAAGTCGCAAAAACTATACCAAGCGCAGACTGCTACCGCGACCATAGATTAATCTTAAGCAATTTACATATAAAATTAAAGAAAGTCAAATATTCACCAAGAAACACAAAATTTGATCTACGGGCACTGAAGAGTGAGAACTTAAAAGATAAATTCAACGTAGAGCTAAAGAACAGATTCGATGCATTGTCCGATATGGAAATATTATTTCAAGACGTCAGTGACCAATGGGAAATTTTAAAGAAATCGGTCAACCAAACTGCAGAAACAACCATCCCAAAAATAAAGATAATAGGACGCAAAAAATGGATGACGGAAGACATCTTAAAACTCATGGAAGTAAGAAGAAATAACAAAAATAACAAGGAAAAATATGAAGAGATTCACGGGAAAATTAGGAAGCTATGCAGAGAGGCGAAAGAAACATTGCTTGAGGAAAATTGCAAGGAAATTGAAAACTAACACAACACCCGGAATACCAAATTAATGCACAAAAGAATTAATGACATCACCAACAAAAGAACACACACATCAGCGGGTTGCCTAAAAACCAGAGGGAAAAATCATAATAGAAAAAGATCAGATATTACATGCGTGGTCAGATTATACCAATATTGACGATGTGAGAAAAACGGCTGTGATTGATGCCGAACTCAATCGTCTTAACATTGATATTGCTGGCCTGCAGGAGACTCGCCGCGCTGAGGAAGGGTCACTCAGGGAAAACAACTACACCTTTTTCTGGAAGGGTAGAGGGCAGGCAGAAAAAAGGCAACACGGTGTGGGCTTTGCAGTGAAGAATTCGCTACTGGGAATGATTGAAATTCCAGCAGGAGGAAATGAAAGACTATTATCCCTGCGCTTGGCAACCTCTTGTGGGTTTGCCACCATTATTACTGCATATGCACCGACACTCGATTCCTCTGATGATGTGAAGGATTCGTTCTATGAGGAGTTAGACTCCGTGATCAAGGCAGTTCCAAAATCTGACTACATTTATATGCTCGGTGATTTCAATGCTCGTGTGGGCAAGGACTCGAGTTCATGGCCAGTGTGCCTTGGAAAATACAACATCGGTCGCATGAATGAAAATGGGCAAAGGCTGCTGGAGCATTGCACCAGTAATGACCTATGTATTACAAACTCTTTTTTTAAAACAAAAGAGATGCATAAGGTCACATGGAAACATCCAAGATCCGGCCATTGGCACCAGCTGGACTTCATCATCACACGGAGACAACATCTGAACCATATATCATTGACTCGTAGTTACCACAGTGCTGACTGTGATACGGATCATTCTTTGGTTGTTGCAAGGGTTAGACTGAGACCAAAGAGAATCTACACAGCTAAACACAAATCTAGCCTCAGGATTAATATTATTAACACTCATGATCCTGAAAAGTGCTTTCAGTTTCAACAGCAACTTGAAGACGCTTTCACTGATACACCAGAAAATTGTACAGTAAATGAAAAGTGGGGTCAAATTAAGGAAACTCTTTATAAAACTGCCGTAGGGGTTTACGGCACTGTGGATCATAAGAGGCAGGACTGGTTTGCGGCCAACAGCGAGACTCTGCAGCCCTTGATTGATAAGAAGAAAAAGCTCTCTTAAGAAACAAGGAAAGACCAACGCGTAACACTCTGAGTGAGCTTAGGCAAGCTAGGAAGGATGTGCAAAAGGCTGCCAGGCAGTGTGCAAATGATTATTGGGTCAAGTTATGTGAGTCCATTCAAATCGCAAGTGATAAGGGAGACATAAGAAGCATGTATGAAGGAATAAAGAAAGCCTGTGGTCCAGTGATCAAAAGAAGTGCACCATTGAAAACCTTGACTGGAGAAATCATCACTGATAAGAAACAGCAGATGGACAGATGGGTAGAGCACTATTTGGAGCTTTACTCAAGTGAGACCAAACTAGCGGATGATGCCCTCAACGCCATAGAGGCTCTACCAACTCTTGACCACCTGGACACACTTCCCACCATAACAGAAGTTAAGTGTGCTATAAATGAACTTGCATCTGGCAAGGCTCTAGGTAAGGATGGGATTCCAATAGAGGTTATCAGGAGTGGGCAAGACACACTCACTATACAGATCCACCAGCTAATAGAGCTATGCTGGCGTGAAGGACAAGTCCCACAGGATTTCAAAGATTCAAGCATCATAACACTGTACAAGAACAAGGGCGATCGGAGGGACTGCAACAACTATAGGGGTATCTCACTTCTGTGTATTGTTGGAAAAGTATTTGCCAGAATTGTTCTGCGCAGACTTCAAGTCCTAGGAGATCAAGTCTACCCCGAATCACAGTGTGGCTTTCGACAGAACCGGTCTACCATTGATATGATATTCTCATTGCGACAAATGCAAGAAAAATGCCGTGAACAGAATCAACCACTGTTTATTGCCTTCATCGACCTCACAAAGGCATTTGATTTGGTCAGTCGTGAGGGTCTGTTCAAGGCACTAAAGAAGATTGGCTGCCCACCAACTCTTCTGTCCATTGTGGAATCGTTCCACACAGGCATGAAGGGTATAATCAAGTTTGATGGTGCAACTTCTGAAGAATTTGAAATCAAGAGTGGAGTTAAGCAAGGTTGTGTACTAGCTCCCACCCTCTTTGGAATATACTTTTCACTTCTACTGAAATATGCATTTCGTGATCAGGATGGTGGTATATACATTCACTCACGCTCACATGGCGGCCTCTACAATGCTCAGAGATTGAAGGCTAAGACCAAAATTAGGAGGGTACTGATCAGAGAGTTGCTTTTTGCAGATGATGCTGCAGTTACAACCCACTCTGAGGAAGAATTGCAATGTCTACTATCTGCATTCTCCAATGCTTGTTCTGAATTTGGTTTAACAATTAGCAAAAAGAAGACACAGATTATGTCACAAGGTGCACATGGGGTACCATCAATCTTTATTGACGACGCCGAACTAGAGATAGTAGACCATTTTACATATCTAGGATCAGTGGTAAATAGCAAATTATCCCTAGATCAGGAAATCAACATCCGGATTGGTAAGGCAGCAACAACAATGAACAGGTTAAGAAAAAGAGTCTGGGAGAACAGGAAGCTTACTGCCAAAACAAAAGTCCTTGTCTATCAAGCCTGTGTCCTTAGTACTCTTCTCTATGGCAGTGAAACCTGGACAACTTACTCACACCAAGAGAACTTAAACAGCTTTCATATGCGGTGTCTGCGAAGAATTCTTGGTATTAAGTGGCAAGACAAAATCACAAATACTGAAGTATTGGAAAGATCAGGTTGTGTGACAGTTTATTCCATGCTCAGTCTTCGTAGACTTAGATGGATAGGACATCTTAGGAGGATGGATGATGGTAGAATACCAAAGGATATCTTTTTTGGTGAATTACAGATGGGTAAGAGATCTCAGGGTCGGCCTCTACTACGATACAAAGATGTGTGTAAGCGGGACATGATTGATACAGGCATTGATAATGCACATTGGGAGCAAGTCGCCGCTGAGCGTGTTGCATGGAGGGCAAATATCAGAAATGGAATAAAATCAAAGGAGAAAATTATTGCAGAAAAGTAACACACCAAGCGTTTGAGACGTAAGATGGTGCATGATGGTGGAAATGACCACGTGTTCACATGCACCCACTGTGAACGGACATTTACAGCGCAAATTGACCTTATCAGTCACACTCGCTACCGCCATAGTTAAATGTTATTATGCCTTTTTAAAGCACAAACTATCGTCTGTCAAGACGGCAAGGTGCCAATGATGATGATGATGGTCAGATTATGTGAAAGACCTTCATGATGATACAAGAGATGAACAATATTATCATCGGAATAATAGTGAAGGACCATCAGTTATGAAAATGGAAATTCAGAATGCTTTTAAACATATGAAAACTGGCAAGACCCCGGGTACATATAACATCACAACAGAAATGATCAATACCTTAGAACAGTGTTTCCCAACGTGGGGCCCACGCCCCACAGGGGGGCAATTCGATTGTTAAGGGGGGCAATTCGAAAATGGAAGAAATCGGCTGGATATATATATATATAACAAAACTAGGAGACTTGAAACTGAAGTTAACTAAATTGGAACCTGACATAAGATCTCTTTGCAGCAAGCATCAAGCGCAAGGATCTCACTAAATTTAAATAATAAATAATTACTAATAATTAAAATAATATAGACAAATCTTTCATTAAAATTATTGTACTTGAATTGCAGTTCTCCATTATCTTCTTCTTTTTCAGCATTCCGAGCCATTGAGGTTCTTTGCTGCAGATACAAGCCGTCTCCATTTGTCTCTCTGGTTGACCTTCTCTTGCCAGTCGCTGATTCCAAGTGCTTGTAGGTCTGTATGTATATTATCTCTCCACCGCCTTCTTGGCCTACCTCAGAGTCTACGGTCATTTATTCCTGAGTGTAAGCGAGTTTTGTTTCCCTATTATCTTCCATTCTTTCTACATGCCCCAGCCATTGCAGTCTATTAGCTTTCATGATACCAGTGATTAGCGGGGACTTAAACAGATCATAAATGTCTTTGTTGCTTCTTCTTTTCCACTCTCCACTTTGTGTATCCCTAATGGGCCCAAAGATGCGTCTTAGCACAACTGGTCTAATCAGTGTTTTGTATATTGTAGTTCTCCATTATATGTTTTGAAAATTTACTTACTGTGTTTGCTCAATAATTTCCTAGTGATTTCTTCCTAAAACCTATCATTCAAGTTTCTTTAGTGAACATTTCAATTTTTGAATATTAAAAATAATGTATATGTTTGGGGGGGGGGGGGGGGTGGCATAAGAACTTTAGAAAGGCTTGGGTGGGGCATAGCACAAAAAAGGTTGGGAAACACTGCCTTAGAAGAATATGGAATAGACCAAGTCACCAGACTGCTGAACACAATATATGATACTTGAGATAATACCGCATGAATTGTGTAAATCTATATTTATTGCAATCTCGAAGAATTCAGGAGCCTTGGAATGCGATCAACATCGAATAATTAGTATAATGAGCCACATCACGAAGATTCTGCTGAGAATTATCATGCAAAGAGTTAGGAAGAAAATACAACCCGAAATAGGAGAAGAGCAATGTGGGTTTGTAGAAGGCAAGGGCACAGTAAATGCTGTGTATATTCTGAGAACAGTAATTGAACGTTCTATAGAAGTAAACAAAGATCTATATCTTTGCTTTATTGACAACACAAAGGCTTTCGATAAAGTGAGACATGTCGACATGATAAGGATGCTTGCAGATCTACAAATTGATGGAAAAGACCTTAGACTTGTAAAAAACATATATTAGGAAACAACAAGCTGCCATCAGAATTGATAACGATGTAACTCAATATCAGCCTATTAAAAGAGGTGTGAGACAGGGATGTGTAATGCCTCCAGATCAGTTTTCCATGTACAGTGAAAATATTTTCAGAAATATAGATTATATGGAAGGAATCAACATCGGGGGACGATACACCAATAACATTAGATATGTAGATGATCAGTCTTTATTGCAGACAATGAAAAGGACCTGCAAAATTTAGTAGATGCGGTTGTTGAACACAGTGAACAACTAGGGTTAGAACTGAATATTAAGAAGACACAGATTATGGTCGTCACTGGGAAGAAGGAAATACCACATTGTGATATACGAGTAAATGGGCATATTCTTAAGCAAGTGAATTGATACAGTTATCTCGGCACAGTCACAGTCATAACATCTGATGGGAGATGCCTTGAAGAGATTTGAACAAGAATTGCCATGGCGAAGGTATCCTTTTGCAAGATAAAAACATCATCATCATCAAGTGCCGTGCCGGCTGGCGTAGACGTTCATGGCTCTCCACAGATCTCGGTCTTTGGTGTTCTGGATCAACTCTGCTGATGATATTCCACCATGCCACCGTCTCAATCCATCCAGCATCATTTCTCTTGGTCTGCCTCTGCCTCTCTTCCCCTCGATCTTTCCAGTTGTCACGATGTTTCCAATACCTCTCCTCTTCTCATCACATGACCAAAGAAAGTTGTTTGACCCTTTCTTATTGTTGTTATATAGTGTTCTAGTTTCATTAGCCTCTTTCAGGCACTCGTTGTTAGTTACTCTGGCAGTCCAAGGAATTCGCAACATTCGTCTTAAAAACCACGTCTCTGTTGCTTCTAAGTTCTTCCTAATTTGTTCATTTACATTCCAAGATTCGCTGCCACACAGCAAAACTGGTTCTATATAGCATTTTAGCACTCTCTTTCTTACATTCATTGATAGTGACTTATTGCATAAGATACTCTTCATTTTCTGAAATGCGGCTTTTGCCTGCCCTATTCTGCTCTTAATCTCTGTTGTACATCTTCCATCCGATGTTATAAGTGCCCCTAGGTATTTAAAACCATCCACTTGGTTGAGAATGTCCCCTTCTATTTCTATGTCACATTTTGGTGTCCCCATTTTCTTTGATATCACCATTATTACTGTTTTCTTGATATTCAAGGAGAGTCCTTTCTGTGCACTCTCTGATACTACAATGTCCAACAATTGTTATAGGTCTGTTGCACTATCCGCCACCAATACTGTGTCATCTGCATAGCGTATATTGTTTATATTATATCCTTCGATTAGTATTCCTGGCTTCTCTTTGATCTCTATCATTATTACTTCGCTATATAGGGAGAAGAGATCGGGTGATAAGACACACCCCTGTCGTACTCCTAGCTTTATCTGCTCGTAACTACCCTCTTTATTTCCCATTTTAATTGCTGCTACTTGGTTCCAGTATATATTTTTTATTATTCTTAAATCTTTTCCATCAATGTTGATATCTTCCAACATGTTAATCAGCTCATCATGTTTTACTTTATCAAATGCCTTAGTATAATCTATGAAGCATAAATATATGTCCCTCTGTTTCTCTATTGACCTTTCTATTAGTGTTCGTAATATATATTGCATTGTTTGTACCGTTTCCTTCCATAAAACCGTACTGGTCTTCACTAATTTCTATTTTTATTTTCTTTCTTGTTCTTCTCATTATAATTCTGAGTAGAAGCTTAGTGACATGGTTTATGAGGTTAATTGTACGAAAATCTTCACATTCAATTGCTCTTGGTCTCTTTGGTATTGCTATAAATACAGATTTTACCATATCGCTCGGTAAATATCCACTGTTGTAAATATCATTTTGGTTAATATATCTACCCCAAATTCTCCCAATACTTCTAATTCTTCTACTGTGATTTCATCTGGCCCAGCTGTCTTTCCTTTCTTCATATGTTTCATAGCGTCAGCGACTTCTTCTTTTAGAATAGGTGGGCCTTCTAAGTTACTTTCTTCTGTTAATTCTTTCCTTTCGCCATTATATAATTCTCTTATATACCCATTCCACCTCTTCATTATAGCACCTTCCTCTAATAATATCTTTCCTGTTTTTGATTTCAAACACCCTGTATTTATTCTTATTTTTCTTCCTGTGAGCTCACAGATTTGTCTGTGCATACTTTTTTGATCTTTAATGGAATTTAATTCAATTTGTTTGCATTGCTCGTTTAACAAACCTTCTTTAGCCTTCACACATTTATCTCTTATTTCTTTATTTATCTTAGCATACTCTTGTTTGTCATTTTTATTCTGTTTCCTTTTGTCCATCAGCATTAAGATTTCTTCATTCATCCATTTTTTCTTAGCTTTTTGGCTTCTCTCCGGTAATATTTCTTTGCTAGTTTGATGAATGGAGTCCCTTAACATTTCTCATTATTCATTTATACTTTGTATTTTAGCTATTGCATTGTACCTATTTTTCACAGTCACTCTGTATTGTTCTTGAATTTCTTTATCTACTTTCAGAACCTCTTTATTAAGTCTCAGGTTCTTAACCATTTTTTCCCTCTCTTTAATCTTACTTTTATTTTTCCACATAGTGGTTCATGATCACTATTACCGTCAGCACCAGGCATTGTCTTTATATTAATTAATGCATTTCTAAATCTTTTATTAATAAATATGTAGTCAATTTGGTTGAATATTTTCATATCAGGGCTTTTCCATGTGTATAGTTGTCTTTTATGGTGTTTAAACCATGTGTTTCCAATTATCATATCATTAATATTTGCCCATTCTATTAGTTTCTCTCCTCGTTCATTTCTTGTACCTAACCCGTAATTCCCCACTATATCCTCTATTTTTCCCTTTCCTACTTTTGCATTAAAATCTCCCAGTATTATTTTTTATTTCTTGTGATCCAATTTGAGCTATTGCCATTTCTATTTCATCGTAAAAGTGTTGTTTTTTTTTCTTCACTACTGCTTGTTGTTGGTGTATATACTTGTATAATATTTATATCTATTGGTTTGCCTTTGATTTTGACCATTATAACTCTATCTGAAATACACCAGTATCCATTCATAGATTTTGCTGTTTTTTCATCAAATATTATTCCAACACCTTTTTCATGTGTGTCTCCTCCAGAATAAATTATTGTGTGCTTGTCGGTTATAATTTTGCCAGATCTCTTCCATCTCATCTCACTTTTGCCTAGTACATTCTTTTTTATGTTTTCCATTTCTCTTAAAACATTGTTTAACTTTCGTAGCTCATTTAATGTCCTAACATTCCATGTTCCTACTCTAAATTTATTTAGTTTAGTTATAATTTTAGTTTTGCCATCAGTAGCGGGATGACGGTCTGGTGTCACCTGTGGCTCATGACTGTCCCTACCGGACTAGGATGTCCTAAGACAGCCATTATCGTCGTTCACTATTTCTGAAATGTGTGTCGCCATGACATCTTAAAAAACATACTGACCAATAAAAAGATATCAATTGAAACGAGAAAAAGAGTGTTGAAGGGCTACAAAGAACCTATACTTTTGTATAGATGTGAAGCGTGGACAATAAGCAGTCAAGCGGAAAAACAGCTGATGGTCGTGGAAATGTGGTTTCTGAGGAAAACGAAAAGAATACCATGGACAGACAGAAAAACCAATGAACAAGTTTTGATTAGTCATTAGACGTAGACAGTCAAAATGTTTTGGGCATGTTATGAGAAGAAGAGACTTGGAGAACTTGGTGACGACTGGCAAGATCGAAGGGAAGAGACCAAGAGGAAGACCGAGAAGAAAATACCTGGATGGCTTGACCACATGGCATGGCCGAGACAGGAACACAGAGCTGAACCACGACTCTGGTGATCGAGTGAGATGGCAGAACATGACCGCCCACGCTTACCGACATGGCACATGATGGATGGATGGATGGATAATATATACTTTAATAAACATATAATCTGCACTAGGATTGACGGAGATTATCTCTGTGATAATTATACATGAATATCTATAGATATATACCAACATAGGAAAATATAACAAGAGGGTTTTTCTATATAGATATATTGAAAGATATAATCTTAAACATAATATAAACAAAACTAGAGGGTAGGCCAATCTACCACGTCACACCAAGTACTACCGAAGTGCTTATCTCTTTGGTGCCATCTGCGTTTATTCCAAGTTACACATTCACTGTTTTAAATTCCAACCGCGGGTCAGTTTCCCATTCTATGTAGTCTGCGCGGTCGGCCGTATGTCTGTCCGTCTGTGTGGTTCCATTATCAGTCTGACACTTCACACTTTCTACAGGTAATTGCCTCCATTCAAAGGCTCCGTTTCACCCTCGATTCAGTCTGTGCAGTTGGCCGTCCGTCTGGGCGCTGACCCTTCACAGTTTTCATTGTGCAGCCTGAATCATCTCCCTGCCTGTCTAACAATAGGTTGACCCGGCTGAGACGTTGCATTATTAGTCCAACACTTAACGACTGTTGTCTCTGCGAATGTGTATACTGTTTCATGCCTTGTTCCCACATAGTGACCAGACTGCGCTCATTTGTGATTACTTGCCGTCTGCAATCTTACATCATAGCTAGAGGGTGGTCATGTACAATGGTGCGTAACATTGCGTTAGCTCCTTAAATGTAGAGAATGCAATTTATTCTTCTGTAATTCCTCTAAGTCAGGGGTCACCAAACTACGGCCCGCGAGCCGCGGCCCGCGGCGTCATTTCACCCGACCCGCCGACGGTACTCGAACTTGCTTGATATAACATTTGGAACACGAGACGTTGTGATACAATTTAAATGTAATTATATGTTTAGAATAATAGGAGATCTTAACACGTCCGGAGACCCCCTGTCTTAAATTTACTATTTTCAATTATAAATTATTGTATCTAGACTTTCTTGTTTATTGTAATGTTCGCTTATTTCGCGCCACCCCAAGTCCTTCTCCGGCTCGTGGTAGCGCCGCCTGCGCTCTGACGTTACAATGGTTTCCATGGCAACACACACACACACATATATATCTTTCCCTCTCCCAGATGCTTCCGGCTGTCAACACAGGTCAGACGCTCCAGAAATATTTACTTCTTTTTGCCAGTCATCAATTTTATAGGTATGTAACAAGGATTTCTTTGTTTGACAGTGATAGGTTAGTGAACTACACGTGTGAATAGAAGCGATGCAGTAGCAAATATAGCATAAAAATGCCATTGAAGCCTCGTGTTATTACGAAAATAGTATTCCCAGCTCAGAAGAATTCCACGGTCAAAATATTAATCGAGCTGCTCTCTAGACCAATCGAGCTGCTCTCTAGGCCATTGTTTTTCAACCTTTCTGCTGGAGCAGATCCTTACGCAAATGACAATGATGATGTTCGATGATCCAAGTGTCTGTCCTACTTTATGTAATAAATCAAATGGGCAGAAATGTTGCATTTATGCGATTTCGGTCTGTTTCGGCGGAACTCCTGGCTGTCACTCACGGAAACGCGATTGTAAAACTCTGCTCTAGGCTGTTTATTTAGGCCGACACTATTTATATATTTTTCAACCCTTATTATGAAATATATTCTATTAACAAAGGTACCTATACATTTTATATGTACCTTTGTTGAGCCGTAGCTTCAGCAGTAACCCCTAGTCCTCTGCTTTTCTTGTATTTCAACATGGTTTTATTTATGTTTCTAATTCAATGTCTTTGTTTTTCATTTTCAGATCCCCTTTACTTCACCCTTCGTTATGGTTACTAAGAAAAGAAATGTTGACGCCGAGTGTCGCGCTTTCAATGAAGAATGGGGAGTAAAGTACTTCTTTGTGGAAACGAAGGACCAGAAAACCAACTGCGGAATATATAGCGAAAATTTTGCCGTTTTGAAAGAGTGCAATCTTTGGCGTCAATACGAAACAAAACAGCTATCAACATATTCAACGTTTTCTGGAAAGTTACGCTCTGAGAAATATGAGTCCATGAAACGCGGTTTAGAAACATACAGAAATCTCTTCACGAGAAAGTTTGCTGAAAATGAAACTGTCACTCGTACAAGTTATAAAATATTGCATAAGATTGCAGAGCAAGGAAAACCGTTTAATGATGGCAACTTCATCAAAGAGGTGTATGTTGGAAGAAACATATGACTTGTGTCCCGAGAAAGCCGATTTGCTTGAAACTATCAGCCTTTCAGCAAGTACAGTTGTGTGAACAGAAAAACTTGGAAAGAACATAGTGCTATAGATACGCGCGAAAACTAGGAACTTGTGGTATTCTCTGGCGCTGGATGAGTCTACTGATCTGTCGAATACGTTACACTACGTGTTCATTCGTGGTGTCAATTTGGACTTTCAGATAACGGAAGAGTTGGCATCCGTTTGCAGCATGCATGGAACAACAACTAGAAAAGACACTTTCATAGACGTGCAAAACGTTTTGCAAGACTATAACCTTCAGTGGAATCAGCTTCGAGGTGTTACAGTTGATAGGGGAAAAAACATGACTGGAGTGAGGAAGGGTCTGATGGGGCAGATCAGGACTCAGTTGGAAGATTTCCAAATTCCGGGCGCTCTGTTCATACACTGCATTATTCATCGGCAAACTATCTGTGGGAAAGACTTAGATATTTCTTGTGTACTGAAACCTGTCGTTTCTGCTGCGAGCTTCGTTCGGGGACAATGCACTCAATCACCGTCAGTTCCAGACTTTTCTTGAAGAAATTGATTCTGAATTCTGTGACTTGCTTTATCACACATCAGTGAGGTGGCTCAGCTGCGGTAAAGTCCTGTTTCGTTTTTACAAGCTCCGAAACGAAGTATATGTTTTCCTCACTAAACAATATTGAGCTGATCCACAGTTATCAGATCCTACCTGGCAGTCAAAGTTGTCATTTTTGATCGCCATCACGTCCCACGCGAATGAACTGAATTTGAAACTTCAGGGATGGATGTGATCTCTACATAATCATCAAAGGATTTCGGAGAAAGCTGTCATTGTTTGAAGCACAACTTACAGGAGAAAACGTTTCTCATGTTCACTGTTTCAAAGAGTTTTGCGCTACAATCGCCGAAGATGTCAACATCGATTTTCCGAAGAAAAAAAAAATCCGTGTCTTGAAGAAGCATTTTTGGAGAGATTTTCAGATCTTGACAGAAATGAGAGTGACATTATTCTGTTCCAGAATTTGTTTGATTGTAACCTTGACGATGTGCCCCTTGAACTACAGTAGCTCACTGATTTGTAAGCAAATTACTTGTTGAAGAGAAGCACAAAGAAGGAAAACTTGTTGAATTTTACCGCTGCTTACTTGATGTTGAGTTTCCGAAACTGAAGAAATTTGCCGCTGGTATGGCATCAGTGTTTGGAACAATTTATATCTGTGAGCAAACATTTTCCAAAAAAAAAAAAAAAAAAATATGTGACGTAAACACATTGAACGAGATTGACTGATGAGCATTTGAAAGCAATTCTCTTGATTGGATGCAGCAATTTCAAACCAAACATTAATATCTTGAAAGCCAAATATCAGTTTCATAAATCTCACTAACCTTTTTTGCTGCTTAATTTGTGAGATTCGGATATGTGCACACTAGATCTGGTATAACTTTTTGCTGACGTAGTCTTCTTTGATACCTTTTTTAAAAATAAAAAAAATATGTTGGTTGTCTTTGTTTGTTGTGCACTATACACCACCCACCCATGATTAACTTAGTTTTTCGTCTTTTTCCCAGAGCTTTCGTTCTGGCTTGAAGTATTGTTAAATTAGTTGCTTATCCTTTACAGGACGTTTGCTGTCAACACCAGCATTTGTTTGCTGTTGTTGATGTATTGGCAAGTTTACGTTCAGTAGTTTGCCATTGCTTTCTGAACAACCGGCACCCATGCCATAGCGTAAAACACCAGCGCAGCACATTCTGCTGCCAAGTGTAGCGCAGCTGTGTTTCGAACGTGGGTATACGAGATTTCTAACCGCGTCTCTAAGACCTTCGTCACGGAGCCTGCACAAGTATTCTACGGAATGAGTATGCGGCCCGCGCTAATTTTATCAGTTATCCGGCCCGCTGTGAAAAAAGTTTGGTGACCCCTGCTCTAAGTGGTTATTCTTCTCTTATTGAATACTTCCAGGTGGTAAAGCAATCTGATGCAATTCGCGGCATTCTGTGACACATATCAGTTGGTTGAAAATATTCTGGAAACTATGAGTGTTTCTTGTAAATCTGAATCATTGGCACTCAGGTAATCTGTTCCCTGAAAAGGGTTTGTTTCTATTGAAGTGACGTTGGTGTAGAGATTTTTCTTCTGACCAGGTACCATCTCCATGAGGAAATAGCTCACCTTCCCCTCCCTAAGGTGAAAAACCAGTGCTGTGTGCAAAGATCAGCACTTAAATTTCACACCTATGGAGGATGTAACCAGGTCATAATTTAGCACAAGACCCTCTATTATACACCGCAAGTACTATATAGCAGTAAGCCTAGACTGGTACTGTTTCTTGCACACGTTTTAGGTATTTCATTATCTACAGACTTCAGCCCAATACCTGGAGGGTGTGCATATCAGTCATTTGGATTCATTTGCTGACGTCAAGTGACTAAGCAAGATATTGTATCCAATTTTATAAGAAAACGCCGTTGGAACTACATCGGCCATGTACTCAGAATGGACAAGACAAGACTCCCCTACCAAGCCCTCATATGGTCACCAGTAGGGAAAAGAAAGCGGGGAAGATCAAGAGAGACCCTGCGTAGAACCATCATCAGAGAAGGCTCTATAACAGAGCGACAACCCGAAGGCAACTGCATGTAAGAAGGCAAGCCAACGATGAGTATAAATTACTGTTTATTTGAAGAATCTTCGGTGGTATCAAAATGTATACAGCGACTACAAAAGTATACACATGTTGTTGATTCGGCGACTGAGTCGTAACTAACCCCTGTTTACTTCTACGTCAGCACGTGAGCGTCCCTAACTACCTGGCTACGGTGCTCACGCGTGCATCAGCTATCTATTTCTTTCCCCTTGCACGCCGTGCCAGCTAACTAAACCCCGTATAACAGGTTACTCTGTTATATTATCTCCCTACCCCAACAAGACTTTTCCCCGAAAAGTCTTAATTCCACAACTCACCTACGCCAAATCTATGACCCAAGACACTTAACCCAATAATCCCACACAATTAAAGTTACTTCTTCTTCGTTTCTGTAAAATCATAAGCAATCCGCTTACCTATCTTGTACTAAACAATCTTAATCTATCTCCACTCCCAACTACAAATTTCATATACCTCTACTCTAACTTGGAACTCTTATTTATTACACCTCTATCTATCTTATAGGCAACCGCCACGACCCCATACTCTATAACATCCACATATGTATTTCACATATCGTAAGTATATGTCACAAAAACTCATCTTATAATATTTTTCGTAAAGCAACCCGCTTCCTTTCGTTGATAAAATGTCGATCGAAATTATGGTTAACAAAAATTGAAGATTCTTATGAATTTCTACAAGCTATCATACTCTCATTAATCTCAACAACACAGGACAGACAGGAAAAATAGACAGGAAAGTGGTCGGTGCGCACCGAAGAAACTAAAGTAGTAAGAAATAGTCACACTTATCACATTTATCCTCCCATGCACTTTCAAAACTTTATAAAATAAAGTTTTCAAAAACCCAAATCACATAATCCGCTAATCTTCATTTTTGTTAATAATAAATGTTCTTGTCAAAAGTTACATCGATCTAAAAAAAACTCCAGCCTTCTTCATTCAGTATTAAAAAATATTATCCTACTCTCCAACCTGTATTATTTGCGCTGCTACCAACAGCCAGCAATATATGACTGCACCTTCTATCTGTAACACACCTTCTCAACCTCTATGGCTTTATTCTTCTTTCATGCCGTAAGCACAGCATCCCCCATGAATATACTTATTCCCAATATGTTTATTTTATACCAATAAGCACAGTCGCCCCCTCTTTGAGTTAAACCACTTTCCTCCCATGTATTAACGCTGTCCTATACAGCTCCCATTTCAACCCCCACATCCATGTATTAACGCTGTCTAATGCAGCTCCTATTTCAACCCCCATACACACCCTTGTGTTTCTATTAACGCTGTCTATACTCAGAGCGAGCAACTGGTAACTATTTTTCTAACAAGTTCTAACAACTTAACAAATTTCTGTACTTAATATTTAACACTGCAAAACGATTGAACATGATAACCAATCATAATTTATAACAAAACACTTTTCCCCCTTTTATTGTGAACTTGCCTAGTTAATCCACTCTCCATGACTCTCAGTCCACGTTTATTCCAATCTTTGATGACAGCCGCAGCCATTTTCAATGTCAACTATGTCCCTCCATGGCTCTCAGTCCATGTGTTTCTCCCTACTCCATGAAGATCATTTATTAAAGTTGCCTCATATTTTCTGAACGTAACTCTGCATCCAGAACTCCCAAGGACCCCATTAAAAAGTCTCTTTAATATGGACCAGTTCATATTTTATAACTCCCCACAACTGAACGCCAAAAGAAAAAACTATTTTAACCATGGTCAAGGCAACTCAAGAAGTAAAATCATTATAAGTTTTGCAAGTGAAAATAAACAAACAAAGTAACATACTAGCTAAATAAAACCACAATTCATAAATAACTGGAGTCAAGACAAATCAAAATAGAACAATATCACCCCCCCCCCCCCCCCCCCTTGGTATTCAAACATGTTTTCATATATCCCCACATTTTTCAAAATAAATATACATAATGAAATAATAATCAAGTTCAATTAAAATCAACTACTTATTGTAGTCAAACATCATTATTCTCTATTCTGTTCGCTACAAGGAACACAAGTCATGCCTATTCTAGTACTCTACAACAAGTTTAACATTTATCTGCACTGTGAACTACAGGTATTGTTTTAAACCACTTACGATACTATAAAAATCTTAATACCTAGTCAAATATATGTTAAACCGTCATTAAGTCAAAACCAAATTTCTCTTCTGCTATCTGCAGAATTTTTCGTCCATGAACCCATCATTTCCAAATATGAAATGAAATGAAATAAACAACACAAATCAACAATGACTACTTTTAACAGATTCTCTGGAATTTGACAATTAACCCAGCCTATCTGTTTTCTCACTTGCAACTAGTCTTCTCTGGACTATCACAACTTACATCTCATCCTCCCGCATTACTATATTCAATCTCCTTAACAACATTCCATTCTGACAAACGAATACCCGCATATTTACCCATCTTCTTGCACAACCTTTTATTCATAACCGTCTCACGCTTAACTGGTTATATACACAGATTTCTCTATTCTTCCAAGCAATCTCCATCAACTTCTCATCTCTCGTCTGACACATCAACTCCCTCTTAACTTGTTGGCTATATTTCTCATATCTCTCGGACTACGTTCAAATCAACCAACAACCAGAAACACATCCGGCCAAGAATCATTTCAGCACACATAATCTAGCAAACTATATCTCTTTTACACACTAACCATAACTATCAACGATCTCTCACAACAAACCTCATTCCGAAGAGCCACTAACCTCGTAACCATCATTCCATACTTCTCCACACACCAACTTTCTCAGATTTAGTCGTCTCTTCTTTCTCCGCAGCCATCACATAATTACTACATCCCCCTCACCAAGAACTCGCATTCTTCAAGCATCAGCTTCCACAGTCTTCCACGCTTAATACTCTCTCACGCTCAGCTAGCTATTTTACACAGGATACTCAATTCCTCCTCAATCTACCTCTCCTCATCAGACACGCTCGGTTCATCTTACCTCTGCTAATGCTACTATATCTGCTTCTCAAACCAACAAGCGAAACTTTAATTCTATCTCAGACATCACGTCATAGCATTTTCATACTCCAGTTACTCTTTCAAAAGCTCTGAGTCAAGCCATCTCAAACAACACGTCAACTCTAGTACGAGCATTCATAATTAGTTTATCTCTCTCCGTGCAAATTCTGTGCTGAGTCTACCCTACTTTAATCACACCAGTTATACATCACTCAACATGATCAACCTACTCCATCCGGCCATTCCGGACAAGGGACATTTCAATTTCCACATTGTCTATTCTCCCCGCACCACAACCAAACACAAGATATTCTTTATAGCGTACCCACGTAGAATATTCCACCACTCACCAGCTTTAAAATTATCTATCACTTGCTGTGACTCTCTACCCAAAATAACACTATTGCCTGCACCATATATTGTGATACTACACCAAAAAAACTCGTCATATGTATATGATCAAACCACAATTCATCTCGTAAGCCAAAGCGATGCAATATACTATTCATCATCCTCAGAATTCTAACAGCTATAGAGCGTATCTAACCCAAATAGTTCATTGTCTCCTACTACTAGTGTGTGTCTCTCTTCATCTATCTCATCTTCATTATCTATAAATGTCAGACTGTCATTAAAGTATTCCGGTCTTAGGGTCATATATTCTCTGATCTTTCTTATGTCATCTTCCGTAGCCGAGTAAATTTCTGCTATCTGTCTATTACTATTCTTCTTCTTAAGTGCTTTCTTTCTATTTCCTATTCCTGTCTTTACCGCGTCGGTCTGCTCACTATTTTCAGTATACGTCCGATATATTTTATATCTTCCTCCCTCGTCCTCTGAATAATCACTGTATATGGTCGTTCCCCCAACCTGTTGATTATATGTTGTAGAAGAGGAAGCAACATCTCTGTAGTCGGAACTCCTACAACCAATATTCTTTTTATTTATACCGCTACCTTTCATGTCACAGTCAGGGAGAAACTCCATGTCTCCGTCTGAGGCATCTGCTACTACGCCAGTCGTACCTACGTTTACTAGCAAACTTGCAGATCTGGCTTTAACACTTTTTCTAACTTTCTGTCTGGTGTTTCTTGGTTTTAACGGCTTACATACATTCTCTTTAATTTTGACTGGCGCAACCTTTTCAATTTTTTCTTGTGCTGGTTCTGTAAGTTCTACCGTCTTAATAGTTTGTGTTCCCCTTCCTATCTTTTTAGTCGTTTGTACCGTGTCTACTTGAGTCTGCGTATTATTGTCTACCATATTACCTGTCTGCGTCTGTGTCTGTGTCGCTCTTTCTTGTCTACTTCTAACAACTGAACACACCTGTCGATCATCAGCTAAGGTTCTATTAGTCTGATGCTGATTTTCTCTTTTGTTTGACTTTGTGAGTGCATATCTCAACCTTCTGATCTCAAACCATTGACTTTGCAATGTTCTCAATTCTTCATTATTAGATGGCCAGTTCCAGAGGAAGGCTAACCTCATTAAAAAATGCCCGCTGAAGTCGGAAGTGTCGTCCTACGGGTGGCAAACTAAAAATTGACACTACGCATTTACGTCCGAGTGAAATGTCTCGTCCGAATGTCTCTCGTGCTAGGAACAGCTCTGACTACCTAGTTTCCGAATGCCGCTCTTGTTCGGAACAGCTCTGACTGGGTATTTTTCCGAATGTCTGTTGTGCCTGGAAAAGCTCTGATGGGCGCAACGACAAGCACATGTCCGAAAACTCGCTGAGTGGGTGCCGTCTGCAAACCTGTCTGGTTTGTGCGGGAATGACCCTGGGAAACGAAATGACCAATATATTGAAGTGAGGATTTAAAGCAGCCATGAGCACGACGTGACGATCTCCCTCGGTGAGCCCAGATCCAGGGCGTTATGTGTCGGCCCTGCAACTATGGAAGCAACCTTGGATGGCGGAAAATGCTATGGACTGTCCCTGCCTTCCTTTGAGGGATGACCGTTGTCTTCGACCGTTCAACCTTGGCCAGCATGGTTGCAGATGGCACCACAAAAGTAAGAGTCTCCCAGGAATGCTACCTGGTCAAAAAAGCACGCTAAAGTCGATGTGTTGGCCTACGGGTTTCGGTCCAAGGGCGCATAACAGACACACCGCAATCACATCTGAAAAAACACTCCGGATGAACGAAAAGAAGAAGAAGAAGATGGCCAGTTCCAGTTCCATCTTTTCTTATAAAAATTCTGTCTCTGCCAACCATTGACTTCTGGCCTGCTATGTTGTCTCTCTTCATACCTTCGTGTTCTCGTCACGTCGTTTACATCCCGTCTGCGGTAGTTTCTGTCGTTGTTATAAAGCGGTTGTCTTCTAAAGCAGGTTGAACTTTGACGTGGCCTTAGCGTAATGATATCCTACTGGCCATTCGATTGGAAACCTCGACTACGTTGTCTTCTATAATTTCTTACCAGTGTCAGTATTTCTGCGCTGGTCTGCTTAACTCCGCGTCTTCTTTGCATTTCTCCAAAATTCCTATTTGGTCTACTATTAACACTTCTATTCTGTACACTAACCTGAGCACGTCTGTTGCCACAAAATCTAAAAGTGTGTCCATGCTGACCGCAATTCCAACAGACCATATTTGTACTACCTACTGTCTCTCTTATGTAGTTTCTCATTTGTCTCCCTCTATCTTGATTACTTTCGTTATTATTTCCCTGCAGTGTCTGTATTTCTCCCCGTCTTCTCCATCCGTATTTTGCTTGTCCTATCTCCATAGGTTCCTCAATTCTATCTTCTCTATTGCTTCCTATTTCTCGTCCTACCCTTAGTCTAAATCTCCTTCTCAAACTTTCTTCTTGTATGGCTATATCCACAGCCTGTGATAATCTAACTGGATATTCCCTCATTAATTTAAATTTCAGTCCATCCGACTTTATTCCGTCCACGAAAATACCAACCAGCATCCTTTCTACCTCATCCCCTTGTACATTCTGTCCAAGGAACGCTTCCTCAACTAGATTAATTAACCTATCACTGTATAGTTGCACACTTTCTCCATTGTTCTGCTTAGACTGTCTCAATACTGAAAATGCGTGTTGGGGATCTGTGATCTCAGCATATTTGCGTGCTAAATCGTCCTTGAAATGTTCCCACGTCTCATCTGTTCCTGCCTCTAATTTTCTCCTTATATGGTTAGAAACTGGGGAGACACTATCCTGATACGCAATTTTTTTCTTCTCTTCGTCTGTGGCTCCTACTAAAGCTTGTTTCTCTACCGCAGTCATCCAGTCACGAATGCTGTGATGTCGGTTCCTAGATCAATCAATCAATCAATCAATCTCTACCGCAGTCATCCATCTCTTAAAATCTCTCGCCTGCCCGCTGAATTTTTCAATGTCTGAACCTACCCCTTGCTGTTTTATTGCTGTGTTGAGTCTGCCTATTGCTCTACCTACTCCACCCAAAATTTGTGTCAACTGTGCGTCTTGTGCCATACTGAAATATTTTTGTTAGATACCGTAATAACTTCAATCAATAAAAATTATGGCACAATTACAACGTTATAGTTACATTTAATCAATATACTTTTTATGTAAGGATTCAACTAGCTTCTGTTCTATCTCCTTTTCGGTCCCGGAAATCTCTGGGTTCAGGTATCTGCCTTCGTCTGTGTGATGGCCAACTTCTTCGGACTTCACCCGTGGACGGGCACTTCTGTTTTCACCCATGGACGGGCACTTCTGTTTTCTGGTTTCGGATGTCACCCATGGACGGGCACTTCTGTATCGTTTTGGTCAGGTAAACAAGACGATTGAAGTAGCTAATCCTCTTCAGCAGGGTCGGCAACCATTATGCCCAACCGCCACAGAGGATCCCATTTTTCTCTCAAACTTGAGTAAGCTTCAGCGTTGTCTGTTGCGGCTGCCCGATTAGACCAGTAATCGATTCAGCAAAAACGATTATAAGGCTGCAGGTAGAGCCTTGATATAATTTGCATAGTAACACTTCAGGTTGGCAACATCGAGAGGTACGGTTAGATGATGTATCTAGTATCCAACAGCGGCGTATATGAGTGACTGGACAGCGGCCTTCACGATCCAATAGAGCCTGGAGCTGACTTGACAACGAGCTCTGATAGGCCTTTTGAAAATGACGGTGTGGAGCAGCAGCAGCCTCTTGAGAACGACAGTTTCAGGCCACGGCTATGGCAATGGAAGAAGCCATCTTTTCCAACTGCGTTCAGCAGTAGTTGTGAAACGTAGCAGCACTTTCTTTACAACGCACTTCTGAAAGTCGCTGCCGTGGTCAATACCTCGCGTTTCTCTCAACAATCCATGATTCAGGATCCTGGTCAATTCGGCTCCATTTCGGGTTGTATAACAGAGCGACAACCCGAAGGCAACTGCATGTAAGAAGGCAAGCCAACGATGAGTATAAATTACTGTTTATTTGAAGAATCTTCGGTGGTATCAAAATGTATACAGCGACTACAAAAGTATACACATGTTGTTGATTCGGCGACTGAGTCGTAACTAACCCCTGTTTACTTCTACGTCAGCACGTGAGCGTCCCTAACTACCTGGCTACGGTGCTCACGCGTGCATCAGCTATCTATTTCTTTCCCCTTGCACGCCGTGCTAGCTAACTAAACCCCGTATAACAGGTTACTCTGTTATAGCTCATTCAACGGCCAAGTGAATAACCAAGATTTACAACAGGTAGCAGCGAACCGCCAGACATGGAGAGCCATGACTTCTGCCCTATGCGCCGACTTAGGCTCAAGAGGAAAGACTAACTAAGTTCACTTCACTTCATTTATTTCTGTAGTTTGCACCTGTCAAAATACACCAAAATATGCTGGGCAATACATTTTTCAATCCGTTGTTTGTGTCTTCTTGGTTTTAGTTAAAGTGAGTGGTCTTTTTATCTTTGGGGAAATTATTTTGACCATCAAATCTTTATGAGTGAGGAAACTTTGTTTTTGATATTGACTGGAATATATTGCATAGAATGTTCCTTTTTTTTATTACCTTATGACCTCATGTTTGTTATGAATACAATTAATAAAATAGTACAAACACTTAACTGATTCAGTGCCATGGGATGATAAATATTATTCAAACTTCCTGTAACTGCCATCGGCTTATACATCAAGCTATAATTAAAATATCAATACAGTAGTTTTCCGTATACAACCCCCTCTAGTTTTATAACCAATACAACATATCTGCTACCATAACGGAGCGCTTATGGGAATGCCCCGAATGCTGTGATGTCGGTTCCTAAATCAATCGATCAATCAATCAATCAATCTGCTACCATATTAACAACTTTTAATTAATAATTGTGACACATCCCTACTTCCCATTTTTCGCCATACATTTTTGTTTGGTCCAAACCTACAATTTGTTTGATATTGAATCTGTTAATATGGTTTCATTACATTTCACTTTACATTAGTAGACAGCACACTGTTAGAGTGTTATGTAAAGGTCTATTTTATAGTTTCTTGTCACAAGAGCTTTATGTTTGCCAGTGTTCACACATATTACTTCTGATTAAGATATTAATGAATGTAGCAACAGCGGTGCAAAAATTTGCACAGATAATGAAAACTGTGTTAATCTAGTTGGATCATACATCTGTATTTGCAAAAATGGATTTACTGGAGCTGATTGCACAAGTAAGTCTTATTTATATATCTCATATAAACACAGTTTTTATACCTGTGAAGAGAGAGGGTCATGCACTTTATTTGTTTGAGTCTGAGTGAATGTTGATGGAAACAAAATTACTTATTTTAAATTAATCTTGTCATTTAGCTTTAGCCGGTCTCTCTGGCCAAGGGGTTACAACACTTTCTCCGTAATCCCGTTTATCACGCAGAGTCTCGTAGCGGGCGAGAACTGGGAGCGGTTCGTCTCCCGCTGGTGACTTGCGGGATAACTGAGCCGGCCGCTCAGAAAGCAATGGCAAACTACTGAGCGTAATCTTGCCAAGAAATCAACAGACAGCTGAAAGATGCTGCTGTTGACAGCGATGTCCTGTAAAGGATATGCGAATTTAAATTAAAAATTTAGCTTTAGGCTATTTTGAAAGCTAAAATTTTCAGATTACTACCATTTAAAAAATTTTTATTTCTATTTTTATTTATCTTACAAGATGGTTGTGATCTGTGCCATGTCCTCATACAATGGTAGTTTTTTCTGGTGTTGACTATAACGTCCTATAAAGGATGTGCAACTAACTCATACTTCATTGGCACCTTGCTGTCTTGACAGATGATAGTTTGTTACATTGTGCTTT
Source organism: Cepaea hortensis (assembly GCA_963921405.1). NCBI lineage: Eukaryota > Metazoa > Mollusca > Gastropoda > Stylommatophora > Helicidae > Cepaea > Cepaea hortensis. The sequence goes on along the minus strand of OY992880.1, from coordinate 42,711,454 downwards.
AAATAGGCATAATCCAGGGATGGAGTTATACCTCTCCATAGCAAAAAGCCTGGGCTGATATATAGAGTCCATGTGTTGCCCATGCAGCATGATCAATCTCTCTGCCTATTTAGTTCACTCCAGAGGAAAGGTAACACCAATACACATGGCACAAGACAAGCTGCAGACCAAAGCAATGCTCTAATTGTCCACCAGTCGGAGCTTCGATGCTAGACCAGCTGCCAACCAAGGCCTAATCTGCTCTACCATGACATTTTGTCTATAGGTTGCATTTCCTCGCACCAGGATAAGGCTTGTACCCTCCCAGTTACGCTCTTCCACCCGAAGTCATTGGCACAATGCGGGGTGTCGGGTTTGGTAAGCGCCACCCAACATTTGGCGCTAACAGAAAGCAGGTAATACCGTCTACTGTCATACGGTAGCTCAGTCATATTTGACTAAAACCTGACACATAACTCATACCTAGATAAATATTAAGCACCTTATTTATACAGCCTGCAAGGTCTCTTGAAGTGAGGTTTCAGCAAGGGATATCTGATTATCATTTATTTGATGGTCATGTAATGGCAACCACATTGTTATCCTCTGTCCTACAGTGATTTAAAACACACACCATGCTTCCAATATGCCTAAACATTAAATGCTAAATTTGTCCCAAAGGTATTTCCTGCATTGGGTTTGTAATGTGATAGAGCCATCACATTTTGTAGACCTGAATGCACAGAGAACTTAATGGCCAGTCTTTCCCTCACATAGCGAGATGATGAGCACAAGCATCGATCCCTCGTCCAACCGAAATCATGACATTATCAGCACAGCTCCCTGTTAACTTCGCTAGTGCGCCCACTTCAAAACGTATGGGGCACTTTATAGATACTTTTACTTCGCACCGTTTTATTTATATCTGCTGAGAGTGGCAGATCTTCTATGGTAATACATAAGTAATTGTGAGGTGGTTAGATGAAAATCAACAAGATACACACCACCAACGAAGGGTGATAGATCAAGTATAGGATTTAAATAGTGTGGTGTCACTACTGTGATATGGTGTAGAAATATATTGACTCTGGAGGAGGAGGAAGAGGGAGGAGGGGGAGGAGGGAGGGGAGGAGGAGGGAGAAGGAGGAGGAGGGAGGAGGAGAACGCAGGTGGAGGAGGAGGAGGAGGGAGAGGGAGGAGGAGGGAGGAGGAGGAGAGAGGAGGAGGAGGGAGGAGGTGGAGGGAGAAGGAGGAGGGAGGAAGAGGTAGAAGGAGGAGGGAGAAGGAGGAGGGGGAGGAGGAGGAGGAGAAATGATGAGGAGGGAGGAGGAGGAAGAGGGATGTGGAGGAAGGAGGAGGAGGGAGGAGGTAGAGGGAGGAAAAGGGAGGAGGGAGGAGGAGGAGGAGGGAGGAGGAGAAGGGAGTAGGAGGGATGAGGAGAAGGGAGGAGGAGAGGGAGGAGGAGGGAGAAGGGAGGGGGAGAAGGAGGAGGGAGGGAGAGGGAGGAGGGGGAGGAGGTAGAGGGAGGAGGAAGAGGAGGAGGGTAGAGGGAGGAGGTAGAGGGAAGAGGAGGGAGGAGGTAGAGGGAGGAGGAGGGAGGAGGAGGAGGGGAGAGGAAGAGGGAGAAGGAAGAGGGAGAAGGAGGAGGGAGGAGGGAGAGGGAGGAGGGGGAGGAGGTAGAGGGAGGAGGAAGAGGAGGAGGTAGAGGGAGGAGGTAGAGGCAGGAGGAGAAGAGAGGAGGAGGGAGTTCGCCATTCCGAATTCATACTCGTCTAGGTTCTGTGATTTCGGTCCTTCCATTGATTGTTCTTCCCTTCTACACGACTGTAGATAACTTCCTTACACATAAAAAGATGAATTGTTATTGATATTGCCGTGGCATGGAGGCATATATATCAGCAACAGAGTTGAACGCCTACGCCAGCCGGCACGGCACTTGATGATGATGATGATTGCCGTGTGACGATTCTGTGTAGTCACGTCATTTTCTTCCCTTTCCTTAGCGTTTTGGTTCGGGGATTCTTTCATCATCATCATCATATATTTACATACGTATTTTGGGAATGGGAGGAGGGAGGAGGAGGAAGAAGAAAAATAAATACGACAGTTGGCAGGAAGGATGAAAGGAAGGCGTGTAGAAAATTTCATCTCAATCGGATGGGCCGTTCGCGAACGTATAAAGGACATACAGACATACAGACATATCCACACACATCCTAATTTATATATAAGAAGATATATATATATATATATATATATATATATATATATATATATATATATATATATATATATATATATATATATATAATTCCAAGATTTATTGAAAGTAATTGCTAGGAATGGAGGAGGGATGATGAAATTTTTCATAAACCATAGACATGTATAAATAGAACTATGCAATGCAAGATATATAAATTTCAATATACATTAAAAGTTCAAATTCATTAATTAGTCATTTGATGGTCTATAGGCGTTCTCCTCCCCTTGGTCTATTAAGAATCTGAAATGAAGAAATGTTTTTCTCCTTTTGACAATAAGTGTCAAGGGACTATAAGCTGGCTGGGATATTCAGCTGGATGTTTGAGATTAATTAGTGTCCTTCATTGATCCCATGATGATGGTAATTATATGGACATGGGTCGTCCACGATCATCTGCTGATGGTAAATATATGGACATGGGTCGTCCCTGATTATCTGCTGATGGTAAATATGTCGATATTGGTCGTCCCTGATCATCTGCTGGTGGTAAATATATGGACATGGTCGTCCCTGATCATCTGTTGATGGTAAAGATATGGACATGGGTTCATACCGAAAAACCTTTATGAGCATGGACCGGGTGGATGTAATGAAGCTGTGGAGTCGTCCAAAATACAGGGTTACAACACTAGAAGACACCCTCAAGGCAAAGCATCCAGATCATAAAACAGGATGAAGACGAGCCTTTTTACTCAGGATGATGGATCTGAGCTTCTCATCCGCATTACAGACAAGTCGGTATAACAAAGCCATGCTGGTACGCCATATGAACACCACTCTCTTCGCTGTCAATACAAACAAACATTCTACTGATATGCGTTTTGTAAACACTAAATGCCATCGTGAAAATAAGCACTGAAAAAAAGGGGGCAAAAGGAAGAAAGGATGAGGTTGAAGAAGCCTGGCATCATTTAGAATCGAGATCACTAACCCCTAATCTCTTCGGTGCTGGAATCAAATCTGATAGCTGAAGGGGCGCGACAGGTATCTGCATATTGATCAACATCTGTTTATCATTGATGTTAGGATATCTGGTTGTGCCAGGGGTATCATTTGAAATATAGACATCAATTGAGGAGATGAGGACACAAAAGATGTGACATGGATATAAATGAGAAAAACAGTGGCATCAATATTAAGATGGGCTTAGGTGCAAAGTGACACTAGATTAAGATGGACCTTGCTGGGCTTAGGTGCAAAGGTCTGCAAAACCTGCAGCATATATTTCATCTTTCCCTTTTCACAAATGAGTAGAACCATAAGAAAAAGAACATTGCAATCTCTCTCTCTCTCTCGCTCTCTCTCTCTCTCTCTCTCTCCTCTGTGGTTATTGGGGTGTGTGGGTGGATGTAAAATGTGTGGGTGGGCGGGGAAATGTATGTGGATGGTTGGTTGAATATGTGAGTGGGTGAGGGATATGTGTGTGTGTGGGTGGGTGGGTGGAGCATGTGTGGGTGGGTGAGCTTGAGTGGATTGGGGTATGTGTCAGTGGGTGGAAAGATGCGTGTGTGTGGGTGCGAGATGTCTGGGTTGGTGGTGGGATCTGTGAGTGGGTGGAGGGATGAGTGGGGGATGTGTGGTGAGTGGGGATGTGTGGTCGGTGGGGATGTTGGGTATGTGTGGGTGATGTGTGAGCAGGTGAGAGATGTGTGTGTGTTGGAGGTGGGACGTATCACATAACATGAGAATATACACTGTTCATGCTTACAACATTCATTTGACAATGTTTTTTTCCCCTATGTGAATGCATCATGCACTGTTGATGAACGAAAGATGAGTGACTGGAAAGGCCGAATGTAAGACGGGCCTACGCGCCTTATTTGTTACCCTTTGAAAATAAAGATCAGTTCAATTCAATTCTCCTCTCTCTCTCTCTCTCTCTCTCTCTCTCTCTCTCTCTCTCTCTCTCTCTCTCTCTCTCTAAATCATAGGATTGTCAGGAGATAATGTATAGCTGGAGAATCACATTGATTAAGTGCACAGGTGTGGGAAATGCCCTACTACTAGAACAATCTTTATAGCATAAGAAGAGTGCAAACAATGTGCATTTAGAAGAATGCATAGATCGTGCGTTTATCACGAATATTCTCCATAGCATACAGATAAATGAGAATAATAAACGCTCATGGAAATGGCATTAGAATAGCATCATGAATTCGCATTCAGAAACAATTGAGGTACAGCATTGCAAGATTGTCAGTGGTGTACGTTTCGCTTCTGCATGACATCTCCCATAATTTGTAAGAATTCTTATGAGTGTATTAAATTTACATCATATTTGGCATATTGGACAAAGATGTGTTACCTTAACCATTCCTCATGGATCATCATATATATCACAAAGGCGCAAGCTTACCAGATCACGAGGAAAAGCACAGGGTCCCTCATACACAAAATGCGACTGTCCTTCCGTCCTCCATGTAAATAAATGTGCGGGCTATAGTTTGCGTCGGCCCCGCTGAAGTGATTGGTACCAGTTGTAACTCGCTAGCCAATCCGCTGTCTTCTCTGGGACGCCTCTCCGTTCCAGATAGCTTTTTCGACATCTATATTTAGATCTAATGTAACCATGCTATAAGTTGCGAGATGGTTCAGTAATGTACACCAGAATTCCCGGTCCTGCTAACAACTGTGATGGGTGATTTCATCACGCAGAGTCTCGTAGCGGGCGAGAGCTGGGAGCGGTTCGACCCCCGCTGGTGACTTGCGGGATAACTGAGCCGGCCGCTCAGAAAGCAGTGGCAAACTACTGAGCGTAATCTTGCCAAGAAATCAACAGACAGCTGAAAGATGCTGCTGTTGACAGCGATGTCCTGTAAAGGATATGCGAATTTAAAAAAAAAAAAATAATATACAAACATATTATTATAATAAATTAGCTCAGGCTTTAGGCGGGATGATGACATGGTAAGCAAACATTTAGCATAGGACTGTCTGTTTAGAGCAATGAAGCAGAAACATGAGCACCATATACCAGTTTTCAATACTAAGCATTAAATTGTTAAGCTGTTAACAATTTGACCTGCACGAGATGCAGTCCTTGTTCTTTACTGTTCATGCTGCCTTTAACTCTTTCTACCCTTACTAATTATTACATTAACCTACTCTGTAACAGTTACCACGTCAACTATTTATGTCTCAGACAATTGTTCAGTTAATGAATTCTATCCCATTGTTACTTTGGCACTGTTCCGATTGACGGTCCCAAATAGTTCCGCAGTGAATACTAAATCTTAGGTGTAAAACAGGGCCTCATTGGGTGATGCTAAAATACGAAACACAGCAGAATGTTGGTTAATATATCACCTTTAGTAATAGTCTTGAAGAAATAAAAAAACAACCAGTAACGCATTTTCGCAGTGTTGGTTCATTCATCATCATCATTATCATAATCATCATCATCATCAGGTGCAATGCCGATAAGCGTGGAAGATCATGGTTCGTGATCTCACACAATCATCAGTCTTTTATCAGGTCAGTGTTCTTGTCCCGATAATGATAGGCGACCAAATCATCCGGCTATTCCTGTCTTTGTCTTCCCCGTGCTCTTTCCCCATCGTCATGCTGCTCGTGGTCATAGAGTGGGCACCACTGGATTCTTGAACGGTTCGGCCCGCTGAACGGGCTGTAAATGCCCACGCACTTCTCTGCTGCTTTACAACAGATCCATCTGTATAGATGAGCACTTCGGGGCTATCTGAGTGTTCATAGATGAGCGCGTTGACTTCTGCATTGACAGCGGCAGGGTTCTGCTCTCTGCACCGTCTGTCGGGTGTGATAATGCAGGAGACAGTGCACTTAAAAGCTGGAGGCATCGGCACCCATTCCTTGCCGTGTTGATACTGGTAAGACTGTAGAGCTGTCTGACAACATCTTCCGCCCGACCCATCCATGATTTGCCTCTCTTTAGCCTGTCACCCTTTTCTCTGAATATAGCGTCATGCAGAGGGTGCTGCTCATCTGCACTTATTTTTAAGTATGCACGAGCTCTCCAGATCTTGATCCTGTGTTCCATTGTCGGGAAGTCAAGGAGGTATCTCATTGCTACACAGCTGGTGTCTCTCGTGCAGCCCAAAATGATGCGCATGGCTTCGTTTTGTACCTTTTCAAGTCTTCCAATCTGTGTAGGGCTGACAGTGAGTATGGCCAGGGCATACTGGATGGGTGAAAGCACCAGTCCTTGGAACAGACGTATTAGCAGTCTTTGCTCGATATTGGCAGTCGCGACATGATAAGTGTAAGTGCACAATTTACATTCTTTGGATGTGTGATAACGAGAAGACAATCTACATTCTTCATATATGGACGTGTGATGATAAATCGATAATCTCCATTCTTTGGACGTGTGATAATGAGAAGACAATCTACATTCTTCATATTTGGGCATTTTTTTCCCCCGCGTTTCCATCCTGTTTCAGGACATTGCGGTCAACATCAGCATCTTTCAGCTGTATGTTGATTCCTAGGCTAGATTACGCTCATCAGCACGCCACGACTTTTTGAGCGACCGGCTCCATCCTCTCATAAGTCACTGGCGCGACTCGAACCACTTCCAATTCTCGTGCGCTCACATCAACCACGAGAGTATTCGGGGTTACGGAGAAAGCTGTTAAATCCTCGGCCAGGGAGACCGGTTCATATTTGGGCATGTGATGATAAATAGATAATCTCCATTCTTTGGACGTATGATAATGAGAAGACAATCTACATTCTTCATGTCTGGACAAGTAATGATAAATAGAGAATCCCCAGTCTTAGGACGTGTGACGATACGCTGATAATTTACATTATTTGGACGTGTAATAATAAGTAGGTCTCCGTGGCGAAGGAATTTGCGGACGCGGTTCGTAATCCCGTATACCCGTGTTAGAAACACAGCTCAACGCGATTTGACAGCAGATCGCATTGCGTTGGTTTTGCGTTGGTATCAGTGCCAGTCGTTCAGAAAGCAATGGCAAACTACTGAACGTGGACTTGCCAGGAGATCACAGCGATAGAAATGCTGATGTTGACTGCGATGTCCTGTAAAATAGGATGTGCAAATTATTTTAAAAAAAAATTATAAGTAGACAATTTACATTCTTTGCTTATGTGATGATAATAAGAACATCTTCATTCTTTGGTCATGTGACGATAAGTGCATAGTCTAATTCTTTGGATATTTGATGATAAGTGGATAATCTACATTCTTTGAACATTTGATAATAAGTGGGCAGTTTACATTCGTTGGATATTTAATGATAAGTGGATAATCTACACTATTTGAACATTTGATAATAAGTGGACAGTCTACATTCTGTGTACATTTGATGCTAAGTGGACAATCGACATTCTTTGGTTATGTGATGATAAGTAATCAATCCACATTATATGGTCATGTGTTGATAAGTACACAGTCTACATTCTTTGGACACTTGTTGAAAAGTGGATCATCTACATTCTTTGGACATTTGATGATAAGTGGACAATCGAAATTCTTTGGACATTTGATGATAAGTGGACAATCGACATCCTTTGGACATTTGATGATAAGTGGACAATCGACATCCTTTGGACATTTGATGATAAGTGGACAATCGACATCCTTTGGACATTTGATGATAAGTGGACAATCGACATCCTTTGGACATTTGATGATAAGTGGACAATCGACATCCTTTGGACATTTGATGATAAGTAGACAATCGACATCCTTTGTATATTTGATGATAAGTGGACAATCGACATTGTTTGGTTATGTGATGATAAGTAAACAATCTACATTCTCTGGTCATGCGATGATAAGTACACATTCTACAGTCTTTGGACATTTGATCATAAATGGATAAGCTACATTCTTTGAACATTTGATGATAAGTGGACAATCTACATTCTTTGGACATTTGATGATAAGTGGACAGTATACATTATTTAGACGTCTGTTTATAAGTGCCCAGCGGCCATGCGGGTGATCCTGGGGTGCACAAAGAACACACCAATTATATGCATGAGGAATATCCTGGTTGTACCAACAATGGCGGTCCTTCAATCCAAATGGTACCTGAGAGTTGCTGCAGATAGGGATCCCGGATCACCCCCTGTATGAAGCCACGAATATGGTCAATGGTCATAGACTAAGACGAGGTAGGTCCTGGATGGCACAGGCAGAAATATCTACACGTAAGGTGTGTGATCTAGAGACCATCAATCGTTAAAAAGAGTGGGTTGAAGTACCGAAAGACATGATAGACTGGCACAAAGTAATAGTAACACTGGGTGGTGAGTGCACAGAATGGGCAGCGGGCCGCATAAAGTTTGAGATGCATCACCTGATCCAGAGTAAGACACATCAAGGTGACATAGTGATCTATGGCGATGGGACAATGGTGAGAAATAGACGGAGTGGTTGGGGTTTCATTGACAAGGCTAATGGGCGAGTCTTGAAAAAGAAGTCTGGCATATGAGACTACAACCTCCAGCATTTGACTGGTAACCTACTTGCATGGCCAAACCATTTGATTTGCTGTTTTCTTATAAATCTAGTGCTGCTTTAACCCCATCTTTTGTCCTGATTTCTTCATTTCTGATCTTATCTCTTCTTGATACGTTGAGTATTCTTCTCAGGAACCTCATTTATGTTGTGATTTTTCTTTTCTCTTTCTCTGTCACTGTCCAGGTGTGGCATTGGTAGCATAGAGTTGGCAGGAAGATTGTGTTGTAAAGTGCTTTCTTAGTAGTTATTGATACATGTTTGTTCTTTAGTATTGGTGCCATTTGTCCAATGAGTTGATTTGCCTTATTGCACCTATTTTCGATCTCATCTTCTGATCTGCCATTTGATGATATTATACTTCCCAGGTACTTGAAACTCTTCACTTGTTTCAAGGGATGTTCGTTTAGGTGAATTGTTGTTGTTTGTTCTTCTTTAGTTATAGTCATTACCTCTGTTTTACTTGTGCTAATTTTCATGCTATGTTCCCTACACATTGCGTTTAGACTATTCATGTGGTCTTGTAATTCAGCTTCTGATTTTGCTATTAGTGCTTGGTCGTCCGCAAACAGGAGTTCTCTAATGGTTAGATTTGCAGATGGTTCTTCTTCTGTGTTCTCGTCATGCGGTGTCTTGAGAGACACTTATTATCTGATGAATGTATGAATGAATGGATGATAGAAACGTTATTATCTGATAGATGAATGAATGAATGAATGAATGAATGATAGACACGTTACTATCTGAATGTTGTTGGATAGACATTTTATTATCTGATGAATGAATGAATGAATGAATGAATGAATGAATGGATGAATGAATGATAGACACGTTACTATCTGAATGTTGTTGGATAGACATTTTATTATCTGATGAATGAATGAATGAATGAATGAATGAATGAATGAATGAATGATAGACACGTTACTATCTGAATATTGTTGGATAGACATTTTATTATCTGATGAATGAATGAATGAATGAATGAATGGATGAATGAATGAATGAATGGATGAATGAATGAATGAATGAATGAATGAATGATAGACACGTTACTATCTGAATGTTGTTGGATAGACATTTTATTATCTGATGAATGAATGAATGGATGAATGAATGAATGAATGATAGACACGTTACTATCTGTGATGGGATTGCCCCTGTCGTCGCTTAAAAGTCGTTTAAAAGTCGACTTCATTGCACCGGATTTTTATACCACTTGGCTGAGTCTCTTTCCGCAGCGCGGAAAGCGTCGCACAAAGTACGAACTCCGTAGCTCCAGCGACGACCCTCAGGAGTCTCCGAAAAAATGCACTCATGAACCGAAGGTTGCGGTTGACGGAATCGAACCAACAACTTTCGGAGCCCGAGGCAGATGGTTTGATCACTTCGCCACGGAGACTCCCCTGTGTTGTCATCTACAGCACAATCTTCACAGAAACCTGCCAATAGGTGGAGGAATCCAGAAAAGAAACCTCAACCGTCGAAGTTGAAAAATGTTGACCAAAATGGAACAAGGGTTGAGAGCGAACATCTACCCACTTCAATAGATGCTGTGCAAACGTTGAAAGAAGAAGAAGAAGAAGAAGAAGAAGAAGAAGAAGAAGAAGAAGAAGAAGAAGAAGAAGAAGAAGAAGAAGAAGAAGAAGAAGAAGAAGAAGAAGAAAAAGACCTTAGCTTTAGCTACACTCAAAAAGCGACAACGTGACTTTAAATTACAGAATCCGCATACGTAATTGTCGTATTTGAGAATCGCCATCACTAAGTCGACAAACCTTTGTGGGCCAATAGTCTTAGTGTTTTTGTTACTCTTGCTAGCAAGGCTGTGGCGAATTCGCAATCCTACATACCACGTTTAATGCACAGCTGCAGCCGATTTTGTAGCAGACCACATTGCACTGGTTTCCATACACTCATATAAGCGTAGGCTGTTTAGTAAGCAATGTCAAACTAATGAACGCAAAATTGTTTAGCAAATTGCAACAGCCAAAAAGTGCTGAGGTTGTGGAGACGTCATGTAACGGACGTGCAATTAACAAATTATTTCAAAAGCAGTCGACGTGACCGAAAGGACAAGGGCGTTCTAACTTCGAGCTCTTAAACTTTCGGCACGCTGATGGCAAGTTACGACTATCTTAGGACATCCTCGTCCGGTAGGGACAGTCATGAGCAACAGGCGACACCAGACCGTCATCCAGCTACTGATGGCGATGCTGGATAGATTGAGGCGGTGGCTTGGAGGAATATCATCAGCAGAGTTGATCCAGAAAATCAATTACCGAGATCTGTGGAGAGTCATGAACGCCTACGCCAGCTGGCATGGCATTTGATGATGATGATGATGATGATGATGATGATGATGATGATGATGATGATGATGGCGAGTTCATTCAATACACCGGTCAGTTGAGTTTAAACGTCGATTCTCGCTCAGAAAGCAATAGCTAACTACTGAATGTAAAAGAACATTCTGCTGTGTTTCGTATTTACCGGTACCCAATGAGGCCCTGTAAGGGAGACTGTTTACACCTAAGAGTTATCATTCACTGCGGAACTATTTGGGACCGTCAATCGGAACAGTGCCGTTACTTTAATTCCCATTTTTAAACGTCGAGTTTAAACGTCGATTCTCGCTCAGAAAGCAATAGCTAACTACTGAATGTAAAAGAACATTCTGCTGTGTTTCGTATTTACCGGTACCCAATGAGGCCCTGTAAGGGAGACTGTTTACACCTAAGAGTTATCATTCACTGCGGAACTATTTGGGACCGTCAATCGGAACAGTGCCGTTACTTTAATTCCCATAGTCCTAGATGGTTTACCCCATTCTGACCCAGACATTAATTGATTTAAAGTATTAACTGCCTGGGACCGAAAAAAATTATCTTAAATAATTTACCAATCTGATAATTTGACAGTCTTTATTCTTCATTTGTTTTCTTCTTATACCTGCATAGAATATTGTATTTTGCTTTCCCTATTACTGGTCGTTCAGAAAGCAATGGCAAACTACTGAACGTAACACTTGCCTAGTACATCAACAGCAGCTGAAAATGCTGGTGTTGACTGCAACGTCCCGTAAGGGATACGCAACAAAGTTTTGCCGGTCTCTGTGGCTGAAGTGCTTGCGAACGCGGTTTGTGAGCCTGTATACCCGGGTTCGAAACACGGCGGTGCTGGTTTTTTCGAAAAAGGTATAGAGGCCGGTCGTTCAGAAAGCAATGGCAAACTACTGAACGTAACACTTGCCTAGTACATCAACAGCAGCTGAAAATGCTGGTGTTGACTGCAACGTCCCGTAAGGGATACGCAACACAATTTTTTTTTAATTACTGGTGGTTAATAGATGGTATATATTTTTCCCTCTTTCCTTCATGGCGCTCTTTTTTGAATTTTAGTTTGTGTGTAATGAAATATTTTGGCATTGTTGTTTAACTTCAAGTTTAGCCTGTGTGCATTCTGTTATTATTGATTAATACCATTACCTTTGTCTACTAATTTAATACAGCAGGGCTTTTTTCTAATCTTTAAATTGAATTACGTCCATTAACGTGTGGATATACAGAAGAATATGTATTTTATGGAAACAAAAACAATCAAGTACAGAGGTTCTGGAGAGGCAGGAAATTTAAAGACAGTTGATGAAAAAATAAAATAGAGGCAAGTTAAATATTTCAGGAACATGAACGGAAATAAGTGGATGCATTGGTGTTGTAGTTAGAATGTTAAGTTGACAAACTCTCAGGCCTACAACATGTGATGACCCTAACACTTTAGCAGATTCGAGTTATGGAACTTTTGAGGGAGCTGCTGTAGTATAGTGGCTAGACCCTTGCTGCCAGCCTGGTGGTCACGGGTTCAAATCTGCATCAGACTTTTATAATTGACCATAGCTCCCAAGTCGACCAACCCTTATATGGGTACTAGGAAACGTCTTGGGAAGTAATGGCAGTTGGTGTGATTCTGACTACATCACCCACAGAGTGCCGATTGGTCTATACAAATATGGTTCTATACCATTTGTCCAATGTGCCTAAGGTGTGTGAAAAGGGTCCTTTTGTTTGTTTATTTGTTTGTTTGAGCAAGAGGTAGGTAGCATTATAAATGGGAAGATAACATTAAGAGATGGACAAACAGTAACTTTTCAGAATGTGACAAAGATGAGAAACAGAATGTTGGAGATCCATTACAGCCATCCTCCACTGTGGAGATGGCACTTGATTTATTGGTGCTAATCTGTATTGCTTCTCTGCAAGGACATCCAAAGTATCTTAAAGCAGCAAATACGTACCGTTTTAACTCTTTATCTTCTAGAGAAATTTACTTCTAATGATTAACTTTCTGGATAAAAATTAAGTTAAACTGCATGGAATAAAGTTATACCTGGTATCATGTGAGTTGAAGCAGTGTATGCCTGAGATTAAAGGAAAATAAAACTAGGACAGGGTAGGTTAATGTAATAGCTAACCAGGACATAGTCAATGAAGTGATTTATATTTTAGAGAATATTCTCTGTCATTTCAGCAACAGTCTGCAGTAATGCTTCCTTACCACCACTTAACCATGGAAAAATTGAAAGCTGTACTGGCAATGGTAACAATATGAAGTGTGTTGCCGTCTGTGACAAGGGCTATTTATTTCAAAGTACTTCCAACTCAACAAGCTATTCTTGTGTCAATGGAAAGTGGGATTTGGATTTTTCTGAACTATCATGTACCAGTATGTATTCACTGAAGTAGCCTTGTAGTTTGTTAATGGACAGATCAGCAAGATGTGTGTAAAATAGCATATTTTAACCTTCTTAATTGCTTATTATAAACTGTTAGCTTTGTTTGACATCTACACAGTGCATAAGTAGAAATGAGAACAAATGAACAAGCTGTATTTTTGAAAGGGTTAAGAATTGGGCACGCAGGCCTGTTCTGCCATTCTAATCACTCTGCTGTTATACTTTTTTCATTCATACATCACTTATGAGGCTAATCTTTGAAACCAGCAACATTAACAATGTATGCACCAAAACACATTGGTAATGTGCAATAATAATCAATGCACAATTCATTATTATTAATATTCTTGAAATAGCAATTATAATTCAATTATGTAGATATACCGTACTACTGTTAGGAGAATGAATGTTTATTTATTATATTATTTTGTTGTTTTTATAAATATTTTTGTTTTTATTTATGAAAGAGTTCAAATAGCTTGCAGTTGTGTGTATAAGGGTTAGTTGTGTCTGATTCATTGTGGAAGATTGTTCCACAGTAGAGCTTCGGAGTAAGCTAAGTTTGTTTTTCATGTCTATCTTAGACTTGGGTACGTGTAATATGTTTAGTCATTTGCTGTGTCTTGAGTTATAACAATGGCCAAAGTAATTTGTGGCATTTCTGTATAAGATTTGTTAAGACAATAGAAGGAAGCAAAGTTAAAACCTGCCCTCCACACTACTTTACTATTTTGCTGAAATAAACAACTAATAGTATATTCAATCAGCTTGGTGCTAAACTGTAGCCACTAGAAAAGTTATTTCATCAATCAAAATGCCAGCTTTGAAATACTTTGGCGTAAAATGACACTTTAACCATATACATGGTGCTGTAGATCTCAAGCGTTTCCGTTAAATCAATGTGTGTCAAATAAGACATAACTTTTCAACATAGATACCAACCACATTCAAAATGTCACAGGCTTAAACCTTGAACTTGTATAGATAAGCAAGACCACGTAAGTATATGTATATAATGTGAAAATAAAGCATGAAATACTTCACATAGAAATGAAAACAGGATGTCAAAACATGACTGAAGGCTAATGTTTTTTTACTGAAACATCCGCACATCAGCAAAGAAATAAAAGTCAAATGACAAGTGATAAATACCATATGTTTACCAACACCCTGCTACCAGTGCCACACATGGACATTTTCTAAATCACAAGAGAAGGAATTCCTCTCATGTAACCAAAATTAAGAAAGATGTAGGAGGGACATTAAAACAATCGAACGTATACATAAAGAAAGACATTCATAATACAAACACACATTCACATGCACACATATGCACGTACGCACAAACATACATACACACACACACACACACACAAACAGAGAGAGAGAAATTATGAAAAACACCAGACAACCAAGGTTATAAAAAAAAATCAGTAGTCATCAAGTATGTCAGTCCCTGTGCAGGTCGTAGAGACTGATAAAAATTCTGTTCATAAGGTAAGAAAGCAATCATCATCATATAGTAAATCCTATGCGGAATATCCCTCTCATCCCAACCAACATGAAAACTTTTGGTCCTTCCCAAGTTTCACTGCCTCATGCATTTTCATTCCCAGTGTGTCTCTAATCCACCATCATGTTGGTGGACCCTTGCTCCATCTTCCAGGAACCCTCTCTTCCATTGCTGTATTTGCTGTAATGATTAGCATCTTAGCAAGTATATGTTCAATAGATTCCCATTCTTTCTGAACAGTACACAGCATTACTGTATTTACTGTCATGATTAGCATCTTGGCAAGTGTATGATCAATAGATTCCTAATTTTTCTGAACAGAACTAAACATTACTGTATTTGCTGTCATTAACAAATGCATCCATACTTCATGAGCTGAATATTGAAGAGGATTGGCTATTAAAGACGATAAAACAAAGAAAATTGATATATTTTGGTCACTTCAAACGTCATGAAAGTTTGGAGAGAACAATAATGGAGAGGTATATGTCTGGGAAGAGAGGAAGAGGAAAGCCGAAGAGAAGATGGGTGCATGACCTGGCGGATGATCTCAAGATGGGTGTATCGGATGCAGGACATCTTGCTTGTGATCGAGAAGTTTTTCGGAAGCTTGTAATGGAAGCGAGGTTCTGCAAAGGACATGCTACTGAATGAATGAGTGAATGAAATACTAAACAGTACTGTATTTGATGTCATGATTAGCATCCTGGCAAGTCTTTGTTTAATATACTCCCATTCTTTCCGAACAGTACTAAACATTACTGTATTGCTTTCATGATTAGCATCTTGGCAAGTGTATGTTCAATAGATTCTCATTCTTTCTGAACAGTACTTGTAGCGTGATTGACTATTTTGATAGACACTGATCAGAAATAGCAACAAATAGACTTTCAGGATTCCGAAAGACTAATCACTGTCGAAGAAGAGGCCGAATTAGCTTGCGATGCAATTAGCTTGGATGTATGATTTAGAACCGTCCCAGGAATGACCACGTCTTCAGACAGTGTCCAGGCGAACAACCGTACTAGTAGTCTAGACAGTAGGCTTAAGTAATCTGCCTACGAATACCTGTAAAATAAAAGAGCACCCTTTACTGATCCTGTCTCACAACACGGAGATACGAGTACAAATATACAGTTACAACTCTCATTACTTCACTCCCTCAATCTCTTAATATTAAACTTACCTATAACAGACTAGTGTTGGGTAAAATGTAAAATATAACAATAGATTTAATGCTGAAATTGCTTGACAAGTATAGGTGTAGTCGTGCTAAAGTGCCTGCAAAGATAATCATGAACTAAGTTGCTTGGTTACGGTGTCAGCCGAGGTGCTGTTGGACTTATCTTCAGACTTCGCTCCCTGGTTGTCGACTCGGATGATGTTCACGGGCAAATTGCCGATTCACACTCTCCAGCAATAGACAGGGTGTTCAAGACAGGTAAGTATGCGTTGCTGTAGGTTTCTGGCTCACGGTACCACCAATGAAGGTGCAGAACTCTTTCCAATATTTGTGATCACACCTATCAACGGGGGAACAGTGACCACTAGCTTATTAATTTCTAGATTCTTAGGGTAGTAGAATATTTCTCAAATTGGTTCTCTCGAATCTATGTCTTAATATCGCCGTTATGGTTTTTCTGTTAGTTACAAAGTGTCGTATAACTAGTCTCTGGCTCTCCTGTGTCCTTCCCGTATCAGGTTAATCTCTGAAATGAACGGGAAACACGATCTGCCTAGGGTTGCCACTTTTTTTTTGTGACCAAAAAAATCTAGAAACGGCCCAAACAACATCCATAAATATCTAGATTTCTTTGGAAAGTATCTAGGAAAAATATCCAGATTGAGAAAGTAAGAAATTACATATGTATTGATGTGACTGCCGGTCTCTCTGGCGAAGGAGTTTACGGCTTTTGCCGTAACCCCGTATATTCTCGTGAATAACGCAGCTGAGCTCGAACCGGCAGCGGTTCGAGCCGCGCTGGTAACTTACGGGGGTATGTGAGCCGGTCGCTCAAAAAGCAATAGCAAAATACTGAGCGTAATATTGCCTAGTACATCAATAGCACTTGAAAAATGCTGATGTTGACTGCAACTTCCTGTAAGGGATATGCAACATTTTAAAAAAGATTGATATTACCTACTCCATAGAATCATGTCCTCATCTTCACTGATGTCTATCTCACAAGATGCACTTAGCTTGGATGATGAAGTTGAAGCTTCAGATTCAAAATGACTCTGGTATGCTTTAGCTGTTCGAATTTCTTTTAATACACGATCAGGGAGCTAATAAGTTGAACAGCATTTCCCTGCTCTCATCAGGCCAAATCTTATTGTTACGATAGCATTTAAGAGGTCAAATTTTATCCTGTTTCTTCATTACCTGAACTATACTTTCTGCATCACACTCTTCCTAGTGAACTAGTCCAAGAAATGTAGAAACTACTTTGTCTTTGCTGTTGCTATAATATATAACACTATAAAATGAAACAAAGTAGTGCAGCTTTACATAACAGAATTAAGACACATAAGGACGTTGCGGCGACTAGCCTTCATCAGCAAAAAAATACATTTACAAACACAACATACAGTCAAGGAAATCTCATGTGACTACATCAGAAGGTGACGACAGGACGAGAAGAGCAAAAGCATGAAAAAATCAAGGCAATGAAGAGAAAATGAGAATTGAAAAAATGTTAATTGAAAAAAATTTTTAATTGAAATAACTGTTCATACTCACCTCACAGATCTGCAAGCAACTCTGAAAATCTCCGATGTATTCTGTTTATACCCGGTGCTAGGTGTTACGGCTCAGTGAGCACATTGAAAGAAGGGGGGCGGAGGCAGGAGGGCGTGACGGTGACCAGTCTGGCAGGGGTATCTGAGCAATCTAAGTGGATGCACCAACGAAGCATGAGGGGCGCAAGCATGATGGTGGCACTAAGCAAAATCCCACTATGTACTCCTATATGTTATTGTGAGGCGAGTCCTAAAGTCTGGGTGGACTAACATGCGTAAACGCACTTATACACATATACACCGCTCAAACAGACATAATGCTGGTGTATGTGGGCATGTGCAAGGTATATGTAAGAGAGAGAGAGAGAGAGAGAGAGAGAGAGAGAGAGAGAGAGAGAGAGAGAGAGAGAGAGAGAGAAAGAGAGAGAGGAAAAGTGTCTGCGACATACCACATGAGGTATGCGGAGTACGTCGGTCTACAAGTACTATGCTTCACTCATATTGTTCCCTATGAAATAGTCAGTAAGGTTGATTGTTATACAACATATTTAAGGATCAAATCGCCCAGTGCTTGTGTTATTGGGGCTGTATAAGATCCAACCACTGGTGATACACGTGATGTAGGTAGGCACAGAGAAGTAGGATTGCTAGGAGAGAGAGAGAGAGAGAGAGAGAGAGAGAGAGAGAGAGAGAGAGAGAGAGAGAGAGAGAGAGAGAGAGAGAGGATAAATGCCCGCGACATACCGCATGAGAAATGCTGAGTAGGTCGGTCGACAAATACGAGGCTTCACTCATACTGTTCCTTATGAAATAGAGTGTCAGTAAGGTTGATTGTTATACAACATATTTAAGGATCAAATCGCCCAGTGCTTGTGTTATTGGGGCTGTATAAGATCCAACCACTGGTAATACACGTGATGTAGGTAGGCACAGCGAAGCAAGATTGTTAGGAAAGAGAGAGAGAGAGAGAGAGGAGAGAGAGAGAGAGAGAGAGAGAGAGAGAGAGAGAGAGAGAGAGAGAGAGAGAGAGAGAGAGAAACATTTATTAGGAGAGGTTGGAAAAATGCCTGCGACATACCACATGAGGTATGCGGAGTAGGCTGGTCTACAAATACGAGGCTTCACTCATACTGTTCCCTATGAAATAGAGCCAGTAAGGTTGATTGTTATACAACGTATTTAAGGATCCAATAACCCAGTGCTTGTGTTATTGGCGCTGTATGAGATTCGACCACAAGCAATACGCATGGCATAGGTAGGTACAGAGAAGCAAGATTGTAGAGAGAGAGAGAGAGAGAGAGAGAGAGAGAGAGAGAGAGAGAGAGGAGAGAGAGAGAGAGAGAGAGAGAGAGGAAAAGTGTTAGTGACATGCCACATGAGGTATGCGGAGTCGGTCGGTCTACAAATACGGGCCTTCACTCATACAGTTCCCTATGAGATAGAGTCAGTAAGGTCGGTTGTTATAAAACGTATAAGGATCAAATCACCCAGTGCTTGTGTTAATGGGGCTGTATAAGATCTGACCACCAGCAATACACCTGGCATAGGTAGGCACAGAGAAGCAAGATTGTTGAGAGAGCGAGCGAGAGAGAGAGAGAGAGAGAGAGAGAGAGAGAGAGAGAGAGAGAGAGAGAGAGAGAGAGAGAGATGGGCACACAGAGAGGGTTAGTGTAAGATTATTAAGAGAGGGAGAGAGAGAGGGAGAAAGACATATATACCTGGGCACATACACACACACACATACACATATGAACTAGTGTCTATGCGCATGCAAACACGACCGCATATACAGTGTAGTTGCTAACCACCTAATTTTATTAATATATAACACATACACCAAGCACTTTCAGAACCGAAATGTCATTAGATTCGTCTAATAATAAACTATATTTATTTGTAGAAATATCACTGATCAAATCTTCTTCAAAGTGAGGAAACAAAGTACTTCTGATCATATTTGTACACTTGTTGCGATGCATTTTCACGTCCTTAAGCACTTTACTGTCAGAAATTGTGTTTTTAAACAAATCAGTCAAATGATCATAATTCACGATTGCACAATGACAACTTAAAAACATTGCAATAGATCATTGAACTTTTGATGATACATTACTCTGTGTAGTTCTAAAACAGATGTCAACGGTGGCATATCCCTAAATGGCACTGCATTTTTACGTTGTTTAGTCTCTGCATGTTTCTTCAAGTCTTGTATTTTCGCTTTCATTTCGCACACCGAGTACTTCCAACGAGCCTTAGTCGCACCTCCATGAATTGACATCACCCAATCTTTAATTATGTCATCCTGCAGCCACTCTTTTTGTTCATATTGCAGTAGTATGTGGCGTTGTAATCAGGTAGGCAATAAGGATCCGGATCCTTCTGGTGACGTCATTTTTTTTACTATACAAAAGTCATGATCCTATGCTCTGACGTCAAAAAACCGGATCCTTTTCCGACCACATTTTTGAATTTTGATAGAGTTATCCAAAACAACTTTGTGGAAAATTAAAAGGGCGGTAAAAATAATCTTTGCGAGCAACTGCATTTAGGAGCCATGAGAGGCAGATACCTACGTGAAATAAGGCAAATGCGCAAATAAAATTATGCATAGTGTGTTTGGATGAAATGTGGATCAATGCGCACCACACAAATGATAAGGAATGGCAATCAGTGGATGGACAGATAAAGCGATATGTGCCCAGTAGTATAGGACAGCTTTTGGTCATGGCCCATGCTGGTAATACGCATAATGATTTACAACAGAATGCTGGGCTGGTGTTCGTATCAAAGCATACAGACAATCGGGATTATCATAATAAGAT
Source organism: Cepaea hortensis (assembly GCA_963921405.1). Lineage (NCBI taxonomy): Eukaryota > Metazoa > Mollusca > Gastropoda > Stylommatophora > Helicidae > Cepaea > Cepaea hortensis. The sequence goes on along the minus strand of OY992880.1, from coordinate 42,690,940 downwards.
GAATGGTAATGTATTTAGAGATTGGCTCGAGAATACTGTGCTTCCATCCCTAGATAGACCGTCGTGTCCAATTATGGACAATGCATGATATCAATGTTGTTGCCCAAGAAGACAAAATACCTACAGCATCGAGCACAAAGGTAGCAATACAGATATGACTCCGAATGGAAAACATACCATTTCCAGAAACGTATTTCTAGCTAGAATTGTTGTCCCTTGTAAAACTGACGCCAAAAAGCAAGAAATATAAAATCAACAAGTTGATAGAAGAGCATCGTCATTTGTGCTTGAGACTTCCGCAGTACCATTCTCATTGTAACCCTATAGAACTTGTGTGGGCTAAAATTAAAGGACAGGTGGCAGCTGACAATACTATATTCAAATTGTCTGACGTCAGGATACTAATCCAGTCCGCGCTATTAAATACTGATAAAAGTTACTGGAAGAATGTCAGGAACATGTGTTGAAAGAGGAAGGGAATTATTGAAGAAAGGATGGATTGAATTTTATGCAACCGAGAGCAGTCATCAACCAACTGGAATCGTCCGACACAGATTAAGGTCTGAGCAGATCGCAGACCTTAATCCACGTGCACACCAACTGGGATATTTTGCTACAAATATTCAGAAGAATTGCAGGCCCTAAACATTACAGCATCAGCATAATGTCAATGGCAACAGTTTGTATTCCACAGTGATGCATTTTCAATTCCGCAAGCCCTCAGCGGTGACAAACAACTGTATTAAACACACACACACACACACACACACACACACACACACACACACACACTAAACGCATTGAATACCAACAGAAGAGTAATATTGCGGTGGAAACTGACATATTGTGGCATAACAAGAAACGTGAGAGCAAACACGTTGTCATATTAGGGGACAACACACGTGCATACGAATCAATCTATAAACTTCAATGAAAAGAGGACCAACATCTTGATCGTTAAGAAGAAAGCCCACTACAGAGACACTGACAACTATTTTCATAGTGCAAAACAGGTAATCATGTTCCATCTCTGAACAGTAAACAGCAGAGTAGACAATCTTTCACGAAGACTCAAAGAGGGTCTGTCACCCATGTGTACGTGTGAACAAACTACATAGACAGCTGAACAGATCCTTAAAAATGGAAATATGATGACTAAATTGCGGTATCATTTCTGGTCACTCCATACGCACATTAACGCACAGCTATTTGGAAGCTTTCACGAACTCAATATAAAAAGCTAACACGAATACTTGTGTACACATTATTAACCAGCAGCTGAAGAAACAAGAAGGAAATGAAAAATAAGGTAAGAAATATATTCCTTCTACTTTCCTGTCAATTTACAAATTATTTACCCCATGCCTCTGTAAATTCTCTGTCTTTACTAATATTACACATTGCACTCCTCTCGGGATTCTCCATGGTGAAGTGGTCAAGCCGTCTGACTCGGGCTCCGAAGGTTGTATGGTCGATTCCGGGCCGCGTCCTTCATTTCACGAGTGCATTTTTCGGAGACTCCCGAGGGTCGTCGCTGGAGGTACGGAGTTAGCGCTTTGTGCGACGCTTTCCGCGCTGCGGAAAGAAACAGAGCCATATGGGATAAAAACCCGGTGCAATGCAGCCGACCCTGTAGACTGTTAAGCTACTTCTTTCATTGCACCCACCCCCATACGAATCCGGATACGCCTTGTATGTCATCTTAATTGGCAGGGCTTTCATTACTGTAAACACAAATTTGTTATCGAGAAATCACTAGTTTTTCACAAAACATCAAAGAAATGTCACCGCTTTCTATGATTTAAGTTGTTTTTGGACCTATCAAAGACATATTCCTTGGGTGGGGGTAAATATAAGACGGCTGGAAAAATCTCATAACGATGCAACAGACAGTTTTCAAAATAATTGATCGTGAATGAAGGCATTCTTTGCGGGACATACTATAACCATGCTGTAAGGTGCAAGTTAGCTCGGTAATGTACACTAGAATTACCGATCCTGCTGACAACTGTGATGGGTGATTTCGATATTTCACAGTAATATACAAATATATTATAATAAATTAGCTCAGGCTTGAGGCGGGTTGATGACATGGTTAGCAAACATTTAGCATTGGACTGGCTGTTTAGAGCAATGAGGCAGAAACATGAGCACCATATACCAGTTTTCAATACTAAGCATTAAATTGTTAAGCTGTTAACATTTTGTCCTGCACGAGATGCAGTCCTTACTTTAATTCCCATAGTCCTAGATGGTTATTAATTTACCCCATTCTGACTCAGACATTAATTGATTTAAACTTTAAAGTATTAACTGCCTGAGACTGAAAAAAATTATTTTAAATAATTTACCAATTTGATCCTCTTTATTCTTCATTTGTTTTGTTTTTGTTTTTTTAAATACCTGTATAGAATATTGCATTATGCTTTCCCTGTTACTGGTGTTTAATAGATGGTATAATTTTTTCCCTCTTTCCTTCATGGCACTCTTTTTTAAATTTCATTTTTAGTGTGTAATGTAATATTTTGGCATTGTTGTTTAACTTCAAGTTTAGCATATGTGCAATCTGTTGTTATTAATTAATACAGTTGCCTTGGTCTACTAATTTAATACAGCAATGTACATTCAGGCAGGTCTTTTTTCTAATCTTCAAATTGAAACAGAAGAATATGTTGTATTTTATGGAAACAAAAACAATCAAATACAGAGGTTCTGGAGAGGCAGGAAATTAAAAGACAGTTGATGAAAAAATAAAATAAAAAAGAGGCAAGTTAAATATTTCAACCACATGAAAGGAAATAAGTGGATTCATTGGTGGTGCAGTTAGAATGTTAAGCTGGCAATCGTATAAGTGTGGCTGAACACGGGTTCGATGCTCGCTGTCAAAGTTTGTTATAGGAGGGAAAAGCTGGCCACTTATTGCTCCGTGGTCTCAGGCCTACAACATGTCATGACCCTAACACTTTAGCAGATTCGAGTTATGGAACTTTTGAGGGAGCTGCTGTAGTATAGTGGCTAGACCCTTGCTGCCAGCCTGGTGGTCACGGGTTCAAATCTGCATCAGACTTTTATAATTGACCATAGCTCCCAAGTCGACCAACCCTTATATGGGTACTAGGAAACGTCTTGGGAAGTAAAGGCAGTTGGTGTGATTCTGACTACATCACCCACAGAGTGCCGATTGGTCTATACAAATATGGTTCTAGACCATTTGTCCAATGTGCCTAAGGTGTGTGAAAAGGGTCCTTTTGTTTGTTTGTTTGAGCAAGAGGTAGGTAGCATTACAAATGGGAATATAACATTAAGAGATGGACAAACATTAACTTTTCAGAATGTGACAAAGATGAGAAACAGAGTGTTGGAGATCCATCGCAGCCATCCTCCACTGTGGAGATGGCACTTGATTTATTGGTGTTAATATGTATTGTTTCTCTACAAGGACATCCAAAGTATCTGAAAGCAGCAAATACATACTGTTTAAACTCTTTATCTTCTAGACAAAATTACTTCTAATGATTAACTTTCTGGATAAAAATTATGTTAAACTGCATGGAATAAAGTTATACCTGGTATCATGTGAGTTGAAGCTAATGTGGAGGGCAGACGCGCAATGGACCAGGCTGACATTCTGAATGCTCTACGAGAAGTAAGACTTGCGAGAACCAAGTGATGACTGTGAATCTACAACAATGGCCAGACTGCGAGAACAGCAAATTAAAAGATATGTGGCCAAACAAAAACAATACGCAGGAAGCCAAAGAAGATTTATAAACAACACAGAACTGATGTCGTTAGCCACTACACTCTGCGGGATTTGCTGAGGCGGGGATCCGAGCACTTATGGACTGAATGGTTCGGTGTGCAATGAGGATGATTTGTCGACTGACTGACTGACTGACTGACTGACTAACAGTGTATGCCTGAGATTAAAGGAAAATAAAACTAGGACAGGGTTGGTTAATGTAACAGCTGACCAGGGCATAGTCAATGAAGTGATTTATATTTTAGAGAATATTCTCTGTCATTTCAGCAACAATCTGCAGTAATACTTCCTTACCACCACTTAACCATGGGAGAATTGAAAGCTGTACTGGCAATGGTAACAATATGAAGTGTGTTGCCGTCTGTGACAAGGGCTATTTATTTCAAAGTACTTCCAACTCAACAAGCTATTCTTGTGTCAATGGAAAGTGGGATTTGGATTTTTCTGAACTATCATGTACCAGTATGTATTCACTGAAGTAGCCTTGTAGTTTGTTAATGGACAGATCAGCAAGATGTGTGTAAAATAGCATATTTTAACCTTCTTAATTGCTTATTATAAACTGTTAGCTTTGTTTGATATCTACACAGTGCATAAATAGAAATGAGAACAAATGAACAAACTGTATTTTTGAAAGGGTTAAGAATTGGGCATGCAGTCCCGTTCTGCCCTTCTAATCTCTCTGCTGTTATACTTTGTTTCACTCATACATCACTTATGAGGCTAATCTTTGAAACCAACAACAATAACAATACATGCATCAAAACACATTTGAAATATGCAATAATAATTACTACACAATTCACTGATACTAATATTCTTGAAATAGCAATTATAATTCACTAATGTAGATATATCGTAATTCTGTTAGGAGATTGTTTATTTATTATATTATTTTGTTTTTTATAATTATTTTTGTTTTTATTTAAGAAAGAGTTCAAATAGCTTGCAATTGTATGTATAAAGGTTAGTGGTGTCTGATTCATTCTGGAAGATTTTTACACGGCTGAGCTTCGGAGTAAGCTAAGTTTGTTTTTTATAAGTCTGTCTTAGAATTGGGTACATGTAATATGTTTAATCATTTTCTGTGTCTTGAGTTATAACAATGGTCAAAGGTAGTTTGGAGCATTTCTATATAGGATTTTGTAAGACAATAGAAAGAAACAAAGTTAAAACCTGCCCTCCACACTACTTGACTATTTTTCTGAAATAAACAACTAATAGTATATTCAATCAGCTTGGTGCCACTGGACAAGTTATTTCATCAATCATAATGCCAGCTTTGAAATACATTGGCGTAAAATGACACTTTAACCATGTGCATGGTGCTGTGGATCTAGAGTTTTTCCGTTAAACCAATGTGTGTCAAATAAGACATAACTTTTCAACATAGATACCAATCACATTCAAAATGTCACAGGCTTAAACCTTGAAGATTTATAGATAAGCAAGACCACTTAAGTATATGTATATAATGTGAAAGTAAAGCATAAAATACTTCACATAGAAATGAAAACAAGATATCAAAACATGACTGAAGGCTAACATCTTTTACTGAATCATCCGCACATCAGCAAAGAAATAAAAGTCAAGTGACAAGTGATAAATACTATGTTTACCAACACCCTGCTACCAGTGCCACACACATGGACACTTTCTAAATCACAAGACAAGGAATTCATCTCATGTAACCACAATTAGGAAAGATGTAGGAAAGACATTAAAACAATCGAAGTTATAGATAAAGAACCAATTACTTAATGACATCCATAACACAAACACATATACACATGCACACGTGTGCACATACATACACACACATATGCACACATGCACACGTGTGCACATACATACACACACATATGCACACACACACACACACACACACACACACACACACACACAAATAGAAATTATGAAAGCTACCAGACAACCATGGTTATTAAAAAAAAAAAGCAGTAGTCATCAAGTATTTCAATCCCTGGGCAGGTTGTAGAGACATGAAAATTCACTTCAAAAGGCAAGAAAATCATCATCATCATCATCATCATCATCATCGTATAGTAAGTCCTATGCGGAACACCGCTCTCATCCCAACCAACCTGAAAACTCTTGATCCTTCCCAAGTTTCACTGCCTCATGCATTTTCATTCCCAGTGTGTCTCTAATCCACCATCATGTTGGTGGACCCTTGCTCCATCTTCCAGGAACCCTCTCTTCCATTGCTGTATTTGCTGTAATGATTAGCATCTTGGCAAGTCTTTATTTAATAGACTCCCATTCTTTCTGAACAGTACTAAACATTACTGTATTTACTGTCATGATTAGCATCTTGGCAAGTGTATGATCAATAGATTCCCAATTTTTCTGAACAGTACTAAACATTGCTGTATTTGCTGTCATGATTAGCATCTTGGCAAGTCTTTATTTAATAGACTCCCATTCTTTCTGAACAGTACTAAACATTACTGTATTTACTGTCATGATTAGCATGTTAGCAAGTATATGTTCAATAGATTCCCATTCTTTCTGAACAGAACTAAACATTACTGTATTTGTGTCATTAACAAATGCATCCATACTTCATGAGCTGAATATTGAAGAGGATTGGCTATTAAAGACGATAAAACAAAGAAAATTGATATATTTTGGTCACTTGAAACGTCATGAAAGTTTGGAGAGAATAATAATGGAGGGGTATATGTCTGGGAAGAGAGGGAGAGGAAGGCCGAAGAGAAGATGGGTGCAGGGTGTGGCGGATGATCTCCAGATGGGGGTATCTGATGCGAGACATCTTGCTTGTGATCGAGAAGTTTTCCGGAAGCTTGTTATGGGAGCGAGGTTCTGCAAAGGAAATGCTACTGAATGAATGAGTGAATGAATGACTAAGCATTACTGTATTTACTGTCATGATTAGCATCCTGGCAAGTCTTTGTTCAATATACTCCCATTCTTTCTGAACAGTACTAAACATTACTGTATTTGCAGTCATGATTAGCATCTTGGCAAGTGTATATTTAATATATTCCCATTCTTTCTGAACAGTACTTGTAGCATGAGGGTGACTATTTTGATAGACACTGATCAGAAATAGCAACAAATAGACTTTCAGGATTCCGAAAGACTAATCACTGTCGAAGAAGAGGCCTGCGATGCAATTGGCTTGGATGTATGATTTAGAACCGTCCCAGGATAGACCACGTCTTCAGACAGTGTCCAGGCGAACAACCGTACTAGTAGTCTAGACAGTAGGCTTAAGTCTTAAGTAATCTGCCTACGAATGCCTGTAAAATAAAAGAGCACCCTTTACTGATCCTGTCTCACAACACGGAGATACGAGTACAAATATACAGTTACAACTCTCATTACTTCACTCCCTCAATCTCTTAATATTAAACTTACCTATAACAGACTAGTGTTGGGTAAAATGTAAAATATAACAATAAATTTAATACTGAAATTGCTTGACAAGTATAGGTGTAGTCGTGCTAAAGTGCCTGCAAAGATAATCATGAACTAAGTTGCTTGGTTACGGTGTCATCCGAGGTGCTGTTGGACTTATCTTCAGACTTCGCACCCAGGTTGTCGACTCGGATGATGTTCACGGGCAAATTGCCGATTCACACTCTCCAGCAATAGACAGGGTGTTCAAGACAGGTAAGTATGCGTTGCTGTAGGTTTCTGGCTCACGGTACCACCAATGAAGGTGCAGAACTCTTTCCAATATTTGTGATCACACCTATCATTCGGGGGAACAGTGACCACTAGCTTTTTAATTTCTAGATTCTTAGGGTAGTCGAATATTTCTCAAATTGGTTCTCTCGAATCTATGGCTTAATATCGCCCTTATGGTTTTTCTGTTAGTTACAAAGTGTCATACAGCTAGTTTCTGGCCCACCTGTGTCCTTTCCGTACACCAGGTTAATCTCTGATTGTACGGGAAATACGATCTGCCAGCTGACAACAAGTGGCCAGGCAGATTATCGTGTGGCCACCATGTTTGCAAGCCAAAACTGAATATGTTACTTAGCCAGGCCTGCGCTGGGGCAAGTAGGCATGCACAACTAATATTTCTATACTATAATGTATAACATATAGTTAAAAAAAAACACACACATAGAATATGCACTAGGATTAACTGGGATTATTGCCACGATAATTATACCTGATTATCTATAGATATATACAGACATAAAATTATAGAAAAAATTCTCTCTCTCTCTCTCCCTCTCTCTCTCTCTCTCTCTCTCTCTCTCTCTCTCTCTCTCTGATCTGTTTAAGTCCCCGCTAATCACTGGTATCATGAAGGCTAATAGGCTACAATGGCTGGGGCATTATATATATATACAGACCTACAAGCACTTGGAATCAACGACTGGCTAGAGAAGGTCAACCAGAGAGACGAATGGAGACGGATTGTATCTGCAGCAAAGAACCTCAATGGCTCGGAGCGCTGAAGAATATATATATATATATATATATATATATATATATATATATATATATATATATATATATATATATATATATATATATATATATATATATATAATTAACAATACAATCTGAAACATAATTTAAGCAAAACTAAAGGGGAGGCCCGTCTACCACGTCACAGTACTAAACATTACTGTATTTGCTGTCATGATTAGCATCTTGGAAAGTGCATGTTCAATAGATTCCCATTCTATTTGAACAGTGCAAAGCATTACTGTATTTACTGTCATGATTATCATCTTGGCAAGTATATGTTCAATAGATTCCCAATTTTTCTGAACAGTGCTAAACATTACTGTATTTGCTTTCATGGTTAGCATCTTGACAAGTCTTTGTTCAAAAGATTCCCATTCTTTCTGAATAGTACTAAACATTACTGTATTTGCTGTCATGTTAAGCATTTTGGCAAGTGTATGTTCAGTAGACTCCCATTCTTTCTTAACAGTACTAAAGATTACTGTATTTACTGTCATGATTAGCGTCTTGGCAAGTGTATGTTCAGTAGACTCCCATTCGTTCTTAACAGTACTAAAGATTACTGTATTTGCTGTCATGATTAGCGTCTTGGCAAGCGTATGATCAATAGATTCCTAGTTTTTCTGAACATTACTAAACATTACTGTATTTGCTTTCATGGTTAGCATCTTGTCAAGTCTTTGATCAAATGATTCCCATTCTTTCTGAACAGAACTAAACATTACAGTATTTGCTGTCATGTTTAGCATCTTGGCAAGTGTATGTTCAATAGATTCCCATTCTTTCCTCTACGATCGTTCCAACGTCTTCACAGTAGACGTGTTTGTGTGCTCTCCTTTTTGGATTATTTTTTTCTGTCTATCTTCATTAGAGCGCAATGGATTTTATATGATTGTGATCACAACAATGCCGTTCAACTATTGAAACTGTGTTACGGTTGCTAAATGTGCAGTGTTGGATATGAATGCTAATAATGTTGTATTCAATATTATGGATAAACTATTCACGAAACGGAGAAGCGTCAGTGATAGCTTGAACTAGCCAATCACAACACTGGATTTAAACCGAGTGCGCGCGCTGCTACAATGTGTACCTGCGGACGTAAATACAATACTATGTAGCCATGCTTGACGAAGAGGAAGCTTCTGTGCTGGAGGTAGCGGTAGAACGTGGGTGATGTGGGTTAAGATTAAGATCTACGATAACTAAGAACTACAAACTAAACAAAGAGAAAACAGTGAAAAGCAAGTTAAATAATTGCTTTGGCTCTCCATCACTGTCTGTCAAGCGTATGCACGACGGGAAATGTATTTCCATTACTTTCAATAATACTCTGCATTATGAGGCATTTCGAACATGTCTGATCAAACATTATCAGGGCGACCAAGTTGAGTACAAGGTGGACCGACACGGCGCTCAAGTCGAAATCAAAATATCAGCTTCGTTACACACTTTGCATCTCTACCACCCGATTGGCCGACATAAACAATAACACTCTAGAGCAGTGTTTCCCAACCTTTTTTGTGCCATGCCCCACTTAAGCCTTTCTAAAATTCATATTGCCCCCCTCCCCCACCCCACGCCCTCCCCCTTCAACATATACATTATTTTTAATATTCAAAAATTGAAATGTTCACTAAAGAAACTTGAATGATAGGTTTTAGGAAGAAATCGCTAGGTAATTATTGAGCAAACACAGTAAGTAAATTTTCAAAACATAATGGAGAACTGAAATTCAAGTACAAAATAATTTTAATGAAAGATTTTTCTATATTATTTTAATTATTAGTAGTTATTTATTATTTAAATTTAGTGAGATCCTTGCGTTTGATGCTTGCTGCAAAGAGATCTTATGTCAGGTTACAATTTAGTTAACTTCAGTCTCAAGTCTCCCCGTTTTGTTATATTCAGCCGATTTCTTCCATTTTCGAATTGCCCCCCTTAACAGTCAAATTGCCCCCCTGTGGGGCGTGGGCCCCACGTTGGGAAACACTGCTCTAGAGACTTTTTGCAATCGGTATAATGTACACTTAATCAACAACACACCCTTCTTCACATCACAGACAGGAGCACCAAAGAAACGATTGTACAGAGACCAAATACACACATTAGGAAGGAGCCTGCTTGCAAAGAACATTACATACCCAGAAAGGGCACAAAACCTGACCAACACACACATGCGAAAAACATTGATTTCTGAAGAACCAAGACCAACCCAGGCCAACCGAAACTCCCCCATTTTACCAGGTAAACGTCTGCTGACATCTGACCCCCGACCTCCTGCCACTCAAGAATCACATATGCTACCAAGAATAAACCAACCCATCCTTCCTACCCCCATCTTAGCATGGGAAGCAGATAACTACCATAATAGTTTTCCTGCCCTCCCCTGCAAGGAACCTGCGTTGCAAACATCGGCACACACATACGGCAGTAATACCACTTTGACACAGCCCCTAACGCCACAAATGGGCCACCTAGCAAACAGCAGGAAGTTCCGCATCATTGGAGTCCAGAACTTTACGCCAACAATGGGTCACCTAGCAGACAACAACAGGTTCCGCATCATTGGAATCCAGAACTGCTACACTTGATGCAATTTAGTCCGGCCGCACTGAATCAAGCTTTTATGATGTCTCTACAATACAGACCTGTAAGATAGGATATGTATTAAAAACTGAGCCCTATACACAAGATACCAGGAAAAGAGCTTCCTCCTTGAACTTTAATTGCCTACTGTTTAGCGTTGTATCTCCCTTGTGGGATACCAAACTTTAAACAGGAACATTGACTTGTATAGTCATTTATTCATTATTTCGGATAGCAGCTGGTTACATAGCTTGCGGAGTAGTTCGAGCTAATTAATTTGTGTATGTTCATACGCTTTAATTCTTTTTGTTCTGTATTTGCACTATACTTGTTGGTCTCATTAGTTATATCGTTATAATATTGTCATTTACATATCGATTTATATTACTGGTTTTTTGTAAGTTAATGTAATTGTGTATTTTTATGATCTTGTATTTTTACCTAATTTTGACTAATTTACACTTACTTCTTGGGTGAAATGTCTGAGAAGTGGCAATGTTGGCTCAATAAGTCAGGAATACGTCTTGGACACTTAAACATATGCAATTTATTTAACAAGCTGCCAGAGTTATCTTCTATTCTTAATCTAAATTTTCATGTATTCGGCCTTAGTGAAAGTAGACTAAATGAAAACATTTCAGATGAGGACATTTCTATTAAAGGGTACAAAGTTTTAAGAAGAGATCCCTGTAGGAAACAAGAGACAGGCATAGTAGCCTATGTTTCTAATCTACTAAATGTTCACCGTAGGCTAGACTTTGAAACTTGCGAAATAGAATGTATTTGGTTGGAGTTAAAACTTCGAAACTGATAATTGGCTACCTCTATCGAAATCCGAGGGCTGGACACGTCTGGTATGAACACTTCACTACCATGATGGATGTGGTTTTCGCTTCCGGGAAGAAAATTATACTACTCGGAGACTTTAACATTGACACCAACAAATTCTATGTAATTTTGGGGAAATATAATTGCATCATACACCTTCCAACAAATAGTAAAACAAGATACTAGAGTAACAAACTCATCTTCAACACTTATAGATCACATTTATGTAACTTGCTCGGACAACATCATAGAATGCACCGTGCCCTTTAATCCTCACGTTCAAGCGCTCACTAAACAAACAGCGAAAAAAGACTACCAACTCGCCAAAATTAAAAATTCCTTGATGAGGACACAAGGAAAATATTATATATGTCTCACATACAGACACATTTTGACTACTGCTCTACAATCTGGGACGGTTGTTCCAATTCAAGCAACAAGCGACTTTACTCACTCCAGAAACGGGCCATGAGTTTAATTTATAACAAACATTTAACTGACAATCCTAGCCTGCATAAACGTCTTCAGTTACTACCACTCCGCAAACGTCTGCTTTTCAATAAGGCCAAACTAATTCACAAAATCCTACACCGGAATGCCCCAAATTACCTTTGGCCGTTGTTTGATTATAATGCTAGACACAGTAAACGATTAAATATATTACACATTCCGAAGCCTAGGATAGACGTATACAAAACAAGCTTAACGTACTCTGCAGCTCAGCTGTGGAACAATCTTCCACATGAAATAGAAGATATCACCAATCCCTATACATATAATCGCAAATTATTTGAACACTATCTCAGTACGGATTATATTCCCCCTTAATAATAGAAGTAATTTTGTTTTTAAATTCGCATATCCTTTTACAGGTCATCGCTGTCAACATCAGCATCTTTCAGCTGTCTGTTGATTTCTTGGCAAGATTACGCTCAATAGTTTGCCATTGCTTTCTGAGCGGCCGGCTCAGTTATCCCGCAAGTCACCAGCGGGGGACGAACCGCTCCCAGTTCTCGCCTGCTACGAGACTCTGCGTGATAAACGGGATTACGTAGAAAGTGGTGTAACCTCTCGGCCAGAGAGACCGGCAATAGAAGTAATAATAATAATAATAAAACCCTAGTATTACAGCCAGTCCCCTTTTGGTAGGCCAGTATATTCCACATAGCTAATAACAAGTGCCACACCAGTTATTACTATTACTGAGTCGTGTAGTATTGATTTTTCATTTACCACATGCCTTTATAATGCATATCTTTTATATTGTTGCTGTTTTCAGTTAGCCTTGAATTATGTGTGAATGGTATAATGTATGAAAGAGAGTGATAAAAGGGCAGAATGTTAGACGGGCCTGCGTGCCCAATTCTTAACCCTTTCAAAATAAAGTGTTGTTGTTGTTGTTGTTATTGTTGTTGTTGTTGTTGTTGTCATGTTCAATAGATTCCCATTCTTTCTGAACAGTACAAAGCAATACTGTATTTACTGTCATGATTAGCATCTTGGCAAGTGTATGTTTAATAGATTCCCATTCTTTCTGAACAGAACTGGCCACTACCACTTTTTGTTACTAGTGTGTCCTGGGTCTGATACCAGATTGTGCCAGGTCTCGTCTTCAAAGTTGTTGTCAGATAAATTGGTCATCCACCAACAGCTGTGTGCTCGATTGAATGGAGCTTCCTTCTTGTTATTTTGCTCAGCATAGATTAGCCAGCCAACCAGAGATGTTGCTCAAGTCTTGGTGCTGCCTAGCACAAGCAGACTCTTGGAACCATATGAGAATAGGAAATAGTGGAACCAAATAGATTTTATGTCATACAAAAATGATGTGGCTGCATCTCACAGTGAGGGACTATCTCTTACACACTCCTGCCCTAAGAAAATAATTGGCACATTAATTATTGTAATTTGAAAATATATTTTGGAAGGGGGAAATTACAATCTGTGGTATATTTATTGCACAAACCAAAGAAATACATTTGGATTGACATGGGTTTGTTTGTGGACTCTGCTAAAATCCATTGTACAGACATGTTAGAATACATATGCAAAATTGTTGAGTGCAAATAATTTCAAAACAAGCAAATAACACACATTGTCAAGGTAACAGCAAAATACTATTTTTGTTTACTTTTCAGAAATGTCTGATTCAGCATATGACTATAATGTGACACTGCAGTTCAATATGAGTGGCTCTAAACTTCCACCATCACCTCAGTATGATGCTTATAAATGTTTGTCAACACATTACATTTTGTTGTCAAAGCAAGTACAGAATATTTCAGCTTGTGGTTATCACAGTTTCACAGCCACGGACATTATAAGACACCGGGAAATTGGTTTAACATCGGTGAGTATCCCAAGGAAAGGACATAATAATAAACATTATCCCAGTAAGAAGTATAGATTTAGTGAACTTTTGAAATAAAGTATTTAACATTTGCTATTGCCAGAATATTATAACGAATAAGGGGAAACCACCACTATGTTTTCCCAAGCAATCATGATTTTAAACAAAATTGATAGAGATAACGACATTAATGGGAATTCCTGTGGAGTCTCTTCATCCAATAGGCAGCATTATGTGCTACAAGTGATAACCAATCGTCATCAAGCAACTGAATGCAAATTAAACATTAAAAGGGCATTAAATGTTGGTACCTGGAATGTTAGAACACTTAGCCAGAATGGAAAGTGAGAAAACATCAAGAAGGAAATGGAAAGAATGAAGATAAATATATTAGTATTTGTGAAATGCGATGGCCAGGTGTGGGAAACATAAATTTAGATAAGTAGAGAATTATTAACTAAGGAGGAAAGGACTACAAAAGGGAAGTTGGAATAATTCTGGATCGAATGAGTGCTAGATGGCTAAAGGATTTGGGACAATTTAATATAGAGTGTTATTAGTGAATCTCCATGGCAAACCTGTGTATATTAACATAATACAAGCATATGCGCCAGAAGCATACAGTACACAAGAGGATATAGATATATTTTATAACAAATTAGACATGGCCGTAGACCAGTGTAAAAATTTTGAAATGACTGCCATACTCAGGGATTTCAACGCCAAAGTAGGCTATGAAAAGATGAGTGGCAGGACTGCTGGTTATGGCCTAGGTGAGAGGAATGAGAGAGTTGCAAAGAAACCAGACACGTTAGGATGCAAAGAGCATCACACAATACGTATTATGAGTCACATGACAAAGCTGTTACTGAGAATAACTATGACAAGAATAAGGAACAAGATTAAGCCAGAAATTAGTGAGAAACAGTGTGGATTTGTGGAGGGAAAGGGCACAAGCAACACTATATATATTCTAAAAACATTATTGGAAAGAGCTATAGAAGTAAAAACAGATCTGTACTAATGCTTCATAGACTACACAAAAGCATTTGACAATGGGAAACATGACGAAATAATAAAATTACTAAAACAATTGAATATTGATGGCAAACTATAAAGAACATATACTGGCAAACTATAAAGAACATATACTGGCAGCAAAAAATACCTGCTAGGAACATTTCAGTGTATAAAGAAGGGCATCAGACAAGGTTATGTAATGTCTCCTGATTTGTTCTCATTGTACAGTAAACATATAATGAGACCTACAGTAAATATGCCAGGGATCCTGATTGGTGGACATAATATAAATAACTTACATTATACTGATAACACCCTCTTGATAGCAACAAGTCTGAAAGAACTGCATGAAATGATAGACACAGTGGTGTTAGAAAGTGAAAAAAATGAGACTTAGCTTGAATAATAGAAAGACAGAAGTCATGGTGATATCAAAGAAACAGATTGTGCCTAAATGTGCAATTGAAGCCAATGATGTTATTTTGGAGTAAGTGCAGTAATTCAGATATCTAGGCACATGGATAACATCAGATGGAAGATGCATCACAGAGATAAAGAACAGAATAAGATGATCAAAAACTGCATTCTATAAAATGAAGAACATTTTGTGCAATAAGTCCTTGTCGTTGAACATTAGACAAAGAGTTCTTGCATGTTATATAGAACCAATTTTAACAATATGGCTGTAAATTCTGGATAATTAATAAACAGGCAAAACAAATCCCTGGAAGCTCTGGACATATGGTTTTATTGTCGCAAAGTCGCAAAGACACCTTATCACAAACACCAAAGAGCAGCAGTCATAATTTTTTGGGCAACATTATGAGAAAAAAAAAACTGGAACATGTTGTGACAACCGGAAAGATTTGTGGAAAGAGAGATAGAGGAAGACAGCATGAGAAAATTCTTGACGGTCTTTTGTCATAGCCCGGAAGAGGTCAACACATGAATTGATCCATGACATCGGAGATCACAATTTGTGGAGGGACATGATCACACATGCTAGCAAGCATGGCACTGGATGATGATAGCCAGAATTAGAGCCATGGCAGCATAGTGGCCAGATGCTCGCCTGCCACACCCGGCGATCATGGATGGAAATTTGTTTCAAATAAGATTTTTATAAATGACCTGGCTCCCAGAACGATCCAGCCTAAAATGTTTTCTGGAAAGTAATGGTGGCAGTGAAAAAGATGTTTGTTTACACACTAAACAAAGAGGGAATGGTAGACAGAAATGCACACATAAATTCATGCACACAAACAAAGAGGGCGAGAATGACAGGTGGGCAGGCAGACAGACAGACAAACAGATGTGGAAATGCTTTACATATATACAAGTTTGAACATTGACAACTCTTTGCCAGCTGGAAAGATTTGCATAAAATGTTCACATATTTGAGATCATGCTCCACAATTCTTTTCATTCAAGCTGACCATTAATGTGTACATTTGATTTTGAATATATTCTGAAATCACAACAGAAAAAGAGTGAAATCCAAAAATCCACCTAGTACCACAAACATACAGTCCACATTTTGAAATTACAATCCTGATGAATCTCAATGTCTTTATAGCCACCACATTCCTTTACACACGCATAATAGATAGAACACACTCTGCATGAAATTTTGGGAATAAGTTTTATGCATGGAGAAGAATAGTTTGAAAGAGTAATTTAAGACTGTTGAATATTATCGCGAGATCCTTGTCTGAGACTGCCCTCAAGCTGACCCTACATATGTGCTATGGGAAATAGGTCTGGTGGTAGGGCAGGCCAATCAATCAAAACAGGTGCAAGTAATGTATGCGTATGTATTGAAGATGTAAATGTGGATGTGCTGCTAATGCTAAATTAACCGGTACATTCAGAACTTCACTGAATATGATACATTACCATGAAAGATCTTAAGAAGTAAGAGATGATGACAACAGGTGTCACTCTGGAGGTAATCATTCCCACCCCAAGTTTCTGACACAAATTGTCTGTTCTTCAAGGCGGATATTGCTTCACATTTTATCACTATTATTTGGAGGTCAGCATGGCTGAATGGATAAGAGCGCTTGCTCTTAAACTTCTCGTGAGCTGATGCTGACGTAGCAGGTTCAACCCCTACTCCAGTTAGTTGACTTCTAGCCCTTGACTTGGAGATGTAAATTACAAGTACCTCAGAAGTGAGAGTGGGTTCGCCTGATGGCAAGGGACACTAGTAATACGTAAAGCTAATCCACACTCAAAAATCAGCAACACTGCACTAGAAGTAGTAGTACGTGTATGGACTACGCTTGGGTTCAAAGCGAACTAACGCACATACAAAATCAGTATTCTTTGAAAGGGTCATTCTTCTGGATAGTCAGTTGTATATTTAAAACAACAATATGTTTCTTCTTCTGCTGTTGTTTTTCATCTCACAATAGAGCTTAGACCCTAAACCAACTCACACCAAGCCTTTTGTACTCTTGTTTGTGCTTGGTTGGATTTTGCAGCTAAGTTTTCCATGGAAGCTACATGTTTGTTGTTTTAATGGAACCCCATTACTCTTGATTATTTTATTGCATGCTCATTACCTTTTATTCCATCGTGTCTGGGTGCGTATATCCTGGTAAGTGATGTAAAATGTGACTTCTGAATGCTGTCTACCCATTCAAAACGAAGACTGCCTTGTGATTTTCTGTAGTTTGTTCATTGAGTCTGATATGATTATTGTGTGTGTGTCTGCTTATTTTGCTGCTAATGTGAATACCCTGAAGACACCAACAATCTGCTTAGTCATGTTTGATATTGGTATCTGTTCTACTAGTGGTAATAGCTCAGTGTTGACCATGGGTGGAAAACTGGTTTCTGTAGTATCTTCCTAGGGTAATGACAATCTTAGAGTGTTTGTGCATGTCTACATACATATTATTCCATTATTCTCCATGTTGGAATTCGTCTAGGTATCGGATCTGTTTGAATACCTCTCGATTACATCATCCGCCCAGAAGTGGCCTCTTTTGAGACGCATACCTTATCACTAATCCTGTGCTGTGTATATTTTTGTCCATTCTTATATATGCCTGAACTTGTGCAACTTGTGCCTAGTGGCCATCATCAGTCAATCAAAGCCATATCACCTGGCCAGACATGCATCCCATTGCTTCATGTTTCACTGTGTCCAATCTTTCTAGCTGGGTCCTGCTGACAAGGAGGAGGCTCAGATCACAGTCTGTGATGCTTAGCACATGTCCCAAGTAGAGGACACAGATCTGGCATTGCTTAGGGTCAGCTGCTGCCTTCACCTTTAGTACTGTCAAGTTTTACCTATCTCTGATTATAACATTGTTTATGTATGTGATATTTGTATGACAAGCACATGTCAAAGGTAATGCCGAAATATTTGATAGATGCAAGTCCTTTTCAGGGCTCAAACAACCTGAATGTCAAAGCATCAGTCTTGAGAGTTAGGGCTCAGTCGTCTTTCACCAACCAATAATTTCATTTATAACAGTAATTACTTCTCTTAGATATGTGTTCTTTTCAACGAGCTATTTGATATGCTGCTGATAAGATAGATGTATAGATAGATGTATAGGTTAATTGATGATATTTTTATATTCAAGCTCTTGTTACTGATTATATGATCTTTCTAGCAATTTCTAGCATCTTCACAAAGCTATATGCATATACAAATAATGTTCTTCAAGTTTTAAGTTAAAAATAGAAGAGTGATAGTAATGTTTTTCTTCATTAATTTCCAAAAACTATTTCAGAAATAAAAATGTTCTGGGAGTGACACTTTCATTACACTTAGATATAACGAAGAAGTACATGAACAGTGCTGACCTGATTTTATGTTACATGTTTCAGGATGAAATATCTTTCACGCTTCACGTCTTGACCACTGATAGAAATGAGACTAACCTAAGAAAGTGTGCAGCTACATTACAAAATCAGTCTGTAACTTTATTTGGTCCTACCTACCCTGTAACTGGCAGCATGTCTTGCTATTCACCTTGGAATGTAATTCCAAACACTGCGACCATTGTGCCAAATAATTTTTCATGCATCCAAAGTACCAAGATGGTAGTCTTAAATGGAATCAAATACTGCTGTAAGTTCAGAATATTTTAATGGGTTACTTCAAATTGTGCTAGAATATTCAAAGACCGTTTATATTGAAATTCATATTAAGAGCTATAATTTTACAGTGACATTCATATTAAGAGCTATAATACTATATGATTTATTGTAAAACTGATTGCTTATTTATTTTAATTGAACAAATTCCCAGTGTTTTCTCACTCTTTCTTCTTCTGTCATTTATTACCTAATGAAGTTTAGGCCCTCAATCAACTCATGCAAAGCTCTTATATCTTTTGTCACCTTCATCGGCTCACAGCATGCCCACCCAATTTTATTCATTGGTTTCTATTGTTTTAGGTCTCTATTTATTTTCTTCTGTGGGTTCCACACAAAAAAAAACGAATTTTATCATCTTATTTCTCATCTCATTATGTTCTTCTTGTACCTTGCGGTGTCAAGGTGAAATATAAACAGCAGGAGAGTGCCCGCTTATGGGTTTCATGTATCGATATTCCCACGACTTTGTTATTCCCTCTGTTTTATAACATCTTTCAAAAGAGTTTTCCTTTCATCTTTGTTGTCTGAATTATGTTTCTCTCCTTTTCTTTAGGAATGTTCATGATTGGTTGGATTTTGTAGCTAACGTTTGCTACAGGATGTGAGAGCCAATCTCACAACATCCTTCCTTATTTTTCTCTTATGATAACATGGTAGATGACTGTTGTTTGCTTCCTTTATGGGACCTGGTAACATATGGGTATTTTTTACCTGACATTATCATACAGATCTAGATAGTTGTGTGACTTTCAAAACAATCTGCAAATTCAGTGAGATGAAGTCATTTATGCCAGTGATATATTCAAGCCTTAAGTTCCTTTCAAGAGTGTTCAGAACAGCCTCATTCATGGTGTTATTACCCTTAGAGCAAAGTGGGAGAAGCACGTGGTCATTTCTCACATAGAAGAAAACTTCTACTAATGCAGAGACAATAAATGATGATCTGGTTTTGACAACACTCAAGTAATCATGGCTACTTAACCTCGTGTTATATTGGATTTCCCAATCACTATGGGCTGCACTTACAGGAATTATGAAATCCAGACTAAGAATATCTCTGGAGTCAAAGTGATAAAAATAATTTCTAGAATTATCAGTCATTGAAGGTAGAATGTTTTACTCTGTTCAAATACATACACATTAAATATATGCAAATAAATATATACATCTATTCATCCTTTTGTATATTATAAATTATATTACACTAATGAATCTGTTAGAGATTTTGTAGGTCTGTGTAATCATTAAAGTTTGGAATTTTTAAAAGGTAACTTTCACTTTGAACACAATATATGATACAAGAGATATAGCTAATGAATTATGTAATTTTGTATTTATTGCAATCCCAAAGAAATCAGGAGCCTTGGAATGCAAAAGAGTTAGGAAGAAAATACAACCTGAAATAGGAGAAGAACAATGTGGTCTTGTAGAAGGCAAGGATACAGTAAATGCTATGTATATACTGAGAACAGTAATTGAACGTTCTATAGAAGTAAACAAAGAAATGCATCTTTGCTTTATTGACTACACAAAGGCTTTCGTTAAAGTAAGACATATCGATATGATAAGGATGCTTGAAGATCTACAGATTGAAAGAAAAAAGACCTTAGACTTGTAAAAAACATATATTGGAAACAACAAGGTGCCATAAGAATTCGTAATGAAGTAGGTCACACATACACATTACACATTGGCACCTTGCCATCTTGACAGACGATAGTTTGTGCTTTAAAAAGGCATAATAACTTTTACCTATGGCGGTAGCGAATGTGAGTGACAAGGCCAATTCGCGCTGTAAATGTTCGTTCACAGTGGGTGCATGTGAACATGTGGTCATTTCCACCATCATGCACCATCTTACGTCTCACACACTCGGTGTGTGACTTATCTGCAATAATTTTCTCCTTTGTCTTTATTCCACTTCTGATGTTTGCCCTCCAAGCAACACGTTCAGAGGCGACTTGCTCGCACTGTGCATTATCAATGCCTGCATCAATCATGTCCCGCTTACACACATCTTTGTATCGTAGTAGAGGCCGACCCTGAGATCTCTTACCCATCTGTAATTCATCAAAAAAGATGTCCTTTGGTATTCTACCATCATCCATCCTCCTAAGATGTCCTATCCATCTAAGTCTACGAAGACTAAGCATGGAATAAACCGCCACACAACCTGATCTTTCCAATACTTCAGTATTTGTGATTTTGTCTTGCCAATTAATTCCAAGAATTCTTCGCAGACACCGCATATGAAAGCTGTTTAAACGTTTCTCTTGGTGTGAGTAAGTTGTCCAGGTTTCACTGCCATAAAGAAGAGTACTAAGGACACAGGCTTGATAGACACTCCCTGCACTCCCGGTTCAATGTGATTATAACTCTGCACAAGTCTGATTGCTCCGCTAGCACTCTGACCCATTTCTCTCCTCGCCTAATGTTCTCCAAGATGCACACCTGTCTGATCGTATCCTCCGCCTGAGCCATCCATGATTTCCTTCTTATCAGTATATGACCCGTAACTGCGTCCAGCACCTCATGTAACGGGTAAGCTGTGTATGCAGCTACTCTGAGGAGCGCCCTCGCCTGCATCACCTTGTGCCTACAAGCAACAGTCGGCAGACCAAGGATGTAACGCATACACACTACTGGGGTGTCTCAGGTGCATCCCAGAATGACCCGCATAGCTTCGTTCTGTATGCGCTCTAATTTCACCAGCTGACTCTTTGAGACAGTGAGCAGTCCTAGTCTATAATCAATCACTGAGAGGATCAAGTGCTGATATACTGTGAAGAGCATTACAGCCATAGTTTTAAGTGCATTGAGTCCCTTTTGAGATCTTGCCACAACGGTCTCCACATGGTCCTTGAAGGACAGACACCTGTCAAATGTGAATTCCAGATACTTTAGTTTGTTCTCTCTGTTGATGCTTCTACCATCTGTCGTGAGACTTGGGACATCAGCACTCACAATCCTGTTGTCCAGAGAGCACCACAAAACAGCCACCTTTTCTGGGTGGATGACAGCACTCATATCAGTGCAACAGTCAATCACATTGTCTACTGTCACCTGTAGCTCCTGGGCTGTTTGATCCCTATTTCTCCCCTGCCTATATGCAAGAATATCATCTGCAAATGTTAGTATCCTTCCAACCCCTAGTGCTTCTAGGTTTGCAATCTTGCTCGTATACACGTTAAAGAGCACCGGTGAGATTGCAGATCCCTGTGGCAGTCCCGGGGATAAAATATGTGGCTCTGAGGTCCATGCACCCAGACGGAGAGCAACCCGACGAGAATGCAGGACAGCTGCTATCCAGTTCACCAGCCAGGGATTGACCTCCTTCTCCATTGAACGGACAGAAAAGACTTGTTCATTGTTTTTTCTGAACAGACAGAAAAACCAATGAACAAGTCCTTCAAGAAACAAATGAAGATCGTAAACTGATTAGAGACATTAGGCGTAGACAGTCAAAATGTTTTGGACATGTTATGGGAAGAAATGAATTGGAGAACTTGTTGACAACTGGCAAGATCGAAGGGAAGATACCAAGAGGAAGACCGAGAAGTAAATACCTGGATGGCTTGGCCACGTAGCATGGTCGAGACAGAAACACGGAGCTGATCCACTACTCTGATGATCGAGTGAGATGCAAAACATGACTGCCCACGTTTATCGGCATGGCACATTTTGGATATATATATATATATATATATATATATATATATATATATATATATATATATTTTCCCCAGCGTTTCCATCCTGTTTTTCAAGATATTGCGGTAACGTCAGCATCTTTCAGCTGTATGTTGATTCCTAGGCTAGATTACACTCATCAGCACGCCACGACTTTCTGAGCGACCGGCTCCATACTCTCATAAGTCACTGGCGCTACTGGAATCGCTTCCAATTCTCGTACGCTCACGTCAACCACGAGAGTATTCGGGGTTAGGGCGGAGATAGCTGCAAACTCTCGGCCAGGGAGACCGGCATATATATATATATATATATAGGCTGCGGAAGTTAACGATTAATTAGTCGATTAATCGTTAATTTGTTTTAACGATTAATTTATTTTTTTTTATTATTAATCGAAAACTTTTCTCCCATCACTTATACAAATGAACCAGATGTCGAAAAATTGTCGGACATTTTAAACATAGTAATGCAAACACAACCGAGTTGCAAAATTGTACTGAGTCACCATTGTGTAAGCTGCAGCAAGATGTACCAACATGATGAAACAGTATGTTTATTATGCTACAGAGTCTTCTACAGGTCAGAGAAGCATTAACTGTCTACATGTCGGATGAAAAGAAGCAATGCAAAGGTCCAAAACTGTCAGTTTCAGATTGGGAGAAGATTTCGAAATATGTCAAAGTGTTGGACTTTTTCTGTCAGACCACGGTCCTGCTTGGCGGTCAAGATTTTGTTTCAGGTAGCTCTGTATTGCCACTGCTATCATCGTTGACAAAGCATATGACTGTACACGATGATGATCCGGGCTACATTGCTAAATTTAAGGCAGCATGTAATAATGGTTTCAGTGAACGTGTTGCTAATATGACAAGTATTTAAATACTACAGATTGCAACAGCACTTGATCCACGCTACAAATACCTGAAGTGTTTGTCAAAAGATGCAAAAGAACGAACTTGGTCACGTATTGAACAACAAATAGCAGTTAATGTTCATGATGAGCAGATGGAGACTGCTGCAACGAATGATACTGACATTGACAATGAAACTATATGTGAACCAAATGAAGAGTATTAAGCTAATTGAGTCTGAAATGGATAAGAAAGTTGCTGAATCGGTTGACCCTTTACAATGGTGGAAACTTAATGAACATCGATATCCAAAATTGGCATTCCTTGGCAAGACCATTCTGTGCATACCGGCTACCTCAGTTCCATGTAACTTATATTGTTAATAAGACGCGCTCGTCACTTGAAGCAAATACCGTCAACATACTCGTCTGTTTGCATAGTTGGTTATTAGATGACATATGAACAAGACAATCCAGTGTTATTTCGATGTTTGACAAATACGACTATAATGCGAGTTATATGACTATAATTGTTTTGCTTTAATCGAAATTAACGATTAATTAATCGCTAATTTTTCAAAGGTTAACTATTGAATATGCTGCATGGATTAAATATAATGCTTAATATGGTGTATTGTTTCCTCTACATGAAGTACCTTGTGGCCTTGGCACGTTTTATAACTACACCATAGGGCAATGTCAACAATGCCAGGATGGATATTACCAAGACGAAGAGGGGCAAGCTGCATGCAAAATGTGCCCAAATGGAGTACTGAAGTCCCATGTACCACGCACACAGGACAGCCATTGTTTTGGTATAAACTCATTTGTCATTGCATGCTAAATATTTCGATGAGCACTTCAGGAAACCATGTTCTTCGCAACCATCAGTTTCCAATGTTCATTAATGCAATTCATTACCACTTTGTTTGTATCCATCCAGCCTCTTCTTCTTCCATTATTGAATATTGACTCTAACACTCTTAATCCTCCCAATTGTCACAATGTTAAAATGTCTTCTAATCCCCACTCCTCTCTCTCTCTCTCTCTCTCTCTCTCTCTCTCTCTCTCTCTCTCTCTCTCTCTCTTTCTCTCTCTCTCTCACACACACACACACAAACACACACACACACATACACACAAGGGAGAGGTGGTCGTGCGCTTGTGGGACCAGGTGGAGAAGGTTGAGGAACAGAATGAGAACCTTATGTGGAAAGGATGAGATTGCGAGGGATTGGCAGGGGTTCTGGTAGAATATCAAACCTGAGAGGGAAGACCTGGAGAACTCTCAATCAGACAGCGGTGGGAAAAATTAGTAGTGTGACTCTATGCCGGCTGTTGAACGAGGGGACGGAGCATGTATGGGAATGTCCTGAGTGCAATATTATCAGTTCTAAGCTCAACTAAGCTCAACTCGACAACTCTCTCTCTCTGTCTCTGTCTCTGTCTGTCTGTCTGTCTGTCTGTCTGTCTGTCTGTCTGTCTGTCTCTCTCTCTCTCTCTCTCTCTCTCTCTCTCTCTCTCTCTCTCTCTCATTCTCTCTCATTCAGCTACACTATCTCTCCCTCATTCTATTACTCTAACATGTTTAATCTTCCCAATTGTTACATTGTTAAAATATTTTTAACCCATCTCTCTCTCTCTCTCTCTCTCTCTCTCTCTCTCTCTCTCTCTCTCTCTCTCTCTCTCTCTCTCTCTCTCTCTCTCTCTCTCTCTCGCCTTCTACTTCTCACTACTTTAGTTGATTAAGAGTTAGTACAATAAGTGACCAATTTTGTAGCAAAGAAGTGACAATGAACAGAATCATTTTCTTTTAATTGTTCCTGAAATGTTCTTATTTGACATGTTTTCTTTATCAGAACTTTGTCTTCAAGGGTTTATCAGCACAAGTGGCTATATTGAAAATAACTCCAACGCATGTCCTGAAGATCATTTCAGCATATCACCAAATTATTCTCAGCCATGTCCAAATAATGGCTCTACTTTGGGGGTGTCAGGAGAAACATCACTGGCTCGGTGTTCAGTGTACATATGTTAAAACTATTGAGATTTGCAAGCTTAACTTTTGTTTATAACAATGTTGTATAAAAATCAGTTTTACTACCAGAAATACAGGACTGGTCAATTGTAGAAATGCTGCTTGACATAGTTGAGTAATTTTACATAAAAATTTAGTAGATAAAATTGTATCTGTTACTATAGAAAATAAAACATAAATATCTTTGAATCACAACACCTGCATAATTAGATGCATCTTTATTTTAACTAATTAATTGTGCCAGTTGACAAAAATGTGTATGATTGTGCAAGTCAGTTTTAAAAAATTACAGTAAATGAAAAGACATTTGAACAAGTTAATAGTTTTACCTACCTAAGACAATGAATAACAGATGATAGCATGATTGAGTCATACATAAGAAAAGGAATAGGAATTACTAAAAATAACAATTATACAATATGAAATAGCTGATCAAATCTAAATGGCTATATTAGAGGTTAAATTAAGATTGATTAAATGTTAGATTTACTCTTCATGACTATATTGTGCAAAAACATGAACAATGAACAAATAATGTGAAGGCATTGCTAAAGCTTTCCAGTATAGTTGTGTAAACAAATAGAAGGAATATCTTTGCAGGAGAAGAAGGCAAGCAAATAAGTATTTTTTAACATTGAGATTTAAGAAAACATTACTAAATGAGATCAAGGTCAGAAATTAAAGTACTTAGGACATATAAATAGGCACAATTCCTTGAAAGACATATGGAGCAGTTACATGCAAGAGAAAGACATCATTACATCAAGATAACATCATGAGATGGACTGGAAGAAGCTTAAAGAGCACACTGTGAAAAAATAGGAGAGGGAGGTGGAGATTATTTACAGTCAAACTTGTCTCTAGTTTTTTTACTTGTTGTAAAAAACTTTGCTTGGAGCATGTGTTTTTATATACCATAACATCTTCATTATAATGCACACCTTTTTTGTAATATAATTTTCTCTTTCAATTGTATGTGCACATTATGTTCATAGAGTAATTTTTCACTGTTTCCTGGCAGGCCTATATCGAGCCTTTATCATACAATAAATACTACACTGAACGATTATTGCATTATAAGAAGTGGACACCCTAGCCATATGATGCCTTAAACTCTTTTGCCCATGCTACATGTTTGTGATTATTGGAGCTTTCGCCTGTACTTCAGCCACACAAACCTTGCTGTCATGCATGTGTAGATTTGTCACCTATTCTAGCATCTTTGATTCCATCCCAGTAAATAAAGCACCTGCATTTATGAATTAAGGACTAACATTGTGAAATAAAATTTCACCTTCACATCTGACTGCCTATGAAGTCTGAGCACTATACTCCTGTATACAATAAAGTCTGGATTTTATAGTACTAATTTATCTCTTTGTCGTATCCTTTGCTATCTAGTGCAAACTCCTACATGTCCTCTCAATATTATTAATCTTTCTAATTCTTTCGCCGTGTCTTTTTAGGTCTTCCGCTATTTCCTTTTTTTTTTTTGCATTAATTTGTTTTCAGTACCAGCTATAGAAAGCTGTCTACTTGGTCAAGTCTCATTATTCCCTGTGTAGTGAAGTCTCAAATACTTCTCAGCACAGAAGCAAAGACGAATAACTGTTATTCTCGCATTAGTTTATTTAAAAACAAAGTGTCACAGAATGCCGCGAGTTTCACCAGAATGCTCTCCTAAATGAAAGTATTCAATAAAAGAGGAAGAACCATTTAGAGGAATTACAGAAGAATAAACTATATTCTCTACATTTAAGAAGCTGACGTAATGTTACGCACCATTATATAAGACCACCCTCAAGCCATGACGTAAGATTGCACATGAAGTAATAAAAATGATGACGATCTGCTTGCTACGTGGGAGCAAGTCCGATTTGACGCCAGGACTTTTCACCAGCAGAATACAGGTGGAAGTTGATAAGACCCTCGAGTCAACATATTATTAGACAGACTGGAGCCTTCACGCCAATAATGGACCTTGCTATGGTCAGCGTTGTGAACCAGATCAGCATTTGAATGGAGGCATTTACCCGTTGGAGGTGTGAAGTGTCAGACTGATAATAAAACTACACCGATGGGCAGATGTACTGCTGACCGCGCAGGCTGAATAGAGTGTGAAACGGACTGCAGCTGGAAATTAAAACCGTGAATGTGTGAATTGAAGGAAACACAGAATGAGATAGTAAAAGGCGACAAGGAGATAAGGAACGGTTTATATGCTAGAAGACACTGCTGTTCACATCAGATATTTCAGATATTAGGAACAGCTCTCAACAAGAGCACCAGGTTTTCCTGTGCAGTGACAACGAGGGACCAGGCGGCGTCAGGACGGAACACTGCTCCGAATACCGACTGGCTGTTTTCATCTGACCACAGGGAAGTGTTACAGATCATATAACCCGGCCACACATCCGGACATGATACAAGAAACTTTAGAGTTACATATTTGCTTGCCATCACTACATATAAGTGATTGTTCTATTGCATAAACCTCTATAGTTTCACAATCATCATCTTGATAACCATCATATGTTCAATGATATTGATAGTAATTAAAGTGATTGTAGTGTGTTTTAAAATCATAGTGATCTGTTATTTTCCAATTGTGCATATGTGTTTGTGTGTTTATATTGATGGGGGTTATTTACATATCAGGGAGGGGAGTTTTGTCAGGGGGGGGGGGGGGGGGGGAATCCTGCACTGTCTAGTTGTCCAATGGTAGACTTAAACCTAGGCATCTAACTTTCCCTTTCCCATTCCTTGGGGGATATCAAGACCAGCTTATTTTACCTTTGTTTAAGGAGCCATTTTCAGCTGTACTTTTGGATATTCATGGTTTTAATCTTTACTTCAACCATATAGATTTTGTCCCGAGTCAATTTCTGACAAATTGGAGTTTCCCGCCAGCGAAGTACATAACTTGGCGGTGGCACCCCCACTTCTGACACAAATATTTCATGAATCTAAGATTTATTACATAGGTTTTCAATTTATTCAGATTATAATCATATACATTTGTTAGTAATTAAATTGTTGCATAAACTGTGTATACATTAATTTATTGCTAATGGAGTTTTTGAATGTTCAGATCCATGTTCACCTGGAGAGTACTCAATCACAGGCCATGAACCATGCTCTGTTTGTCCCATGAACTTCTACAGTATCAACCAGGGAGAAAGGACGTGTACAGAATGTCCATCAAACACTTCAACAGCAGGAAATGGATCAAAATCATCCTCAGCCTGTCTGAGTGCAAGTATGGGCTTTATCATCTTTGTTCTATTTATTCACAATGTCACTATAGTTAGTTATATGAATAAATTAATGCTATTGTAAACTTGTGGTATCCAGGATGACATAGTGACTACATGCTTGCCTTCTGGTCCAGCGAATATGCGTTCAAATCACAAGACATATATTTTTTAAGTGACCCGGACTCCCAGTCTAAAAATTGGTACCAGGTAGCAAAGGTGGCCGGCATGATACTGACAACACCACTGATCAAGTGCTGATTGTTTTATATAACTATGGAGCTATCACCATATACCTAATTTGTCTCAAGGTAAGTAAAAGGATATGTACTTTTAAATTATATTAGATGAACACAAACTCATCTTTCTCAAGGTGGGACTACACATTTTAAAAAACAAACTGCAATGTTCCTTTATACTTAATGATATATGTGGACAAGTCATCATCCATGAGAATGTAGATAATATATTTGATATTTTTTTTAATAGGAGTGTCGTGTTTTAATATGATCAATATATTTATTTTGTTTATTTTTATTTCTTTCATCAGCTGTTTTTCTTTCACAGCTTCCCTAGAACCTCTACGATTGCTTGTTTTGATTTTCACAACAGGTGACATCTTCTTATTCTGCCCTTTATTCCCGATTGGGGCATGGGCCATCAACCAAACTATACAAAGCTTTCATATCTCTTGCTGTCTAATGCATCCAAGTCCTCCCAATGTTTTTCATCTCTGTAATTATCTTGTCAATTTGTTTTTAGGTCTTACGTTATTGTGTTTGCCTTGTGGATTCCGGACATTATACTATCTAGTTATATTTCCCTCAGATGACACATAGATCTGTATGTCCACGTTTATAGGGTTCCTATTTGATTTTCTGGAAGTTGGGAAATGTATATTGAAACATTTAAACATTGATGTTTAGGATCTGAAAATAATATTGAAATAAACAAAAGAGCATTGAGAACACTTTGGACAGGCGAATTAAGTAACGAAGTGTTAAAAATAAGCAACTCCCGAAGACAACTAAATACCTGCATCAAAAGTAGACAATTTACATTCGTC
Organism: Cepaea hortensis; assembly: GCA_963921405.1. Taxonomy (NCBI): domain Eukaryota; kingdom Metazoa; phylum Mollusca; class Gastropoda; order Stylommatophora; family Helicidae; genus Cepaea; species Cepaea hortensis. The sequence goes on along the minus strand of OY992880.1, from coordinate 42,660,900 downwards.
ATTGTTTTTTTTTTTGTTTTTTTACATTGTGATCCTCACCATTACTACAGAATTCACATACATCGCTGATATTTTTATTCTTCTTATAGTCCATACCGTGTGGTGTTAGTCATTATGTCTGTCCATAGCCTTCTATGTATTGCCAATAATTTCAGATACAGATGCTCAACCAAGCTACAACAGTCTCCTAGCATGGCTTAAAATAAGAAAGAGATTAAATCAATAATTGCTAATTTTAATTGCAAGAAAAATTTTCTTTAAATTAATCCACTCTAATTCAACCTGTTTTACTCCTCTCTATGTGTCATAATATGCCATCTCTTTCAGTCACCAGTCACCAAGGAGTAACTAATTAATGTATCAAAATGTGTTTGGCAAAGTAAATGAAAAGTAAGGGATCCTTGTGCATCCTTAAAGCTAAATGGGTGCGTGGTGCTAGTCCCGTATGTGTAATAGACCAATCAGCACTCCTGCTAGACCCATAATTATTAATAGACCAATCAGCACTCTAACTGGGTTCATATTTCTAATAGACCAATCAGCACTCCTGCTAGACCCATAATTATTAATAGACCAATCAGCACTCTAACTGGGTCCATATTTGTAATAGACCAATCAGCACTCCTGCTAGACCCATAATTATTAATAGACCAATCAGCACTCTAACTGGGTCCATATTTGTAATAGACCAATCAGCACTCCTGCTAGACCCATAATTATTAATAGACCAATCAGCACTCTAACTGGGTCCATATTTGTAATAGACCAATCAGCACTCCTGCTAGACCCATAATTATTAATAGACCAATCAGCACTCTAACTGGGTCCATATTTGTAATAGACCAATCAGCACTCCTGCTAGACCCATAATTATTAATAGACCAATCAGCACTCTAACTGGGTCCATATTTGTAATAGACCAATCAGCACTCCTGCTTGGCTCATAATGTTAATAGACCAATCAACACTCCAGGAATAATGTGGTCAATATCATGTAGGATGCTTTCACTTCTCAAGAAATTTCCTGTTATCCATTTAGGGCTGGGTCAATCTAAGATTGCATGTCAATTTTTTTTAAAAATCTGCCTCAATGCAGATTTGAACCCATGACCAAAAGGCTGGCAGACAAATGTCTAGATTGGTACAGAATAAGTAAAATATCGTATTCACACTTGGACAAATTTCAGAATGAACTCTGAAATGTAGGATGTCAAACAGTGTTATCTTAGTGTGGTCTTATAAAAATATATGGATCTTCAGTGTGCAGCACGGTAGACTGGCTGAGTCTAGTAATTTAAAATGCTTTATATTTTAAAGGTCGTTATTAATTTTACAGAATCAATGTGCACACCCAACTTTTGTAATCCCGTTGGTACCATGAACACTAGCAAATGTGAAATTCTTGATCACAGGCCTGTATGTTATTGCAAACCAGGTAAATGTCATATTTTTTTTCTGTAATGTTAGTCACTTCATTATGAAATAAGAATTATTATTTCTTCTTCTTCTTTCATTACCTGGACTGCAGCAGACATTGGTAATCTCTATGTTTAGTTTAGTTTAGTCGATGGATCAACATCATAGCAAACGGGTGTAATCCATAAGCGCTCCATTCTACTCTTAACTCAAGCCTGAGTCTGGTGAATCTCAGCTCAGTGCAAGAACTCCATAACACTGGAGAGGATCCTGAAATACTTTGCCCGGGCAGCACTGTTGGGCTACTCTTTTTTCGATTTCCAACTGCCAAGGGATTTTTTTTACGTGGGCAACAATGCACACTGGCATCAGATCTCACTACCCATAGACCAGGGGAAATTTTTTTTACTAGACGTCCACGTGCAAAAATTCCGGCCCTCACCGGGGCTTGAACCCGGGACCTCCAGCACTCGAGGGGGGCACCATACCTCGAGACCACTCAGCACACCCCCCCCCCATATATCCAAGTGTCTCTGCGTGAGTGATTGGAAGGGCCGAGTGTGAGATGGCCTTCGTGCCCAATTTGTAACCCTTTGAAAATAAAGTTTGCTTGTTTGTTCGTTCGTTCGTTCGTTCTGCCATGTGATATTTTCTTTACAAAGTTGATGTTTCTTATATTATTATTTGTTGCCAAGTCTTTTAAGCTTTCCGCATACATCTTCCTCTATTCTCCTTCACTTTTCTTTGCAATGTCGCTGCCCAAGATCAAGATCATTGTGAGATCCCAGTGATGTCTGAATGAAAATAATAGACAAAATTCCCCTAGATACTCAGAAACCGCCCAGATTGACTTGCAAAGTTATCTGGAAATACGCGCAAACTGAACAGAGTCTCACAGGCAATAGAAATTTTCCTTAATTCCTACTTCAAGGTATACTGAGCAGTGAGTTTTATTCCTCCTTGTTATTATAACTCCAAACAACTTTGGAGCACTGCATTCTGAGATAGCCGAAGCGATTCGTGACATTCTTGCCTATTATATTTCCACATATTGCTAATTTCTCTATTCCACATATTCTGTTGGCGTGCTCCAAAATTTTATTTTTCTTTTCCTAATAATTTTCATGATGATCTAATAATATCTACAGCTGTCAGTCATCATCATCAAGTGCCGTGCCAGCTGGCGTAGGCGTTCATGGCTCTCCACAGATCTCGGTCTTTGGTTTTCTGGATCAACTCTGCTGCTGATATTCCTCCGTGCCACCGTCTCAATCCATCCAGCATCATTTCTCTTGGTCTGCCTCTGCCTCTCTTCCCCTCGATCTTTTCAGTTGTCACGATGTTCTCCAATGCCTCTCTTCACATTACATGACCAAAGAAAGCTGTTTGTCTCTTTCTTATTGTTGTATATAGTGTTCTAGTCTCATTAGCCTGTCAGTACCTCTGTATTTTTCTTCTCTATCCATGATATTCTCAACATACTTCTAAAAACACCAAATTTCCAACGCCTCAATTTCTCACCCTTTCACTCTTCATTGTCAACAGTTCCATTTAAACACAACAACAAACCACATAATCTTTGAGCAAACATATTTGTGTGCTTGTGGTGATTGTCGCGAAATGCCGCGTTAACATCCAAGAATATTTTCTCGGTCTCCAAATTTGAGAGGCCAATTTGAGAAAGAATGAATTAATCACGCTGCTCCAATGCTATCTAGTCATGAGGTAAGATTTTTCACAAAAAGCCTCTAGCCATGACGTAAGCTTGCAGATGGCAAGTAAAATGGGCTGCTTGAGACGGACACAACTAGATAATTAGTCTACACCTTGGAAAACTGCTGACCCAGACGGGCTATAACACCACAGACACATTGGCACCTTCTCGCCCAGGTATCCCTGGCTAAATCAACAATGAACTAGGCCGGTGGCTGAATAAAGGCAATTACCTGTAGCCAGGTGGAGAATGTCAGAGATAGTGAAATAAAACCACCCAGGCGTGAACAACATATTGACCCAGGGGGAGATAATAGCCATAGGGCAGTAAACAATGCCAAGGACAGCTGACCACACAGAGTGGCCTAGGGGCAATTAACCCCATGACAGGGTGGGAACTGAAATTGCACAGACTGGCTGAATCAGTAGTGTGAAACCCACATTGTAATACCAGCCCAACACTTGAATAGAATTAATTACCTGTACGTCGGGCATGAGTACCTAAACCCAGACAGAAAGAATTACATCTGACTGAAATAGGGAGGAAGGAAGAAACGGAATCCCAGGTGAATTTCAACACTGCAACGCAGGAAGAAGCATCAATTATCAGTTCAGATAAGTTACCTATTAACAGTTACCTAGAAGACAACTGTTTGCATTACAAGAGTAGTGAATTAACTGGTTTGCCAGTACAAGATTCCCATGAATCTCATTTTACTTCAATGAGGGGTGAAACTCAAGAGGAAGAGGACCTGAGGACATCTTTTAAAGAGGTCGGAGATGGAAAGGTAACCGACCTTATTATTCCCTTCAGCCCAGGAAAGGAAGAAGTGGGATTAAATTTGACTGATAGAGGACAGAAGGACGACCCGGAACCCTCTGTGATCTTTGAGGCTGCAGCTCAGGAAAAGACACTAGACATCAGTTCAAAGGATTTACGGAATGTGATGGATTGCCTAGACAAAAGCCCATCACAGGCTTTACCCCAACTGGACTTAGCCCATGGAAGCACGGCCAGAGAGGAACATCCAGACAAGGAAACATTTCCAGTTGTTATCTCGGAGTATACCAGTTCGGAGACTCAGGAAACACAGGGAATTGTTAGGAAACAGAATATGGACTCTGATATTGTGCAGACAACATTGTCTGTAGTTGCTAAAGAAGGAAATTCTTTGCACAAGATGGAGGAAGAAACGCCTATCATCTCAATAGCTGAAGTTATGGAATTCCAGCGACAGGAACCTGAAGTAACAGAAGTCAAGAGTGGTTTGGAATCAACACTCTTAGGACTAAATCTACCCTTCAGTCAGGTCGATTTGATAGGAGTAGATCAGCTATTTGTGGATACTTTATTCAAAAGTACCTCCACTTTATCGCCCTGGAGTAACTATGTTATCTCTCAAGGCATGACAACTTGGCACAATACATTTCCAATTTCTAGCTTGGTTTGCACAAGAGACTCTAATGTAGAGAAACTCAGCCCGTTAACTGATTTTCAGGGGAAGAAACCGCGACACAGAGGAGGGAAGATTGTTACGCCCGACTTAGAAGGAGGAAAGCGTCAGTTGAACTTACATAGTGGAAACATGATGTTTAACATTATTCCTTTTAAAATGAAGATATTGATGGATCAGTTAAGGATCTATAAAGGATGGGGGAAAATCACGGAGACAAGCTTTGCTGTGGCCAGCTTATGCAAGACTTCACTATTGGTATATCCTCGGCTGAAAGGATTAAATCACGCGAGGGAGTGGACTAAGACCGTCGCCCAGAGGCGCCGAAGAATCCCGTTGATTGTGATCTTTCCCAGAAGGGTAAACATACAACCTCCTGACAATTGCCGGATTTTACCAAGCTGTTGCATGGAATCCCGGCCGAAAACCAGGTACAAGGACCTATCCAAAGTATCCTTGGATTATGGACATGGGACGTCTTTATGCACATGCAGGACAACCCACTGCCACAAGGAATATTGGAAGCCTAGAACTGTAGGCAGAGGTAGAACGGAGAGTGCTTAGGCATTATTCTGGGATGTACCACGAGCTTTGACAAGATTTCTGGCAGAAACCTTTTAAATAGGGGAGCTCTGTCGCGAAATGCCGCGTTAACATCCCAGAAAATTTTCTCGGTCTCCAAATTTGAGAGGCCAATTTGAGAAAGAATGAATTAATCACGCTGCTCCAATGCTATCTAGTCATGAAGTAAGATTATTCACAAAAAGCCTCTAGCCACGACGTAAGCTTGCAGATGGCAAGTAAAATGGGCTGCTTGAGACGGACACAACTAGATAATTAGTCTACACCTTGAAAAACTGCTGACCCAGACGGACTATGACACCACAGACACATTGGCACCTTCTCGCCCAGGTATCCCTGGCTAAATCAACAATGAACTGGGCCGGTGGCTGAATAAAGGCAATTACCTGTAGCCAGGTGGAGAATGTCAGAGATAGTGAAATAAAACCACCCAGGCGTGAACAACATATTGACCCAGGGGGAGATAATAGCCATAGGGCAGTAAACAATGCCAAGAACAGCTGACCACACAGAGTGGCCTAGGGGCAATTAACCCCATGACAGGGTGGGAACTGAAATTGCACAGATTGATTGAATCAGTAGTGTGAAACCCACATTGTAATACCAGCCCAACACTTGAATAGAATTAATTACCTGTACGTCGGGCATGAGTACCTAAATCCAGACAGAAAGGTGCCAAGGAGATAATACTGTCTGCTGGACTCAGCTTAAATAAGGGTCCCTACCCTGTTTCATGTCAGAAAATGTTTGACTTCAGAACAGGTGAGGCAACAAGCTCAGTGTTTTGTAGGCATATGTATGATTCTGATGTTGGTAGACTCCACTAGGAAAGTTATTTCTTAGTAACTAGTCAAGTCTTTTAGATGTATGTACTGATTTTCAGTCTATATCTGATCTAGGTTATCGCAAGAACTATCATTGTCGTAGGTTACTTGAGTGGTCTTTCTAAGTTCTGTGTTCAATATCATTGTGCTTTAAGTGTTACTCTTCTGAGAAGTAGAAACTTATGGAATGCAGATCTTGTCTAGATATACTTGAGGTGTCGTAGCAGATGCTTGCCATTCCTTTCTAAACTAGACTAGTCTCTTTTTGGTGGGTGCATATTTTGTACAGAATATAGTCAACTGACTATATTTCCTTAATTCTTACCACAGCAGTGGCTAAGTAGGAACTGCTCTGAGTATTGTTTCTATGTCTCATATTTATGTAAACAATATTGTTACTAACTTTGCATAATGCTGTTATGTTAAAGTATTGGAGGTTTGATATATTTGAATTGCAGTATGCATCAGTGTTGTTATAATCTGGATAGGCACTAGGCAAACATTTATTTAGTCTGTAACGTATATGGCAACTATGTTTCCCAGTTTGTTGTAGATAAGGATATTACTTACATTTTTGCATTATACAATGTAGGTAAGAATAGCCTTATATGCCATTTTGTATTCGCATACCCTAAGTTTATTTGATGTGATTTGTTATATGGTAACTCACTAAGAATAAATTGGTGTTATGCTATTGTGTGCGCATTGGCACATTGGCCATCGATTGTGTTGGAAGCAGAGGTGTAATGGTACAGACATTACCCACAATTGGTATAGGGTATATGGTGCTAAACTTTTTCAGTGTATGGTGGGCGTGCGTTCACGGTAATTCACGAAAACCTGGCACAGGTACTGGTCACGGCTTGTAAGCCCGGATGATCAGGTACTATTATGATACCATTACCGACCCTGTGAGCTGCTAAACCAACTTTGGACGGAGCGGCTGTACGACACAGAATTTCTGTATTAGCGACATGGACATGGGGCGGCAGAAATGTAATAATTACAGGCGTGTGAGACAATTGAAAAGCCCGTCCCCGACTAAGACAGTAGGAGAGAGATATGGAGGGAGAAGGAGGATGGTTAACGCAGTAGAGCTGGAAGATAAACATGGCCAGACTGGTCATTGTATATGTGTTTACTAGAATATGTTTTACTTAGGATTGCACTGATGTAGAACTAGATATAACACATTCTTGACTTTCTTTCAAGCTCTCACAAAGAGCGCCTATGTTTAAGATCTCAAGGACGAGTGACGACTAGGTAGAGCCAGGACTGACAGGAGTCAGAATACCAGCAAGCTGTTTTGTTTCTACTGGAGAGAGGGGATCTGGACCAAAGATCCAGATAGTTCAAGTAACAGTAAAGTTACGTAATGTTTCTCATCACAATATGTTATATGATTTCATCATCCTCATATTGAAAACCATCAGATGTCTATGATTATGATTAGTAAATAAATGTTGTACTATTGTAACTCATAGTTCTGTCGTTATATTTTTAATTCCAATTGTGCATACGTGTTGTGTGTGTACATAGGTGGGGGTTCACTTAAACACCAAGGAAGGGAGCAGTCAGGGAGAAAAACATGTACTGGGATAGTTGTCAATTACACTTCAATTTAGACTTAAAAATCTATCCTAGCTAACCTTCTCTTTCCTATTCCTTGGCGAATATTCAGCACAGTTCATTTCAATTTTGTAACGAGCCACTTGGAGCTGTACGTTAGATATTCAGGGCTTAATCTATAGTTCAGCCATATAGTTTTTGTCCCTAGTCAGTTTCTGACTATTTGGGGTTGCTCGCCAGTGAATAATACTTTCATCTGGGCGGTGGGCACCCCGACTTCTGACAGTGATATTTATGTTTTCATGATGTTACTTATTCTCAAAGTGGATATAGTGATTCTTTTATTACTCTCTATGCCACATCTTCCACGTTTTACTATGTATATAGTACATTGGAATTAATGCTTTCTTGAAAACTCCTACGCATTCAATTTTACTAACATGTAATAGTAGGTTAGCGGGGTAGGTTTTTCCTGTCAAAAGAGATTTAAGATGCCTCCTTTCCTCTGTTAGTCATACTGAACACCCTTGGGCAAGGTGGAGTATCCATTTAGCCCCTCCATCAGGGTTACATGAAGCCATGGAAGCAGGCGGTAAATGGAGTGTGAGAGCAGCCGACAGATAGTTGATGGTTATGGTCTGCACTCTGCAGCAATAGGCAGATGATCTCATCAGTAGAGACAATGGCTATGGTCACCGACTAGGACAGTCACTGCCCAGAAGGAAAGCAACAGCAAACTACCTTCTGCAAAACTTGCCAAGAAACCTTAAAAACCATGAAAGAAAACATTATAAGAAAGAGATCTGGTGGTGAGACCCCCCCCCCCCCCCCACCCCCCCCACCCCTCCCAGACCAGGCAGATAAAATAACACTGAGGAAGTGTGTGACGCAGGTCTGGTACTAGTAATTATGATGATGGAGATAATCCAGACGGTGTTACCAAGAAAATCTCATGCGCCATACTAAGAAGCAGAGTGCGACTAGGAACGTGGAATGTGAGTAGTCTATATGAGGGATAGCTTGAGGTCATATGTGACGAGATTGAGGGGTTAAATATTCAAATTTTAGGTATTAGTGAACATCACTGGAGAGGCAAGGGACACTTTACAAATGAAAATGGAAGACTTTTCATATATTCTAGTAAAGACGTTGGAGGCCAGCGTGGAGTGGTATTTTGTTTAGATATTTGCCCATGATGTCTATGAAGGTTTCCACTCAGGCATTGAAACCTTTGCTGCAGCGATTGATCTTGAGGACGCATACAACAGAGTACCATTGGATGTTTTAATGTTTCAGCTTCTTGAACTAAAAGTAAGTCCATTCCTCCTTAGTTGGATCGCTGCAGCCCTCTTCCAACGGAAAGTAGTTTTTAGATGTGGCAGTTGGACTTCGGAACCAACAACAATATATCCTGGCCTACCACAGGGATCACCATTATCTCCGGTACTGTTCAACGCCTACACAGTGAGAATCACCAGTGAGCAGATTAGTGTATCGTCAGGGTAAGGATAGAGAGCAGGTTGCTGTGGAACTACAAACCGAACTCAATCGCATAAGTACTTGGTGTGATGAAGTTGGGGCAATGGTCAACCCAACAAAGGCAACATTGACTTGGTTCTCGTTGAATAATCATATTGTCAACACTCCAACACCAACTGTAATGCTGTGTTCAGAGACGGTGGAAAGAACGCAGGCAATGAATTACCTAGGGATACGGTTTGATCGAAGCCTTGCTTATAATGTGCACATAGACCAGGTGATAACAAAGGCCAAGCGGGGTTTGACTGCGATGCGGGTGATGGCGGCAGCAAACTGTGAGCAGCGCCATCTATGTCTTCTGTACGAGGGGCTGGTCATGTCTGTTTTGGAGTATGCAATGGCAATCCTGACTCTCAGCCATAAGCAGATAGAAAGGATGGAAAGGATTCAGAATGAAGCTATGCGCATTATTCTTGGATGTACAAGAGATACAGCATGCAGGGCGATGCGCTTCCTTCTTGATTTTCCAACCATTGAAGAGAGAATACAAGTTTGCAGGGCACGCGCCTACCTCAGAGTTAACGCAAACACACAACATCAAATGCATAGTGAAATTAGGAAGGTGAAGGGCAGCAGGTTAAAAAGAGGACGGTCGTGTATGGGTCAAGCCGAAGACATTCTTCAACAGGTGTGTTCACTTGAGGACTTAGAACCTGGCGAGGAGTGGGTGCAAGTGCCAACAGACTTCTGCACATTCTTTTTAGTTTGCATCCAACTAGATAGGAAATGCAGACAAGAAAATCCGGCTGCTGTGGAGGCTGAAGTACAAGCGTTGATTTTCGAGAATTCGCTAGACGGAGATGCTGTCATCTACACAGATGGGTCGGTCGTCCGACATGTGAGAAGCTCATGGGCCTTTACAGCTCACTGAAACCACAAGTAGCCTGACCATGGAAGTCATGGGAGTAAGTAAAGCAATATCATGGCTCGAGACACAGACATTCACTAGGGATTGTTTCCTTAGCGACTCAATGAACATGATCAAGAGGATAGAGGAGGGGTCGATCCGAAGAGAATGGTTGCTGCCTCTGGAGCGGTCTCGGCTGGCAAAGATTAGTTTCATCTTCGTGCCAGGGCATGCGGGAGTACAAGGAAATGAGCGGGCTGACAAGCTCGCAGGTGAGGCTATTGTGGAGGGCGGACGCGCCATGGACCAGGCTGACATTCTGAATGCTCTACGAGAAGTAAGACTTTTGCGAGAACCAAGTGATGACTATGAATCTACAACAATGGCCAGACTGCTAGAGCAGCAAATTAAAAGAGGGGTGGCCAAACAAGAACACTACGCAGGAAGCCAAATAAGATTGATAAACCAACACAGAACTGGCGTCGTTAGCCGCTACACGCTGCGGGATTTGCTGAGGAGGGGATCCGAGCACTTATGGACTGGATGGTTCGATGTGCAATGAGGATGATCTGTCGACTAACTAACTAACTAACTAACTAACAGTAAAATCTTTCATTGGATATAATCCTGTTAATGACATAATCTTCACTATCAGACTTAAAGGCCATCCAAAAAAAAAAAAAAAAAACCTCTCATAAAGATATATGCACCTACATCAACAGCAGAGGAGGATGAAATTGGAAATGTTTACAGCATACCTAAAGACACATTAGATAAGATTGGTTATAATGACATAACTATAATAATGGCTGACAGAGCTGAAAATGAGAAACATGTGTTAGGAAAATCTGGATTGAGAAACAGAAATGATGTGCGTGACTAATTAAATGTTGCACAGAAAACGAGTGTTAACGATAGCCAGCATTTTTTAAACAACATCCAAGAAGACTCTTCATTTGGAGGTCCCCGAACGGTACCACCAACAACCAGATAGACTTTATATTAATACAAAGAAGATGAAAATCAAGCATAACGCCAGAAAAAACCCTACGGAGTGCAGACTGTGATACAGATCATCAATTATTAGAAGCATATGTGAAAGTAAAACTCATAAAGTCCACTTGAGGACCAAGACATACAACATAGAAATGAAGAATCGGGTTGATGTCTTGATGTCTACACAAGAGGAAATGACACCCGATGAATTGGCAGTCCAAGCTAGATATATCGTGATAACAGCAGCCAAAGATCTAATTCCAACCAAAAATAAGCAACATAAGCCATGGATTACATCAGACACGTTAGAATTAATAAAACAACGAAGGGAACTGAAACAGAAAGGAGGAGAAACCGATAACAGCAGGATGAAGTATAAAACATTTACACAGGAAATAAGATAGAACACAAGATAGGACAAAACCCAGCATATACAAGATTGTTGTACTAGAATAGAGCAATATCATAACAATGGAAGAGACTACGAAATGTTCAAAGAAATGAAGTTATTGGCAAGAAATGTTCAACCTCAATTAAATGTTATCTGTGACAAGTTGGGAAATACCCGTGCTGCAGAGAGTGAGTAGCGAGAGCCAGGCCCTCTCATCCAGGGGATCCCTCTTATCCGTAGGCTGAGAGCTATAGAGTAAGTGTCTGAACCAAGCTTATAGCAGGCTCAGCATCTCACCTCCATTTAGCAGTGGGTAAATATCGGCCTGGACCTCACATCCGGAGGACATTGACTTAGAGGCGTTCAGCCATTTCTCTCAGCTGAGAGCTGTAGAGTCTGTGTCTGGACCAAGTATTGGCATCGTGCGACTGACTTTGAGTGCAATGGATTTGCTTTGACTGCCTGTTCCCAGTCTATATGCAGAGCAGCAGCTGTGTGTCTCTCTTGGTCTGGTCCTAATCCCTTAAACTGTGCTACCGTCAGCATAGCTCTCAGCAAGATGGAGATACGTCAGAGGGGACGTTTATCTTCTTACCAGGTGTTGTGGGCAATAAAATGGTGAATAGGCCAGCTGGTATTGTCACTATATCAGAGTCAATAAACAGATTGAGCCGACAACATGAAGACCCTTAGAGAGGCGGCAAAAATAAAGATTTTCAATTGAATGAATCGGCAGCAATACTTAGCAATAGGATTGAAGATCTGTGTAGCCTGGAAAGGGCAGAACACGAAGTTTGCAAGGACTAGTTGATCAATAGCAGGTTAGTCAGTATATGCTTATGGATTTACTACACATGAGATCACTGCACATATGGACATGTCCTAAAGTATGTAAAGGACAATAATTTTACATGCCTTGAGGCATATTGGGCAAATGTGCTAGCCCCATATTTTTATAGACCAACTAGCAGACCCGGCCCGGCTTCGCCCAGTCCCTAGTGGTGAGCATCTAATTTAATTCATATAAGTAGTCATATAAGCTCCCGTCCAGTTCCTGTCTGTCTGTCTATCTGTCTGTCTGTCTGTCTGTCTATCTGTCTGTCTGACCCTGCCCGGCATCGCCTGGCTCCTGGTGTGGAGCATCTCATTTAATTCATATAAGTAGTCATATAAGCTCCAGTTCCCGTTCCCGACTATCTATCTGTCTGTCTGTCTATCTGTCTGTCTGTCTGTCTGTCTGACCCGGCCCGGCTTCGCCCAGCCCCTGATGGGGAGCATCTCATTTAATTCATATAAGTTCCCGTTCCCGACTGTCTGTCTGTCTGTCTGTCTGTCTGTCTGTCTGTCTGTCTGTCTGTCTGTCTGTCTGTCTGTCTGTCCCTCCCTCTCTGTCTGTCTGTCTGTCTGTCTGTCTAATCCTTTATTGGTTGCGGTTAGAACAACCTTAGATAAACGAAGACCAACTTACAAAAGCATTAGAAAGAGCACTTGAAAGTTCTTTACATATTCCCCAAACAATTAACTTGGGTAAATGGAGCGGCGATAGCAGCAGCAGAAGAAGAAGAAAAAGAAGGAGTAGGAGGAAGGAGGAGGAAGAGGGTGGAGGAGGGAGGAGGAGGGAGGTGGAGGAGGGAGGAAGAGATAGGCGGAGAGAGGAGGAGGAGGGAGGAGGAGGAGTAGGGAGGAATAGAGGGAGGAGGAGGGAGGAGGAGGGATTAGGAGGAGGAGGGGGGAAAGAGGAGGAGGAGGAGGGAGAAGGAGGAGGAGGGAGGAGGAGGAAGAGGGAGGAAGAGGGAGGAGGAGGAAGGAGGAGGAGGAGGAGAGAGGAGGAGGGGGAGGAGGAGGGAGGAGGAAGAGGGAGAAGGAAGGGGGAGAAGGAGGGAGAAGGAGGAGGAGGAGGGAGGAGGAGGAGAACGCAGGAGGAGGAGGGTGGAGGAGGGAGGAGGAGGAGAGAGGAGGAGGATGAGGGCGGAGGTGGAGGGAGGAAGAGGTAGAAGGAGGAGGGAGAAGGAGTAGGGGGAGGAGGAGGAGGAGGAGTGATGAGGAGGGAGGAGGAGGAAGAGGGAAGAGGAGGGATGTGGAGGTCGGAGGAGGAGCGAGGATGTAGAGGGAGGAGGAGGAGGGAGGAAAAGGGAGGAGAGAGGAGGAGGAGTGAGGGGGTAGGAGGAGGAGGAAGAGGGAGGAAGATGGAGGAGGAGGAAGAGGGAGGAGAAGGATGGAGGAGGAAGAGGAGGTAGAGTGAGGAGGGGGAAGGGAAGAGGAAGAGGGTAGGAGGAGGAGGAGGGGAGAGGAGGAGGAGGGATGTGGAGGAAGGAGGAGGAGGGAGGAGGAGTGCCAATAGGTAATTCCTCCCATTGACTGATAAACAACTCGTTACGCTTTGAACAATGTGACGAATGATCAGACGACTCCAAAGAAAACAATACTCACACTTTTATTTCGTGTCGAGCGGAACAAATAACAGCGGATAGTTATCGCATGTTATTAAACTGCCCCCGAGATATAGGAGCGGCGTTTAATTAGTAAATGTTTCACACGAAAACTCCCTGCCTTGCCCCAATGTTCTCTTCGAGGCGCAAACCTGCCATTTCACCGTTCAGAGTTGCTGCGCGTCTAGGGTTTTCGAGTCCTGTCTTAAGTATCCATTTGCCAATCGATCTTTCCTCCTGAATTTAATTCGCCTAAGCTCGGAATCAGTCGCATACAGCGCTTCACACACGGCTCTCTGGAAGACACGTCCTTTCCTTTCGAATCACACACAGAGAAAGTCTTTTGTTGTTCTGTGACGCTGTATTCGTTTCCCATGGTATCTTCCTTTCCTATTTGTCCATTTTTGTGCAGACTTGGGAAAACCCCATTCATGACTTTGGTGGAGTGTACCGTCATATGGCATAATGCCCCCTCCTAGATAAAAAAAATGTTTTCATTTTTTTTCTATGGATATATGTATTACTTTGCAAACATATGCATTAACCTTTAACAACGAAACCTGGAAAGTTCCTAGTCTTCCCCTTTATCTACTCTCAACAAAAAAAAATAATAATAATGTCATATGACGGGCACGCCCACCTGCCTAATACCCCATTAGACGTCGTGTGGCTGATCATAGGAGATCATACCAACTAATAACCATATTAGTCCCTACCTTGTCTTAATAGACAAGTGTGTCCTCACTTTAGGTAATACCATGAGTTTTGGACGAGAGTAATAATGGGTTTCCCAGTATTCCATGTTGGTCGTTGTTGTTGTTCCTCCATATATTCCATGTATATTTATATGTTGGTAGGGTTGACGTAACTATCCCTGTCTTGCGAGACTTTATGGAGCCATTTGATATGTTAGACTGTCCAATACTTGTGTGTATATCTTTAAACCATCAGCCGATTCCGTCTATATTGATAGATTTTAATGGATCGATTGGCAACCCAGTTCGCTTTCATAAAATTAGTTCAGCTGAAACCTTGCTTACCCAACTATTTACCTAATCACCAAATTACAAAATAATTACTTCAATGTTTCTTAATTACAAGTGAAATACTAATTATCAATATACACATTCGGAATTAATGACTTTTTTATGTAACACATTAATATAACAAAATTGAATCAATTAATTAACTAAATATTTCTAATTAATGATTTAACGAATGTTCCAATGTTCCAAAACTTGGACTGAATTAATAACATTACACATCACCATCTACAAATACTTGACCGCAGTTTTCCACGTAAAATAATGACGGTCTAAATATCCATCAAGTGTGCAGGACATATTAATGGCTATTGCATCCGTGCAGATGTCTCTGCCAATAAATGTAAATTAACAACACATGTATCTATTTGATTATACTATATATACCTAACAGTATTAATTTAAAGTCACCGATTGTATCAATATCATTTATTAATTAGGTGCTATTTGATTGAACTTTATTAAATTTCCCAAATATTTTATAAAATAATAATAATAAATGTAATAAACTATAACTGAATAACTTATAACATATATCATTCTTACTGTATATTCTATAATCGACTGAGAATTTCCGCAAGATTATTATCCTTTCCAGGAATGTGACAGATATCGAATTCATAATCTTGTAAGAGTAAAGACCATCTATGAATTCTAGAGTTCTTAGGATGACCAGATTTGAAAATCTGTAGAGGTTTGTTATCAGAAAGAACAAGAAATTTCCTACCAAGTAGACATCTTGAAAATTTCTCAATACTTTCAATTAATGCTAATGCTTCAAGTTCGGTAATAGCATAATTTCTCTGTGTCTCTGATAACTTTTTACTGAAGTAAAGAATTGGATGTAACTTTCCTTCATATAATTGGAGTAATACACCTGAAATAGCGTGTAAATTCGCATCTGTCTGTAATACGAAATCTTTTGCGACATCGGGTAATTTCAGAATAGGATAATCACTGAACAATGTTTTTATCTGCTGTAATAGTTTAGCATAGTCATCTGTCCAAACTATTTTTGTAGGCTGACCTTTCTTTAATAGTTCAGAAAATGTTGCTGTCATATCAGCAAAATTAGGAATGAACTTTTGATAATAATTAATCAGACCTAATATACTCCTTAATTCCTTTTTTGATGTTGGAGGTTTGATATTCAGAATTTTAGTAACTACCATTGGATCAGTTTTCCTAAATCCGTTAGAAATTCTATGACCAAGGAATTGTATCTCAGTAAAACCTATTTCAATTTTACTTGGTTTAGCTTTCAATCCGTGTTGTTGTATTCTCTGAAATACCTGTTTAAGGATTTTAACATGTGTGTCAATATCTGAAGTATGCACACAAATATCATCCATATATGTCGCTACATTGGAAATTCCATGTAGTAGTCTTCTCATCATACGCATAAATGTGCTTGGTGCATAGACCTAATGGTGTACTGAACGCTGTAATATGCATTGACTCTTCATCCATGGGAATTTGCCAATATCCCTTGGTGAGATCAATTTTCGAAAAGAGTTTTGACTTTGTCATGCCCTCGATTAACTCTTCAATGTTTGGCATTGGTTCTGCGTCTAATAATGTTAATGCATTTACTTTTCTATAATCCACGCATAAACGTAATGAACCATCTTTCTTTTTTACAATTACTACCGGAGAACAGTAGTTTGAAATAGATTTTCTTATAATCCCCGTTTTATCTAGTTCTGAAATCTCTGCAGTAACTTTCTCTAGATAATGTATTGGGATTGGATAAGGTTTCACTTTAACTGGGACATTCGAGAGTAAAGTTATCTTATGTTTGATAAGTGATGTTTGTCCCGGTTTGTCGGAAAATATTGTACTAAACTCTTTTATTGCTGCAATAAGTTTTTCTTTGTCTTGGGTCGATAGATCCTGGCATATTTGTATAGATTGCCAACTACTCTCATTATTAACTATCGGTGTTGGAGTCTGTTGTTTGATAGCGTCTTCTTGCTGTTCATTAATAACCCAACAAGCTGCTGGTATTCTATGTGGGATCTGCTTCGTTACCTGTGATGTATTGTTATCCCCTGGGATATATGGTTTTAACATGTTTATGTGAAATATTTTATGATTTCCATTTACATCTATCCTATAATCTACATCACCAATTTTCTTGATCACTTTAAATGGACCTTGCCATGACGTAACTAAACAGTCTTGAGGATCAGGTAATAATAACCAAACCTCTTCTTCTTCTTTCAAGACTATTGTCTTGGCGTTCCTATTATCGTACTGTCTGTACTTTTCTCCAGCTTTTCCTAGTGCAGATTTTGCGATCTGACAAGCTGTAATGATTTTGTCTCTCAACTGTGTAACCATTTCGTATGCTTCTCTTTTAGGATAATCATATGTCTTATTCGTAAGCATATCGTTATATAATAATAACGGACCACGTGGATTTGCTCCATATACTAACTCAAATGGAGAAAATCCTGTACTGGATTGTGGTACCTCTCGGTACGCAAATAGTACAGCTGGTAGTAAAATATCCCAATCTTTTGGTCTATCCGCTGCTACTTTTGCTAGAGTTCGATTAAGGACTCCATTATAATTTTCGTTGACCCCATTTGTCATTGGGTGCCAAGGAGAACTAAATACTTGTGGAATACCAAGATTTTCATTGCTTCTTGAGTAGCTGTTGATGTGAATTGACTACCTCTATCAGATAGTATGCAACTTGGGAATCCAATTCTACTAAAAATTGATAACAATGAATCTAATATGGATCTACTCGTGATGTGTTTGAGAGGAATAGCCTCTAGCCATCGAGTACACAGATCAATCATGGTTAAAATAAACCTATTACCTCGATCAGTAGTAGTGTTCAATGGACCCACAATATCTATAGCAATTTTCTGAAATGGTCGTGATGCCAAATCGGTTGTCTGAACGTGTGCTTTCGGATGTTTGCCTTTTTGTGTGGTCATTTGACATACTGTACATGAGCGTACATGTGTTGTAATGTCTTTGGTAAACCCAGGCCAATAAAATTGTGTTAGTAATCTGCTGGTGGTTTTTGCGATACCCATATGACCCGCAAATAGTGAATCATGAGCGAGTTTCAGTGCTTCTACCCGATATTTTGTTGGGAGTACTTTTTGTATGTAGTGTGTTTACCCCTATTGTACCGTCTTGACAAAATATTATTGTCTAAAAAAAAATTCCAATTTCCACGTTTAGCTTGTTTAGACGGTTCTTGTGCGTTTTTAAAACATGTTTGTAATGTTGGATCTTGTTTTTGTTCACCCGGTAAGTCTGTTGTCAGTCTGATATTGTTTTGTATATTGTCAATGTCTGTCTGAGAAGGTTGATCACTGTTCTTTCGATCTTGAGCTCTTGTAACTGCATTCGTTCGTGCGTGTTCAATCTCCCATTGCATTGCCTCTTCATGAGTGAACTGATTTGCATTGGGTATATTCCCATTAGTAGACCAGCACAAGGGTTAGGTAATACTGCTGCATTTATTGTGCCTTCAAAGTATGGTGATTGTATTGTAATTGTGGCAATTTTATATCTTTCAATTGTTCCTCCAAAAGTTCTGCAGTCAACTTTTCCACTTGTATAGTCTTCTGTTTTTATAAGTCTTTTATCAACTCCAACAATTGAAGCTCCTGAATCACGGATACAGGTAGTAGGTTCACCATTCACCCATGCCTGGTGAACTTTTATTTTGCCATTTTGAATATTAGCGGCATTGGCTTCATGGATTGTCTCGACCGATTCTTCAATAGGACTGTCTGTTAAAGTCTTGTCAGTCTTGGCATCATACTGTTGTATGATAGCTGCGTGTGTCTCTTCTAGGTCATCCGAGTCACTACTCGAAAATACGTATGCGGTACTCGCTTCCTTCCAAGAATTCTTCATTGGACAAGACCTGCTAGTGTGTCCGTACGCCCGACACGAGAAACATTTAATGCTTCTTTTGAATGAGTCACACTTACTTCTTTTCCTCGCTGTGATGTCACGAAGATAATCTGTATACCCAGGGTGTCGATCACACATTTCCAAATGTCCATGAGACAATTTGCAGTATTGACATCTGGATAGGTGTCCTTTTCTTGGTCTGTCTCCTTCTCTGTTAGAGTACTGGTATGGACTATTTCTATATTTATTACTGCTAAATTTTCTGAATTTGCCATTGCCTTTTTGGAATCTAGCACTTGCTCCTATTATCAGTTCTGGCTGTGCACAATTTGCGAATATGTCTCGATGTGCATTGAAATATGATTCTCCCCTCGTTTCCATTTCCTTAAGATCTTTGCATTTATTCTCTACTAGAAATACAGACATGGTACTGCAGATAGTAGTCTATCTTTAATTATTAAGTCTCGAATTTTATTGTAATCAGACCCAATATCAGCGGCTTTAGTCCATTTATCAAAAGATGAGGTTAACTCAGAAACAAAGTCAAGGAAAGTTTGGTTAGATTTGGGAGTGAGTGTTTTAAATTTTGTACGTAAGCCCGACTCATCTAGACTGAAGTGTGCCAACACACGATCTCTCATGTATCTGTAGTTAGTACGTAAGTCCTCAGGTATTAACTCAATTACCTTTAAAGGCTCCAATGCCAGATGCCTGTGGAATAGAATTGGTATGTCTTGTTCCGGTACCTTGTAGTGCTTTACGAGTACTTCAAAATTGGTAATCCAAGAACTGACCGAATCGCCTTATTGAAAGTTGCGAAAAAGCCCTTGGTACTTCTTCACTGGATCATTCTGTTTTGCACGACTTTTTTCTCGTTCAATCTCAGCTTCATGTTCCATCTCCAAAGTCTTGACTTTCAAATTACCCTCCACTTCTTTGTCTTTCCAGAGTGTTTCTGTTGCCAGCTTCTCCCTATCAAAAGCGAGTTGTTTCTCCCTGATTTCTGCCTCTGCGGCCAATTGCTTCTCTTTCATTTGCATTTCCATAATTAGCTTTTCCTTTTAAGCAGCCATTTCTTTTTCTTTAGCTGCCAGCTTTTCGCGTTCCAAAGCTATCTCGTTTTGCTTGATCGCCATCTCTCATTCTTTTAGTTCTTTTTCCTCTCGTTTTGCTTCCTTTTCAGCCGCTAGCTTTTCCAATCGTTCCTCCTTCTCACGTGCGTTTTGCAGTCTTTTCTCTTCCTTTTGTTGTAATTGATAGTCGCTGAACTCTTGTTTTGCCCAACTCCGAAGTTCCGCACCAGTCAAACCCGTCTTCTCACCCATTTCCATGTAATCCTGAAGTGTAGACATCTTGACCTACCTGTATAATAATCTAGCTGTAATAAAATATCGAAGTGGAAACAGAAGACAAGAATATCGACAAAGATGTAATAATGTTTTTCTAGGAACGGAGTCGATAGTATATCTCGTGGTATCAACTTCGACCAAAATATCAACTTAATTCAGACAAATAATGTAAAGTTGACGATCACCCAATAATATATCACTCAAAATATACGATAATTATACTAACCGTGACTTATGTAAACCACAAAATATATATGGAAAAATATGTTCAATATAAAGAATATACATATATAAGTACAGCGACACAATACTAATATTGACAAAAGACGATTGACGCAAGACGAAAGTACATATTTTCATTCATAAAAGACAAAATTAAAACTCCTGAAATTTACGTGACAACATGATAAACACTTTATATACTACTTACAATTACGATACCAACAATGTGTGTTATCACACGCAAGATCAACACGAACAACTTCGTATTGACCTGACGATAGTTAACACAAACGATTTCTAAAGTAATCAAGTGTGCTTAACCACTTTAGAAATACCACCCGCCTTGCTAGTTTGTAATTGCTTTTGTTAGCATTGATAACCAGCACCTTATTAATATACAACAGATGTTGGACAATCGACCACAATAAACAATATTGGCCTTAACGAATTTCCAAATCCAACCAGTGTCCTATGAATGTATACTGTTGATTTGACTGGCAATAATGTTTTGTGTTAACGTAACTAGTATTTGCTGTCCAATCGTTTGACGTATGAGTAGAACAATTAAAATGTGTCTCCGTGTTAGTTGCTCTTGTTCACGTTTGACGATAGTGTAATGAACTTACACTAATACCCTGAACCGACGCGGTTCGTGGCCGACTTCAGAGAAGTGCTTAGTCGGCTGTGGTATTATCGATGAGCTTTGAATAACTGGAACCGACGCTGACCAACCACGTAACTCCTATGTATGGCGGTGAACAGCGTAATGAAAAAGCTCCATGGTTAGATATATTTCTTTGAAAATGGCTATCTTTACTTCATGTGTAAATGCTGGTGATAAACTTGAAGTGGCGTGAGGGAACTCTATTCGGTGAGTATCCGTGTCTTGAAGAGATTATGTTGAGGGCGGCAAAGGTGTGACAAAGACAGCCGGATGTGTGCAGTCCATCTCCAGATTTTCCTCAACATGCATGTCCTACGTGAAGATAATATTTCCTATGTCCGTATAATAATGACGCAGTAAATGGTGTTAATGTTAGCACTCCCGGAAAATAATGCTGCCATTCCTAACTGTTGCACTGAACTAAGCAATTAGTATGTCAATTAACTGTCTGTGCTGATGTGCACGATCAGGTATTGTTAGTGAAATGTATTGTGCAACATTGATGTGGTGGAATATAGTGTCCTTCATAATGTAATCAGTGTCCTCAAGTTCGTTGTTAGAAGTGTAACAATGTCCGTAAAATCTCTGAGTGTTGAAGTATAAAATCATCCAACACGTAATCAAAATGTTCAGTCTTGTGACGTATATTGTATTTACAATATGTATTTATCCAGTAGTTGAAGCTGTTTCAATAATAGTTGTAAATATATGTTTCATCTTCCTTGCATTGTACAGTGCAGTGTCCCGACGAAGACCTACTTTCATTTACCATATCGAGTGTGTACTTCATTCATTCGTTTCAAACTGTATATACTAAATAAGTTGTTTATTTCACTGTTGTTCTCTTCCTATCTTCAGTTAATCTTTAATTTCTAATGTGTAATAATGTTCTGTCTTCTGTACTTCAAAATTTATATTGCAACGTTGATCATTCTCTACTGGGTGTTCATTATGCGCACCAGTGTGCGTTTTGCCTTTCGGCTGCTGATGTGCATATGTATAATAAATGGTTGTGTTCTTTCTTAACGTTCAGCATAGTGATTGTTCGTTATAAATACTCTCTATCATAAAATTTATAATTTAATTTCATACCTTCCTTTCTCCTTTGCTTTTTTTTCAAGTTGATCTTATGAATGATTCGTTTACGATGTTCTAACAATTTTGTATGGAGGCCGACATTTTGACTTTTCACACTTTTGACGTTCTTCCGATGCGACTCCGTGTGTTCCGGCGCGCAATTTATGTTTCGTTCGTGCGCATTTCTTGTTGGTACTAATAACTTTCGCGGGAAATCTTTGTTGACATTTGGATCTTAAAAACCGGCGAGCATCCCATCTTCATGCCAATAGGTAATTCCTCCCATTGACTGATAAACAACTCGTTACGCTTTGAACAATGTGACGAATGATCAGACGACTCCAAAGAAAACAATACTCACACTTTTATTTCGTGTCGAGCGGAACAAATAACAGCGGATAGTTATCGCATGTTATTAAACTGCCCCCGAGATATAGGAGCGGCGTTTAATTAGTAAATGTTTCACACGAAAACTCCCTGACTTGCCCCAATGTTCTCTTCGAGGCGCAAACCTGCCATTTCACCGTTCAGAGTTGCTGCGCGTCTAGGGTTTTCGAGTCCTGTCTTAAGTATCCATTTGCCAATCGATCTTTCCTCCTGAATTTAATTCGCCTAAGCTCGGAATCAGTCGCATACAGCGCTTCACACACGGCTCTCTGGAAGACACGTCCTTTCCTTTCGAATCACACACAGAGAAAGTCCTTTGTTGTTCTGTGACGCTGTATTCGTTTCCCATGGTATCTTCCTTTCCTATTTGTCAATTTTTGTGCAGACTTGGGAAAACCCCATTCATGACTTTGGTGGAGTGTACCGTCATATGGCAAGGAGGGAGGAGGTAGAGGGAGGAGGAGGAGGGAGGAAAAGGGAGGAGGGAGGAGGAGAGAGGAGGAGGAGGAGGGAGGAGGTAGGAGGAGGAAGAAGAGGGAGGAGGAGGAAGGAGGAGGAAGAGGGAGGAGGAGGAGGATGGAGGAGGAAGAGGAGGGAGAGGGAGGAGGGGGAGGGGAAGAGGAAGAGAGTAGGAGGAGGAGGGGAGAGGAGGGAGAAGGAGGGAGGAGGAGAAGGGAGGAGGAGAAGGAGGGAGGAGGAGGGGAGAGGAGGAGGAGGAGGGAAAAGGAGGAGGAGGGAGAGGGAGGAGGGAGAATGAGGAGGGGAGGACGGAAAGGGAGGTGGAAGAGGAGGAGGAGGGTGGAGGAAGGAGGTAGAGGGAGGAGGAGGGGTAGAGGGAAGAGGAGGAGGAAGGAAAGGGAGGAGGAAGAGGAGGAGGAGGATGGAGGGAGGAAGTAGAGGGAGGAGGAGGTAGAGGGAGGGGGAGGAGGGAGGAGAAGAAGGGAGGAAGAGGGAGTAGGATGGAGGAGGAAGAGGGAGAAGGAGGGAGGAGGAGGAGGAGGGAGGAGGATGAGGGAGAAGGAGGCATGAGGAGGAGGAGGGAGAAGGAGGAGGAGGGAGGGAGAAGGAGGAAGGAGTAGGAGGTAGGAGGATGGAGGAGGAGGGGAGAGGAAGAGGGAGAAGGAGGAGGGAGAAAGAGGAGGAGGGGGAGGAGGTAGAGGGAAGAGGAGGAGGAGGGAGGAGGAGGAGAGAGGAGGAGGAGGGTGGATGGAGGAGGTAGAGGGAGGAGGAGAGGAGGAGGGAGTTCGCCATTCCGAATTCATACTCGTCTAGGTTCTGTGATTTCGGTCCTTCCATTGATTGTTCTTCCCTTCTACATGACTGTAGATAACTTCCTTACACATAAAAAGATGAATTGTTATTGATATTGCCGTGGCATGGAGGAATATCAGCAGCAAAGTTGATCCAGAAAACCAAAGACCGAGATCTATGGAGAGCCATGAACCCCCTCACCAGCCGGCACGGCACTTGATGATGATGATGATTGCCGTGTGACGATTCTGTGTAGTCACGTCATTTTCTTCGCTTTTCCTAGCGTTGTGGTTCGGGGATTCTTTCATCATCATCATCATCATCATCATATATTTACGTACGTATTTAGGGAGGGGGAGGAGGAGGCAGAAGGAAAAAAAATATGACAGTTGGCAGCGCTGGAAAGAGAGGAAGACGTGTAGAAAATTTCATCTCAATCGGATGGACCGTTCGCGAACGCATAAAGGACATACATACATACATACAGACGGAGGTTGCCTTTTATATATAAGATTGGCACTCAACGGGTAATCACAATATCACGCTGGCCACATTACTTCCCAAGACATTCCTTAGCACCCATACTAACGTAGGTCGACCTGAAAAGCCCAGGTTAATGTTAAAAATCTTCATCAGTATGATTTCGAACCCATGACCACCAGACAGGCAGGCAAGTGTACTAAACACTGTGATGCTCCCATGTCTAAAGTGCAATGATGATAAATTGAACTGAACTGAATTGTAACTACTAGCTACTGATAATCATTTTCAAACACGTTACAATAACCAGAAAAGCATAATGCGCATGCAGCCACTCACCATTGCTGCAATCACATTCATACGTTAGATGACTCCAGAGTACAATTCCCTCCATTACACGGATCATCTGCACACTAGTCCTTCTCAAGTTCACATGCTTTACCAGAATATTATGTCAAGGACATATATTTCATTTAGCTAACACGTGCTACCATCAGTCATTATCATCATCATGTACCATGCTAATAAGTGTGGGAAATCATAGTTTACCATCTAACATAATCCTCTGTGTACAAATCGTATGGTACTACAGATGCACAATGATGGTTTCATATCCATCAACATCAAATCAGTCAGGAGGCCACCAAACCTTACTCAAGACGACTACCACGTTAAGGACAGGCCATTCTTCTGCGCCTCAGAACAGGGCACAATAGATTACGCAACCACATGTATACAAAATTCAAGATTGGTGACTCAGCCATGTGCACATGTGATTTGGCGTCGCAGACATACTCAGGATTGCCCAAACTACAACATATCCAGGCGAACCTTCTGGCCTAGAGAGACAACAGTGGAAGATAAACTCTATTGACCGCTGAGTGAACTAAAAAAGACTGTTAGATTCATACAAGAGACAACATTGCAGTTATAAACATATTTCAGGCGAACGAAAGAAGAAGAAGAATATCCATCAACAATACTTTGTGTCAAAATTACATCACTTGGCGTGTTCTTGTTTTAAAAAATAATTAAGGCTGTATCTTTTAGCTCCAACCTGCTAATTATAATTTCTCAAAAGTTTCTTATGGGTGTGCGCGTGACAACAGACAAAGAGAAATGGGAGGCGTTTCTCCGAGATTTTTACAGCAGACCAATCATAATGATGCGGATACCAGGGATGCAGTTAGAGAGGAGTTATCTGGCACAATGGAGAATATGTATTATGAAGATATCATACATGTTGTAGATGTTAAACATATTTTGAAAAAGGTAAAAGACACTGCACCTGGGCCCGATGGTGTTAGGTATGGCCACATGAAGGTATTGAGCGATGTAGACCTGAAGGAGATGAACGACTGCTTTAACCAGAGCATTAGGTCAGCATCAGTACCGCAGGATTGGTTACATAGCTATCTCATCCCTCTCCCAAAACCATTCAAGGATCATTCAAAGCTTAGCGGCTTTAGGATCATCACCCTTCAAAATACACGTGGGAAGGCTTTAGAGAAGAAAGTCGCTGTCAAGCTGCAAGAGTTTTTGGAAAGGGGGAAGCTTCTTCCAAGAGTGGGAGTTACAGACCAGGAAAACATACCTGGTCAAATGCAGCCACTTTTGCCTTTGACGTTTATGAGGGATTCCAGAGTAGACAGGAAACGATGGCGGCAGCGCTTGATCTCGAGGATTCGTACAACAGAGTTCGCTCTGATATTTTGATGACCGCACTGATGGAGAAGGGGGTAAATCCCTGGTTGGTGAACTGGATAGCAGCCGTCAAGTATGCATGACGTTTGGGGCATGGACCTCAGAGCCACATATTTTAACCCCGGGACTACCACAGGGATCTGCAATCTCACCGGTAACATGTATATGAGCAAGATTGCAAACCTAGAAGCACCAGGGGTTGGAAGGATACTAACATTTGCAGATGATATTCTTGCATATAGGCAGGGGAGAGATAGGGAGCAAACAGCCCAGGAGCTACAGGCGACAGTAGACAAAGTGATTGACAGTTGCACTGAAATGAGTGCTGTCATCCTCCCGGAAAAGGCAGCTGTTTTGTGGTGCTCTCTGAACAACAGAATTGTAAAAACTGATGTCCCAAGCCTCACGATAGATGGTCGAAGCGTCAACAGAGAGAACAAACTGAAGTATCTGGGAATCACATTTGACAGGAGCCTGTCCTTCAAGGACCATGTGGAGTCGGTTGTGACAAGATCTCAAAAGAGACTCAATGCACTTAAAACTATGGCTGCAATGGACACAGAGCAGAGAATGCGTTTCACACTATAGCAGCACTTGATCCTCTCAGTGATTGATTAAGGACTAGGACTGCTCACTGTCTCAAAGTGTCAATTGGTGACATTAGAGCGCATACAGAACGAAGCTATGCGGGCCATTCTGGGATGCACGAGAGACACCCCAGTAGTGTGTATGCGTTACATCCTTGGTTTACCGATTGTTGCTGGTAGGCTCAAGGTGATACAGGTGAAGGCATACCTCAGAGTTGTTGCTGACACAGATCACCCGTTGCATGAGGCGCTGGACGAAGTTAAGGGTCAGCGACTGATAAGAGGGAAATCATGGATGGCTCAGGCGGAGGATACGATCAGACGGGTGTGCATCTTGCAGAACATTAGGAGAGGAGTGGGTTAGAGTGCCAGCGGAGCAATCAGACTTGTGCAAAGTTATAATCACATTGAGCCGGGAGTGCAGGGAGTGGCCAGCAGGGGCCACGGAAGTGGAAATCCAGCAACTAATTCAGGATAATGCTCGCCCGGGCGATGTGATTATATACACAGATAGTTCGGTGTTGAGAGGCAGGAGAAGTGCCTGTGGGTTCTTAGCAAAAGCTAATGGCCGCCGTTTGGTGCAGGAGAGCCTGGCATATGATACCACAACATCTAACTTAAGAATGGAGGTGGAGGCAGTCAGTGCAGCTTTCCTCTGGATGGAGAATACGATACACACACACACACACACACACACACACACACACACACACACACATCGTGATTGTAACTGGCTCGGAAAGCATGCCGAGTAGGGTGAGGACAGGCAAGCTTCGTGCAGAGTGGCTTGCTTCGCTTCGGAAGTCACGGGTGACAAGCATCGTCTGGATATTTTCTCCGGAGAATGCTGGTGTGCTGGGGAATGAACAGGCGGACAGATTGACTGGCTCTGCAAAACTTGGTGGAGTATGGATGCATGATAAGGCAGACGTGGCTGCGGCCTTGTGGGAGCACGTGTAAACCTCGGAAGAGCAAACAGATCACCATCGTCTGGCAAGAATGCGACAGCGAGGGGTGACGAGAGGATCTGGCCGACGATCAACGCTCAGAGGAAAGGCGAGGCGGACATATAATCAGATTGCTACTGGTACTATTAGTGTTTGAACTCTTCGCTGGCTGCTGAGGATGGTGACGGAGCGCTTATGGGAATGCCCCGAATGCTGTGATGTCGGTTCCTAAATCAATCAATCAATGAATGAATCAATCAATCAATCAATCAATCAGTCAATAGTTTCTTATGAAAAGAATACATGCACTGAAAGAAAAACCTGTGTGACTTCTTTTCTACAGAAGATAGATAAATTATTTATACAAAGATCTATAAATTATACTGAAGTCAATAACTTCTAACATTCCTTGTACATGTGTAAGTGGAAATCATAATTAAATTAAAGCTTGTTATAGATTTATGATGCAGAAAGTAGGGAAGATTACAAAAGCCGCAGACATATAGTATCAATAAAAGGACAGAATCTTTGACAGAAACTAAAAGTCTGGCATGAGATAGTCATATGAAGAAGCAAATCATAGAAAGTGTAGTCAGGGGTTGGGTTGGATGGGCATGAGTGCCTCAGTTAGCTTATAGGTTATTGGGAAAAGTAAACAAGATCAAGCAAGCTGCTTGGGTTATCAGTTTTGAAGATGTTGGCATTGACACTAGTCAATGAAGCAAGAGTAAAGCGTGCATGTGGAATATGACATGTAATGAGAAAGTTATATGGGCAGGCAAAAGTGCTAATGATGGAAAGTAAAGTCTATATGAAACATGATATTAGATGAAGGTGACTAGAAAGCTATATAATTATGTTCCTGAAATCAGTTTTGAGAAAGTTAAAGACTGCCTAAGATGTAAAAGTTGCAAGGTAATGTGATACGACTGTTCAATTTCTTTACTTAAAAGGTGCCCTTTCAAAATTAGTATGCTATTGCTACACTTTTATTCTTAAAAACATTACTTTCTGCCCTGCTGTTAGAGAAATCACCTTCAAGTTATTAATACTGAAAGTTCCATCCATCCATCATGTGCCATGCCGGTAAGCGTGGGTGGTCATGTTCTGCCATCTCACTCGATCACCAGAGTCGTGGATCAGCTCTCTGTTCCTGTCTCGACTATGCCACCAGGCCAAGCCATCCAGGTATTTGCTTCTAGGTCTTCCCCTTGGTCTCCTCCCTTCGATGTTGCCAGTTGTCACCAAGTTCTCAAATTCATTTCTTCTCATAACATGCCCACAAAATTTTGACTGTCTACGTCTAATGACTCTAATCAGTTTACAATCTTCATTTGTTTCTTGAAGGACTTGTTCGTTGGTTTTTCTATCTGTCCATGG
This sequence comes from Cepaea hortensis, assembly GCA_963921405.1. Lineage (NCBI taxonomy): Eukaryota > Metazoa > Mollusca > Gastropoda > Stylommatophora > Helicidae > Cepaea > Cepaea hortensis. Next base: position 42,632,161 of record OY992880.1, on the reverse strand, counting down.
TATTCTTTGCATTTTCCTCAGAAACCACATTTCCACAGCCATTAGCTGTTTTTCAGCTTGACTGCTTATTGTCCACGCTTCACATCCATACAAAAGTATAGGTTCTATGTAGCATCTCAACACTCTTTTTCTCGTTTCAATTGATATCTTTTTGTTGGTCAGTATGTTTTTCATCTTGCTAAAGGCTACCTTCGCAATGGCAATTGTTGTTCTAATCTCTTCAAGGCATCTCCCATCAGATGTTATGACTGTGCCGAGATAACAGTATCGATTCACTTGTTTAAGAATATGTCCATCTACTCGTATATCACATTGTGGTATTTCCTTCTTCCTAGTGACGACCATAACCTGTGCCTTTTTACAATTTAATTCTAACCCTAGTTGTTCACTGTGTGCAACAACCGAATCTACTAAATTTTGCAGGTCCTGTTCATTGTCTGCAATCAAGACTGTATCATCTGCATATCTAATGTTATTGATGTATCGTCCCCCAATGTTGATTCCTTCCATATCTTCTATATTTCTAAATATATATTCACTGTGCAGGGAAAAAAGATCTGGAAACATTACACATCCCTGTCTCACACCTCTTTTAATAGGCTGATATTGACCTACATCGTTATCAATTCTTATGGCAGCTTGTTGTTTCCAATATATGTTCTTTACAAGTCTAAGGTCCTTTCCATCAATTCGTATATCTTCAAGCATCCTTATCATGTCAACATGTCTCACTTTATCGAAAGCCTTTGTGTAGTCAATAAAGCAAAGATATAGATCCTTGTTTACTTCTAAAGAACGCTCAATTACTGTTCTCAGTATATACACAGCATTTACTGTGCCCTTGCCTTCTACAAACCCACATTGTTCTTCTCCTATTTCGGGTTGTATTTTCTTCCTAACTCTTTGCATGATAATTCTCAGCAGAATCTTTGTGATGTGGCTCATTATACTAATTGTTCTATGTTTATCGCATTCCATGGCTCATGATTTCTTCGGGATTGCAATAAATATAGAATTACATAATTCAGGAGGTATATCCCCAGTATCGTATATTGCGTTCAGCAACATGGTGATTTGGTCAATTCCATATTCTTCTAAGGAATTGATCATTTCTACTGTGATGTTATCTGTACCCGGGGTCTTGCCAGTTTTATATGGTTAAGAGCATTCTGAACCTCTATCTTCAAAATTGATGGTCCTTCATTATTATTCCGATGATCATATTGTTCTTCTCTTGTATCATCATAAAGGTCTTTTACATAATCTGACCACGCATGTAAACTCTGATCTTTTTCTATTATGATTTTGCCATCTTTGGTTTTTAGGCAACCCGTTGATGTGTGTGTTCTTTTGTTAGTGATGTCATTAATTCTTTTGTGCATTAATTTGGTATCCCGGGTATTGTGTTGGTGTTCAATTTCCTTGCAATTTTCCTCAAGTAATGTTTCTTTTGCCTCTTTGCATAGCTTCCTAATTTTCCTATGAATCTCTTCATTTTTTGTCCTTGTTATTTTTGTTATTTCTTCTTACTTCCATGAGTTTTAAGATGTCTTCCGTCATCCATTTCTTGCGTCCTATTATCTTTACTTTTGGAATGGTTGTTTCTGCAGCTTGGTTGACTGATTTCTTTTACATTTCCCATTGGTCATTGACATCTTGAAATAAAATGTCCATATCGGACAATACATCAAATCTGTTTTTTACCTCTACGTTGAATTTATCTTTTATTTCCTCACTCTTCAGTGCTTGTAGAACAAATTGTGTGTTTCTTGGTGAATATTTGACTTTCTTTAATTTTATATGTAAATTGCTTAAGATGAATCTATAGTCGCTGTAGCAGTCTGCGCTTGGTATAGTTTTTGCGACTTTTAAGGCATTTCGAAATTTTCTGTTGATGAGGATGTAATCAATCTAATTTTTAATCTTATGATCAGGACTCCTCCATGTCCATAATCTCCTTGGGTGCTGTTGAAACCAGGTGTTTCCAATAATCAAATCTTGCTCTTTTGCCCACTGTACTAGTCTGCAACCTCTTTCATTCTGTTCCCCTAGCCCATAGTTGCCTACTATGCATCCGTCCTGTTGATTTCCAACTTTGGCACTCAAGTCACCCATTATGATAGTTACTTCAGAATTCTTGCATATTTTGAAGGCTTTCTCTAAATCACTATAAAATTCATCGATGCTGTCATCACTACTGTCAGCTGTTGGTGCATAAACGTGTATGTCGTTGACATCAAAAAGTCTTCCACTCAACTTCACCAGTAACACTCTGTCTGATACAGTCCAATATCCTTTGACCGATTTTGCTCTCTCTGTATCCATTATAATTGCTACTCCTCGCTGTTGTTTCTCTCCACCAGAATAGATTATTTTATATTCCTCAGATGTCATAATGCCCATTCCTGTCCATCTGGTCTCACATACACCTAACAGGTTAATATTTAATCTTCTCATTTCATTCTTAATGTTATCAAATTTCCCATCCCCACTCATAGTTCTTACATTCCAAGTTCCTACTTTCAATGTTGATATTCTTTTGCACTCAGTCGCCTGATGACGGTCTGGAGTCACCTGGTGCACATGACTACCCCTACCGGGCGAGGCTACTCCTATGGAGCACCCATTTACGCCGTTTCTCTGATTATCGATAAGACTGCAGTACATGATGTTCTTGGCATCTGTAAAGAAGGTAGTTTGCCACTGCTTTCCCTCCTAGCAGTGACCATACTGATCGATGACCGTAGCCATTGTCTCCCAAAAAGGAGATCCTCTGTCTACCGTCGTGAAGCTGGAGACCATAACCTACAACTTTCTGTCGGCTGCTCTTCAACTTCATCCACCACCTGCACCCATGGCTTCACGTAACCCTGATCGGGGGGCCAAACGGGTACTCCACCTTGCCCAAGGGTGTCCCGTAGGCTAGCGGAGGGAAGGAGGCAACTTACCTCTCCTTTGATAGGGGATGTCTCAGCCATAAAAAATTGTTTTTGGATTTCTCTGTTGCTTTGGATAAGTTTCAATATTACATGAACCCCCCAAACAGAGCATGCACAAAATAAAATGGCAACAAATGACAAAATAGTTAAACAGCCCAAGATCCATATGTGGGTCTATGCAAAAATGAGGACATATAGTACAGTAATATATTTATCATAATACCATCATTTAACTAATCAAGAACATCCCAGAGTAACAATAACATCTAACATCAACATCACACAAAATCAACCATGAATTCTTGACGTCCTACCAGAAATAATCCTATATGGGTTTACCATCCCTATTATATGAGATTCTATACTGGGAACAGGTCTCCCACAAAAAGGATACAAATTACATGAGTTAACCATTCTCATATACAAACATTAACACAGGTTTCTATTTCTAGGATATAGACATCACCTGTGAACAATAATTGACACACTAACAAACAATACTTGTGATTAGGACACCATGGGTTCAAATAGCGTGTGTCTAAGCCCATACTTGTGAACACCAACCAACAATTTGTTGTAAAGTAACAACTTTAATTTGACCTCCACTTGTGAGGGATGAAGTCCATTAACTAACAACTACAAGATCCCTAAATGATGAGGCCACATTTATGATGTGGGCCATGGGTTCACTTATACAGGACTTAAAGCCTCTACTTGAGAGGTAGACATGGGTTCAAATTTTTTGGGCAACGCCCACACTCATGGCATGGGCTAAGGGTTCAAAATTCCGCGACGAGCGACCACTTGTGGGGTGGTAAAGATAATAATTGTGAATAAGGACAAGTTCGCTAGGGGTATTCCGTATGAATGGGATCTTAATCCCAAAAACACGCCCTCTATAGGAAATAATACACTGGCTCGAGAAACCCCCAAGCATTGAACAAGGCAGAAAAGGGTGCAAGTTCAACACTAATATAGAAGAAATGTTTCCCATAGAAGGCTGGGAGATCCAGGAAGTTCTACCACAGACACCCGAGTAACTAATCACTCTACCCAGAAGTGTGTCTATGTGTAAGTGCCCATTTAATCTCCCTCACACACACACACACACACACACACACACACACACACACACACACACACACACACACACACACACACACACACACACACATATATATATATATATATATATATATATATATATATATATATATATATATATATAAACAATGACAAGTATGCACTGTCATGTACATCCACAATATTACATAACAGATGGAGAACAATCACTGTTAAACAAAAACACCACAATGAATCACCGTATCACATAACAGTAGATGTCATCTAGCGGTTTGGGGCCAAAAGGTCGGTGGCACCACAGGAGCGCCAAAACAACAGCCCCCCCTAGGGATCCAACCCCCCGGGGCCCCGCCCCCCTAGGCTCCGGGGCACCATCCTCCCGGAGCGCATCTTAGAGATATAGTTGTATGAGGTACACGCCATGGACACACATCAGTGGGTAAAAGCGAATCCAACAAGACAGCGTATGTACTGTTGGAGGAATGCCCAAGGAGAGTGGACCCACTACCACCCCCCAGGGTGGACCTACTAGTTTTCCATTTCGAGATGTAGAGTTGGAAAAGAAAGCCGTGCACACGGCAAACCCCTACAGCTGTTTGCGAGATGGACTTTGTGCGAGGAGGGTGTACCCCCCACTTTGTGTACGAACAATTTCGTGTTGCCCAGGCCGAATACGATAGCCGGGCAGAGAAGCACGAGTTGGTAGATCTTGGGGAGCTCGAACGGCGGGCTGCCGAGTGGAAGGGTCCGGCTACTATCTTGGGCCATATTTCGCGCGAGACGGCGGCGGTGTGGGTCTCCCCAGAGTATGCCGAGCTGTATGTTGTGGGTTGTGGTGGCGACTATTTGTTTTGCATTCCAGGTGGGTTTGTGGCCTCCTAGACATGCCGCCCAAGGTATTCTATTTGCAAATGGCTGCTAGCACGACCAGGCGAGCCTTCTTTTTCTGTGGTGTGGTTCGAATATCGCCGAGGCGGCAGAACATTGGGGAATGCATTTTCTCGAGCTCGGTGGGTCCACCAAGTCTGGCAACTTCTGCGGCGAGATAGTGTCCATACACAGGGGTTTCTACGTCTGTAGACGGCTCGCCTTCTGCGTTGGTTGGGGAAAGAAACAGGACTATGCGTTGTGTGCCTTGGAAAGTCCCTACGGAATACCGCCGACACAGATACACCCCAGCTGGAAGATCTGTAGTCTTCGATGTATCCTTTGCCTTGGGTGGGGGGACCTGTGCGAGTGTGGCCTGGAGCTCTTGTAGGCGTGGTGCCTGTTCGTCGGCTACACTCGCTATCTGTTGGAGGAGTGCTAGCTGTTCGGGTTTTGGGGTGCGGACGACTTGGATTTTGTTCCAGTGTATCTCTCGACTTTCTTCGTTGTAGAAGGTACTGGCTGGAAGTACATCGATTTCCAGCTTGGAGATCCCCTTCGCTCCAATGGCTGGGAGCCAGAAAGTTGTGCGGTTGTAGCAGTCTATACGACGCTCAAAACAATTTTCGGTTGCGGTGAGAAGTTTCTCCAACCCTCTGGTGGCCCATACAGCGCTGGGTGTAGTTTCCCCATCCTTGCACACAACTACTCTGGGGAGTGTTTGCCCCTGTCGCCTATACCCGAGGATTTCCAGGCGGCCCACCATCGCGGAAAGTTTCGCTGTGTCTCCTTGCAGTCCCCGTTCCACCTCCTCGTATATATGCTTCTTCCTTTCTTTGTATATCCCGCTAGCTGTTGCATATTGGCACAGTCGTTCGAGTTCTGTGGCTCGTCTCTGTACTTCCGCCTCCTGCTCCTCCCACATGTGACGGCGCCAGGCTTCGGCTGCTGCTGCATCTTGGATTTGTAGGAGACGGTCTTCGCGGGCTCTGGTCGAAAGGAGCGAGACAACACGTTCTTGGGCGATTTGGGGTACCTCCTCCAGATCGTAGGAGGATACCTCCACACCAATTGCATGGCACTTCTTGCTCCTCCAGGTCCAGGAAACGGTTGGGGTCTCTGGAAATATGGTCTGGAGGGGCGGGCCGTTGGGGTGGAGCGCTGTTGGTCTCTTGCTGGCGGCTAGGATGGTTTTTGCATCTTTGTCCTTGGCATAGCAGCGGAGAGGTGCGAGCTCCACACCCGTCTCGGCCTTGGCCTCTAGAATGTCGAGCCGAAAGATTGGGCAAGCGCGAAAGCCAAAGTCTGCTGCGGCCCATAGTACCGCCCGCTCCCAGGTTGCATCGTTGTCGACCTTTTCCTGGGTGGGGTGGATTCGAACACCCGACAGCCGTCCGGTGGTGGTGTGGGCGTACCACCCCACATAGATTTATCCCTGTGGTCGGTTGGCCAGAACCAAGCAGCGGTCGAGACATGCAGCAAGTTTTTCCCATTGTTTGGCTGGTGGTTGCACAACAAACAATCCATCCGTTGGCGGCGAGACCAAGGCTAGCGCTTCCTGCAGGACCTCGGTGGCGGTTGTTGCCGACAGAGCGCGCCCGCGACAGGCATATAGGGACACTTCGATACGGGTGCAACCACGTGTTTGGGTGTCTGGATGTTGGAATGTTTGGCGGAGGTGTTGGTTGGGGCAGTCGGCATAGTCTGCTAGATGTCCGCCAAACGATTCGCGGATTTCGCCAGCCTCGAAGTTCGAGACGACTTTGTTGTATATCTTGGTGCGGGTCGTATACCCACCCTCGCAGCTCTGGATCCAGGTACATACGTGCCGTCCTACACTGTTGGTATTGTCGAGAATTGTGGGCTTGTCGTCTCCTATGGCTGTGGCTAGGCTCCCCTGCTCGCGGAAGTCGTGGTTCGCGCATAGGTATTCCACCAACGCCTGGCGATCGAGAACACCAGAGAAATCCTGGGTATAGCGATGCAATAGAGGCCATAGCCGTGGACGTGTAGCAGGCGTTCGAAGCTCGGCAATTCGGCCAGTAGCTCGGCCATTGGAATTTCGGACACATCGAGTCTGGCTACAAATATGGCTGCGGGCTCTGTGTTGGGGTATATCTCTCGCCACTTCTGTAGGGCTCTACAGTTGGTATCGCTCTCTATTCTTGCGATGGTGGCTCGGATTGTTCCACCAGCAGTGGTGTTGTGGGTTCCAACGGTGTGAGCGATGGCAGTGTAGATGTGCCCGCGGGGGCTGCCATCTGGGGCTGTACCCAAGCTTTTGCGGGCGGCGGCGGAAATGTCTCCAACCACCATATTTGCGCTACCATTCTCCCCCGAGGTGCAGCAAATACTTCCACCCTTGGACACACAGTCTTCGCGCCGTAGATAGCCTAACGCATAGAGATCGTCGACAAAGACTGGAAGTCCATCGAGCGGTTGGAGATGGGTGCAACCGAGGTTGCCCTCCAAGTAGTCGACTTTCGCAATGTCGGGTACGAGGTTGCTCTCGTAGGCGTTTTCGAGAAGAAGGTGGGGTGCTACGGCCTTTTCGGCGCGGAAACCCATACTCTCGAAAGTTGCTTGTATAGACATGGTTGCTTGTGCTATGGTTCTAGCTATTCGAACCTGTATACTGCATATGTCTAATAGGAGTGTCTCCAAGGGTAGTGGGCGCTGGGGTGCCTCCTAGGTGGGTCGATACACCTGCAATGTGTACCTTGTGTGGCTGTCGAATTCTGTCCAACCCAGATCCCGCCACAAAGGAGACGGTCGAGAGAGAACCGAGGAGGTGTGTAGAGGTTGCAATGGAGGTGCTAAAGGAGACAATCGAGGCGGCAGAGGCTGCAGAGAGGGCAATAGAGGTGGCAGTAGAGACATATACACAGAGACACACACAGAGACAATCACGCGGCCACACACAGACGCCTCGACACCCACCGACGCGCACAGAGCCAGACACACACAGCCACACAGAGACACATAGGCACATAAAGACGCACAGAGACACATAGGCATATACAAACACACAGACGCCTGGGCACAGACAGACGCGTACAGAGACCCACACAGAGACCCACACACACCACCACAGGCACACCAAGGCACATACAGACACAGGAGCACACAGACAGGCACATACAGACACAGGCGAACACAGACAGGCGCAGGCAAACATACATATATACACGGATACAGACAGACACAGACAGCGACCCACACAGACAGGCACAGACAGCCACACAGGCGCAGACAGGCATAGACAGACATACATACATACACAGATACAGACACAGAGACAAACACAGACAACCAGACACAGACAGCCAGACACAGACAGCCAGACACAGACAGACAGACACACACAGACAGACAGGCACAGACAGACACACAGAAACAGACAGGCAAAGACAGACACACACATACAGACAGGCAGACGGGCACAGACAGGCACAGACAGACATACACAGACATACATACACAGACCGGCACAGACATACATACATACATAGATACAGACAGCCAGGCACAGATAGCCAGACACAGGCAGGCAAGCACAGGCAGGCACAGACAGACACACACAGACAGACACACAGACAGACAGGCATAGACAGACACACAGAGACAGACAGACACAGACAGACACACACATACAAACAAAGACGCGCACACATACGGGCACAGACAGACATACAGACAGGCACACATACATACATACATACACAGATACAGACAGACACAGAGACAGACACAGACAGCCAGGCACATGCAGGCAGGCACAGACAGACACACACAGACAGACAGAAACAGACAGACAGACATAGACACACACACAGACAGACAGACACACATACGCACACACACAGACGGGCACATACATACAAACAGACAGGCACAGACATACATACACAGACACAGAGACAGACACAGACAGCCAGACACAGGCAGGCACAGGCAGGCACAGACAGACACCGGCAGGCACAGACAGGCAGGCACAGACAGACACAGACACAGACAGCCAGACACAGGTAAGCACAGGCAGGCAGGCACAGACAGACACCGGCAGGCACATTAACGCTGCCATAATCCCCCAACCCTTTTACCACCAGGGCTTTGATGGCGGGCACCATCGAATACATAAATGCTTCAGGCTGTTCATAGCCGCTACCTTCTGGGACGATTGCTTCATATTTTCTCAGGCTCCCTTCAATCTCCCGGGTGAGTTTCAATTCAGGTGCGTTGTGAATGAATGCGGCCAACATCTCATCCGCTTCATCTCGCACACTATCAACTCGGGCAAGGAACTCTGCTTCGAGGTCGGTGTGGCGTTGAGCGGCGACGATCGCGGCTCGGTCCGCGGTGGTACCATGTACAAATCTCAGAGCGGTGGTAATCCCTGCTTCGAGGCGTGCCCCATGTAGATTGGGGTTCTTCTCGAGCAGGGAGACCCTAGCCATCTCACGCGCTCTGGATATTTCCCCCTCAAGAACGGCCTTCCTCATCCCACTGTATGGCATGCCATACTCGCGGGCTTGCTGTTTCAATTGATTCAGTGTAGGCATGGCTAAATACACAGATCCGTCAGTCTCTAACAAGTAGGTGTGTAAGTACACTGATGACTTCACATCTCTCTAATTGAAAGTTCAATCCACTATAATCTTAGCAATTCGTCGAATCTCTGCATTATAGTCCTTTACATTCTCTTCATACCAGATTCGGTGATACTCCTTGTCATATCCACATTCTTTATATAGTTCTAGGAGGTTGTTGACCCGCTTCCCACATTTCCGACATGGTTTAATAAATGAACCCTTCCGTATTAGCACTGCATGGACTTTGCAGTAGTCCCTCATACAGCTACGATTGCAGGGCTCTGTGGAATGTAGCCGTAGCCACTTACAGTTGTTCTTCGCGGTACGCATCTTGGTATGTCTGTGGATGATACCCTCTAAATCGGCGGCTCGGTCACCTGTAGGCGACCCGTGTATGCGCTCCGGGAGGATGGCGCCCCGGGGCCTAGGGGGGCGGGGCCCCGGGGGGTTGGATCCCTAGGGGGGCTGTTGTTTTGGCGCTCCTGTGGTGCCACCGACCTTTTGGCCCCAAACCGCTAGTTGACATCTACTCATAACCGATGGAGAACCACTGTTAAACAACAACAGTAACCATAAATGGACGATAAACATCAATTTTGGAACAATATGTTTACAATAAATTAACTTCAAGGCTTGGATAAACCAAAAAACAAACAACTGTATTGTGAAAACATTTGGGTCCTGGACAAACCCTGTTGGCTGAATCATGGTGACATATACATGAAAGAAATTATCATCTTCAGGCAATGCACACAAATTATACAACCAAAACAGACGTCCCCCCAAAATCCCCCAAAAAGGTTCATAACAAATACATGTGTCACACACAAAACAAAGTAAATAATCCATACAAAGACATAGATAAAGGAAATCTATCTAATCTGTCTCTAGAACTATCCTATGGGTCTGTTGATGACTCCTCTCCTTCATTATCCACTAGAAAAAACGTCTGTATATATATATATATATATATATATATATATATATATATATATATATATATCCACCGATTCAGAAAATTGGGGATTGCACACACACACGGAGCTTCCACCTCCGGATCATATATCCAAAGCGTAAACATTAAGGGGTAATCCATATGAATCCAACGTGAATATACTGTAATCCACCAAGTCACAGCTGCTAAGTAACTGGGCTAGGGGCATTCCAGAGTGGTATAACAGACAGGTATAAGTCTGAAGCGTTCCGGCGTGGTGTAGCAAACCTGTATAAAACTTCAGCTGTCCATGCGATTGATTCAATCAGGATCGGGCACAGAAATAAAGTTTACATAATTAAAATACCACCGTGACTATACAAAAAAAAGTATGATTATCACCAACTTTCAAGGCAAAATCACATCACTATTTGTACATTTTGAACAGGATACACGAATTTGAAATATCATCTATTTCACAAATTGAAGATAGACTCATGAGATCTTGGAGTGTGTAGCAATAGCTCCATGACAACCTTATACAATCCTGCCTAACTTACAGTAATGCATATAAACAAATATGGTATCAGCCAGCTTCATTCCACCAGAAACTGTACAGGAATGTCATTAACTTGAAACTATCTATTATTTTTTTATTAGGAGCAGTAACGTAGAGGTCTGAGTGCAAGCAAGAAGAAGATACAATTAAAATGTTCTTTTCACTTAAATGCATTTGAGTTCTAATGTGCTACTATTTAAGACATCATAGCTTGCATAAAATGACTCTTACTGCACTCTTACACAGCTCCTGATAGGATACAAGAAACTTTCGAGTTATATATTTTATCTTCATCATTTCACTTACATGATTGTTATAGTACATGAACATCGAGTACATCATCTCGTAAACCAGCATATGTTAACGGATTGATAGTTATTAAAGGATGTGTAGTTTTTTTTTAAACTCATAGTTATCTGTTATTTTCTGTTATTATCTGTTATTATTAAAAACTATAAAACAAAGACAATTGAAAATTGTATCACTTGAAACGTCACGAAAGTTTGGAGAGAACAATAATGGAGGGGTATATGCCTGGGAAGAGAGGAAGAGGAAGGCCAAAGAGAAGATGGGTGCAGGATGTGGCGGATGATCTCCAGATGGGTGTATCGGACGCGGGACATCTTGCTTATGATCGAGAGGTTTTTCATACATCTTACTGAAATAGCATTATTAATAGCTGCTTTTTCCATTGACAGTTACGGTTAATTGCATAGTCTTTACAGAATGTCACAATCAACCCCAGCATTTATTGGCTGTTTGTCATTTTCTAGACAATTTTACTTTTAATAGTTTGCCATTGATTTCTGAATGGCCAATGCTAATACTGTTCTGAAAATCAATGCATGACATATTGTTTATGTATGACATAAATCAATTTGAAATATATATGACTGACAGAATATTCTGGCAAAGCATGTGAACTTGAGAAGGACTACTGTGCAGATGATCCATGTAATGGAGGGATTTGTACTCTGAGCAATCTGACCTATGTGTGTGACTGCCGAAATGGTGAGTGGTTGCATGTACATTCTAAATTTCTAAACACTGAAACATGAACTATCAATAGCTAATAGTTATAGTGAAGGATTTCAAAGGGTGGATTTGAAGAAACCAGTACAGCAGCTTGTGTGAAAGGGTGCACAAACAGTAGAACAAGTATACATATATTTGTTGACTCTGATGATGTGGTAAATAAAAGGAATTATTCTGCTAGGATGTGGAAGTCACATTGAAACCACTACACTGTCTTTTCAGAAGTAAGCTTATGAGCAAGTTAAACATTTAGAATTGAAAAATGATATCTTAAAAAAACTCTATACTAGACTTCAAACTAAATAACTTGACATGTCATGACATTCTGCTAGAAGAACATACTTAAAGCTAATTATGTTAGTACTTATTATAAAACTATTTTTAGAGAACTATTTTTCCATGCTCTAAGTGAAATTATGTTTCAATATGAAACATACATTTAACAACTTTTATTAATGTTGCCTATAATTTTTCAGTTAAAAATTATGGTGGTGAAAACTGTAATGAAACAAATACGATATGCAGCACTTGTCCAAATAGCACAACATGCCAAGAATTTGAAGATCAGGACGGATATCTCAAACCTGCTTGTATGTGCCTTGCAAATGAAACTCTTGTTGGTGACACATGCAAAAGTAAGTTTTTATTTTGAGTATTGGGCATGACACACTTTCATTCCTATTATTGTTTTAAAACTGTTTCTAGTGCTTCTCTCCTGTGTCTATACTATATACAGTTGAGGAATGTGTGTCTTTATAGCCTTCAGAATAATACATGTGAAACATAGCTACCGACAAGGTCACTCGAGTCTGTCTGGTTGGAGGACTGGGGCTAGATTTAGATACAAACAAATTTTGCCTTGTACGAGGGGAAGTCAATAAATACATCACAAATGGGTGTAGAAAAATAACTAATTATGATCACAACTTGAAACCATTTTATTTTTATACATACATTGTCCCTTTATTTCTCAACATAATTTCCACCAACACTGATACATTTAACCCATCGTTTTATCAGTCCTCCCAAACCGACTGCATAGAACTGCGTGCTCTGTTTTCTAAACCATGTTTTCACTTCACATTCAACTTCGGCGTCATTCGCGAAATGTCTCTCGCCAAGGTAGGTTTTCAGTGGACCAAAAAAAGGGGAAATCGCTAGAGGCTAAGTCGAGACTGTAAGGTGGATGTTCCAGAACTTCCAACCTTAGTTGGTTAATTTTCTCCTGAGTTAATCGAGCCGTATGTGGTCTGTCATTGTCATGAGGAAGCAACACTCCTCTAGTCAGCAGTCCTTGACGTTTTCTTCGAATTGCATCATGAAGCATCGATAGAACTTCACAGTATGATTCAGAATACACATTGTCACCTTTCTTGCTTGAAATTGATTAAAAGCACTCCTTTACAATCCCAGAATACTGTCAGCATAACCTTCCCTGCTGATGGGGCAACCTTAATTTTTTGGACACAAGGTAACGAAGGATGTTTTCATTGCATTGAAGCACGCTTTGATTTGGGCTGGAAATGATGCATTAATGATTCGTCCCCAGTAACATTCCTGTTCAGCATGTATTCTCCTTCATCTTCGTATCGACAGAGATGATTCAAGGACAGGCCAAATCGGTTCATTTTGTGTTCCTTCTTCAATTGTCTGGGTACCCACCTTGAGCACACTTTCTTAAATTTCAATAAATCATGCATTATGCTGTAAGCTTAACCACGTGAGCACCCTATTGCAGATGCTACAGTCTATTGTTACTCGCCTGTCACCTCTAATCATCTCCTCCACCCGCTGCGCGGATGCTTCTGTTGCAATCTCAACAGGACGACCAGATCGGACTTCATCAACAATTTTAGAGCGTCCTTGAGAAAACATTTCTACCCAGCTATGCACCGCTTTACGGGACAAAAATTTGTCAGCATAAACAGGAAGCATTTCCTTATGAATGTCCTTTGCAGGCAGACCTTTTGCCCACCAAAAAAAAAAAAAAAAAAACGCACAACAGCACGTTTCTCTTTGGTTGTACACTCCGTAAGTACAGTCGTCATTCTGTTTATACGCTGCGCATGAGCATGAGATACCATGTGCCACCTGACGAACGGGAATATAAAGTTCGATGTCGCTGTCACCAAATGACACTTGTAGAAAACACCTACTACATTTACCTGCCATCCCACAGAACTGTGTGACTTACTTATTGACTCTCCCTCGTAAATAGATGGGATGCAGAAAGGCTAAATAACACATGCCCATTAAAATGCCTAAAATTTTTTGGACATGTTATGAGAAGAAATGGTTTGGAGAACTTAGTGACAACTGGCAAGATCGAAGGGAACAGACCAAGAGGAAGAGCGAGAGGAAAATACCTAGATGGCTTGGCCACATGGCATGGACGAGACAGGAACACTGAGCTGATCCACGACTCCGGTGATCGAGTGAAATGGCGAGTCATGACCGCCCACGCTTTCCGGCATGGCACATGATTCATTTATTGGATATACTATGCCACAAGTCTGACAAAATTGTGCAGTATAATTCACTTTGTGGTGACTTTTTTAATCACTGACACTCACTGTTGGTAATTGATTACAGTAAAATGCCTAATAAATGCAAAAATTGAATGCATTTTCTTTGCAGCTGTTAACAGAGACTACGATCTTGTGTTTCTGGAAAGCTTTGCCAACAAAAGAACTTTTCTAACTTCTGAAAGTGGGTTTTACTTGGACAAGAACACCAATCTAAGCATCACCATGTGGGTGGCTGCGGCTAAACAACTAGACAGTGATCAGTTTATTATTTCACTGAGGAGGTAATCATTTGTTATATGTATGGAAGTCTTAATGTCTGTTTAAATTACACACTTTAGTAATATTTTCTCAATTGCTTTTTAATTATATAACCTGCATAGTTGGATACTTCTTGAAGAAAAAAAACTGTACCTTATTCAAGTCTGTAGGTCATTTCTTAGCCGAGATATTACTGTTTGTGTGTCAGTTTATCATTTAATATTACTTATATACAACAACAACAACAACAAAAACAAACAAACAAACAAACTATTTTCACCTTTTCACTTTTTGTGACCATATCTTCACACTCACACCACCGTTGGTTACACTCATGCGAGTGGAGATTAACGCAGCCGCTGTCTAATTCAAGGGCATATAACTCTGCCAGTTTACATATATACACTCGCACACACAGATATAATCGTCATGCGATGATGGCGTCAGGTTGCGCGTACTGCTGCGCACTGTTACATACACATTATTACACATAAATACTAGAATGGGTGTTGAATGTAAACATGCATTCATTACCATTTCGTCACTCTGAATAATCCATAAAAATATGAAATCATTATCGCTTGATTATGACACGGAAATCCGCTATTTTCCCGCCATTACTTCATCATAGCATGCGATCTAAATGATTTCAGTTTGGGATGTTCCCACCGACTTATTAAATAGTCAAAAATTTAAAAATAGTGTAAACATGGATGATCAGTTGAATTATTCATACAAGATCAATTCGCAACGTCTATATGAAATGGAATTTACGAGTCAACTTACGTCTTTAAAAGACAGTCTCTATCTCCGTAAGAAGAAAACTTCGAGAAGCCAAGATGTATAGATTTGTAGACAATGGAGGGGAATACAATACTCGGTAACCGGGTTCTGTTTTAATGCAATCTTGAAATAATCGCGGAATTTAACATCATGCGTACGCTTACCGTCCCCATATCGGAGACAGAAAAACAAATACGAGAACGATACCGCAAAAACAAATGCCGGTAAAATACGGCAAAATGAACCGCAGTCATCATCATCATCATCACCTTCCACTTCTGCCGCGAAGCGTCATGGGGAGGATTCATTTGAAGCCCCATTGTAATTACTGTAAATGCCCCAAATGAAACTTGATTTAAACTAGGCACTGCGGTTCATTATATCATTACATCATTAATTTTATATATAATGAACCGCAGTACCTAGTTTAAATCAAGTTTCATTTGAGGCATTTGCAGTAATTACAATGGGGCTTCAAATGAAAACCTTAAAAGTGTGATCGAAATTACAATAACCATGCCATTGACGTGTAACCTGCCAATATTGTTGTTAAAGGTGTCAAGAGTGTTAAGCATGTGATACCACAGTGCAGATGAAAATGATGAAATCATGAGGACGATATAAATTATGACCACCCCACTTTTGACATGCACCATCTGTTGTTGTTTTTTTTAATCAGTGAACGGTTGACACCTATAGGAATTCATCAGAAAATGAAGGTCCAGTATGGTGATGCATGCCTGTCAGTTCAGCAAGTGTATGAATGGAGTATGAAGTTTCTAAATGGTATGACTTCTGTGACAGACTTGTTGGTCCGATGAAGAGGTAAAGCAGGTTGTGCATGAGTGATTACACATGCGACCAATACAATTTTTGTCTACAGGAATCCAAGAACTTTATCATAGCTGGACGATTTGTATTGAACACAGTCGTGGCTATGTAAAAAATGATACATTTATTCTGTACATTTTCAGAATATATTCACCAAGAAAAAAAAAAAACACTTAGGTTTTCATTTAAAGCCACCTTATGCATGTAAAAACCAATAAATTATGAGAACATCTTGACGCTGATTAAATTTAAGATGTATGAAGCCTATTAACGACAAGTTATATTTGTTCTTAACATTCCACAGCTTAGTTTCTTGAGTTCATCAGTTATTTATGCATGTTTGGAAGCTGTATTTCAAATTTATGTGTTAGGTAGGGTTCTATTAGTAAAATTAAACGGAAGACCTTTTTAAAAATATGTCATTCAAATATATGCTCCAACAGTGAATGAAGTGAAGAAAGTATAGAGGAATTCTATAATGACAAGGAGTCTGCTTTGAAAAACTGTAAAAATCGGAAATAAATATCAAAATGGGTGATTTCAATGCAAAAGTAGGAAATCAAGGCGATGGATGCAGTGTAGGCAACCATGGTTTGGGAGAGCAAAACGAAAGAGGATACAGACTTGTAGAATGGGCAAAAGAACAAGAAATTATTGAAGGAAACACCTAGTATAAATTTACTAGTGCATACCTAGTATAGAGGAATTTTATAATGACATGGAGTCTGCTTTGAAGAATTGTAAATAATCGGAAATAAATATCAAAATGGGTGATTTCAACGCAAAAGTAGGAAATAAATGCGATGGATGCAGTGTAGGCAACCATGGTTTGGGAGAGCAAAACGAAAAAGGATACAGACTTGCAGAATGGGCAATAGAACAAGAAACGCTTGTAGGAAACACCTGGTTTAAACATCATCCTAGAAGATTATGGACATGGAGGAATCCAGACAGCAGGAATAAAAACCAGATAGATTGCATCCTGTTAAGCAGGTTTCGGAATGCACTAACAGCTCCCAATGCAGACTGTTACAGTGATCACAGATCAAATACAGGCACATTGATAGTAAAGTTAAAGACAGTCAAGTATACAAGAGGAAACACTAAATATGATATGTGCAAATTGAAAAATGACAAAGAAGTAAAAGATAATTGTAACATAGAAGTAAAGAGCAAATTTGATTTGATATATTATTTGATCTAGAGATCCCATTTCAAGATGTGGATGATCAATGGGAAATGTTTAAGAATTCAATCAGTTTGGTTGAAAAACAAAAAACTATTCCAAAATTAAAGAAAGTGGGTCGGTCATGTTTCGCGATCTCACTCGATCACCAGAGTCATGTCTCAGCTCCGTCTTTCTGTCTCAACCATGCCACGTGGCTAAGCCATCCAGGTATTTACTTCTCGGTCTTCCCCTTGGTCTCTTCCCTTCGATCTTACTTTATTGACTACACAAAGGCTTTCGATTAAGTGAGACATGTCGACATGATAAGGATGCTTGACTGAAGAAATTTTACAACTAACAGAAACAAGAAGACAGAAGAAAAATAATCCTGTCAAATTTTAAGAAATTCACAGAAAAGTCAGAACATTATGTAAGGAGGCAAAATAAGCATGGCTCGATACAGATTATATAGAAATTGAAAAACAACACAACAATAAAAATTCCAAACTAATGCAAAAAAGAATTCGGGAACTTACTAATCAAAGAAAATGTACACCAGCAGGCTACCTAAGGACAAAATATGGAAAAATCGTAATAGAAAAAGATCAGATTTTACATAGATGGTCAGATTATGTGAAAAACCTTTATAATGATAACAGAAAAGATTTTCAAAATAATAATAAAGGACCATCAATTTTGAAGATGGAGGTTCATTATGCTCTTAAGCATATGAAAACTGACAAGACCTCCGGTTCAGACAGCATCACAACAGACAGTTTTAATGCTTTAGAAGAATATGGAATAGATAAAGTTACCAGACGGCTGAATACAATATGTGTTGAGTTGAGTTAAGAACCTACATCACTGCACTCAGGACATTCCCATACATTCTCCATCCCTTTGCTCAACAGCCAGCTAAGAGTCATAGTACTAACAGTTCACATCACTATCTGATTAAAAGTTCTCCTGGTCTTCCGTCTCAGTTTTGAGTTTCTTCCAGAACCCCTGCTGATCCCCCAAAATGTCATTCTTTCCACATATGGGTTCTCAGTCTGTTCCTCCGCCTTCTCCATCTGGTCCCACAAGCGAATGACCACATCTCCCTTGTCCATGGGAATATCTATCACCAAGAGGTGCATTCCCTGCTAGCCTGTCAGCCTGTTCATTCCCCGGCACCCCCGCATGGCCAGGGCAAAATGTCCATACAATTCTCACAATCTGTGTCCTCTGAAGCGACGAGAGCCATTTGTCGTAGTAATCCTTTATTACTTTAGTGTCGTCCCTGGAGTGAGGGGAATCAACACCCACATTTTAATTAATCCAATATTATTGTCATAGAGAAACCACCAGAATCCGTCCACAAAACTCCTTCAGCCTGTAGACACCCCTTTCTTACTCTCACTCACCCCTGGATCATACCCCCTCTCATTCTTCCCCAACACAACATACTCAACAACTCTAGCTTTAACAAATAAATACAGCACATAATTTATTAAAGCAAAGAGTATGTTTGTGAGAAGTGTGTGTGTGTGTAAGGTGTAGAATGTATGTCGAATATTCTAAGGTGTATGTAGAATCAGACCAGTGAATCAAGAGCAAACACAACAGCACCATGTATTCCGGACAGAAAACCTCACCAAGAAGATGTTTCTCCGGCCACGTGACGACTTTCTCCGATAACTCTCGAACAATCAGGATGCTGGTCATCAGATAGACACTGTTCGATATTTTGGTCTTCACTCTAACAAACACTGTGTATTTACTCTGTTCAATAATGTTTGTTGATCAGAGAATCTTTCAAATAACTTAAATGTCACTTGAGAAAATCTAACTGTTCATAAGTCACTGGTTATGCGGTTCTCCCCATCTTAAAATATATTGGTATTCTTGGTAAATGAGTTATGAATCTTCGGTGATGTAGCTTATCACTCAAGAAAAACCAACACTTGTATTCATCAAGTCCGGCTCAGCAGAAGTCAGGTTTCTGCAGACTAACTAGGTTAAGAGCCCCGTGTACAAGCCTCTCAGTAACCTCTGTCTTCAATCCGTGAGCCATCATTTTATATAACTTTGATACTGCTTCTTGGTAATATATCGTCGCACACTCAAGTGGAACCATATGGCCTATTCCGGTTGAAGATTGAGACTATGCAATCACAGACTGGATCTATGTCCGCCGATAAATATCAACACTTTGACACTATAGTCTCTTTCTATGACACAACACGGAATACTGCACCGATCCTTAGCACTTCAGAAATTTTGGTCAACTAACTCAACTTGTTTGCCTTAACTGGTTTTAATTCGGGGCTTGAGTGACGTCACCAAAAAGTCTAGATACTGATCAGTCCAGAGTCTGGCTTTCTCCCTGTTTTTAGACTGACTGGAATCACCCTGCCGTCTAGTCTGCTTTCATCGGGGAAATCTTTGTCTCGTACAACAAAAGTCCTGTCTGTCTGTGAGCCAGGGGAGTTTTCCCCACATCACAGAATCCATCCGACGTTTGTCCAGACATTCCGTCTACGACTTCAAAGGCTGTCTACCGCCTTGCAGACGGATGGCGCCATTGTTCGTTTCTCGAACAACCCACATCATACAGAAATGCCGACCGTGTGCAGACAGTTTTAGCGACGTAGTTTGTTCCTCAGTCCCCTACTCATCAAAGGATTGCCTGTTATTGTAGACGATGTCGGGTCTTTTTGTCATCGATCGAAACTATCACGTTTTCCGCGACACCATTCCACACGAAACATTCCTTTCTCCACCTTACTAAGCATGCTCTTTGAATCCGTATTGAATACAACGTGTGTTGCAGTAGTCTCCTCTAGACACCGGAATGCCGCTGTTACTGCCTCCACCTCCATTCTCATGCTGGATGTCGTAGTCTCATATGTCAGACTCTCCTTTTTCAAAACTTGACCATTAGCCTTTGCAATTGTAGCGTAGCGTATACTACTAGGATGGAAAATAGATCAAAGTAGATACAAAATAAACTTCTATGATTAGAGAGTCTAGCCACTGCTGAAGAAGTGATCAAAAGGCTCGCAATTCTAGAAGGATGATTTTCAAAGTCCCAGAACGGATCATTACTTCCAAACAATGCCAGGCGGAAAGTTATGACGACCAACCGTACTTACAACAGAAGACAGTATGTCATGTGATTCCTGCTATCGTGCCTGGATGAATAATGATCCCCCACCGCCTAATTCATTCTCACGACAAGAAGCTAGGCAGATTTATATGCACAGATACACTTCTTTCACTCGTCACACAATCTGATGATGCTATTAATCTAATTATATAATGACAGGCGCAGTTTGTTATAATTACAAATATAACATAGCTGTTTAATTCTAAGAACACTACGTGAGACCCACGGGGAACTCATGGACACATAAGAGATACGCAGGTCCCTAGTAAGTTTACTTTTCTACAAGAGTACATCAAGCAGCTAGTGGCGGATATAATCACAGATCATGTTAGCTGGCCTGTATAGGACAACAATTTTGGTGATTGCTGTGAAGTGGCAAGCGGGTTGTTAGCCACTTATCTGTTTGTCCTTGGCCTCCTAGATGGTAAGCTGAAAGGTGCTGACTGGGCAGTGGTAGGGACTCCGCTCTCTGCTGCATCAATGTGAGTTGTGCGTAGCTCAGTCGCCGGTCGTGACTACGACTACTGTTCATCATCGTGTAGGCTCTGCGAATGACAACGAGAAGGGGTGAATAATCCTTCAAGACAAGTTCATGAATCTAACTTGTGTCCCTGTACTATTCCTATATGGCCTACTTGTCTCATATCAACTAAGAACCGGCATGGGCTGTATTTGCATATTATGATTCATTATACTGAGATCTACAACAGCACACTGATCACACGAAAACATCACACAAATGATATTCTATTCTTTCTTCTTATATTTAGATCAAACATGCATAATCACTTAGATGCTCTACGTCGGGAACAACAGTCCTAAATATACATATATTCTAAATCATGCGTACTCATGGAAATACAGGAACCACAATTCACATAATAAATTACCATTACATGTTATCGGATGACGGAAATAAACTCAGACGCCACAACTACGACGCCGCGATATACATTAACAAACCATTAAATCTATGAAACAACACAAGTTTTCCATGTATGGAAACACACAAACTACACTCCATACGATGAATTAACATCACATATTATTTGATGAATTAAATGGAACAAATCAAATCACACACTACAACTATAACGTCACGATGTACACGATTTAACCCTTATATCAATGAAACACAACAAGTTCACTTCCAGAGTTATGAGTTGTAATTTTAGCAATAGTCTTCCTTATATTTATTAAAACATAATTAATTATCCAGAAGATTTCTTAGCTAGGCTTAAGATTACTTTCACTATACACAAGAACGATATTAGGGTTGAAGAATTCCCCCAAGGTTTGAACTTTGTTAAGTGGGCCATATTGGACCACGTGGTAGTAATCTAACTATGGAGAAGATAAAGATTAATAAATAATAATTAATTGTAACTTATTTACTCTCTGAACTAATTCCTTCGACTAATATGTTTATTATCTAGAGAAATGCGCTAGTTCCGAAGCTAAGCACATAATTAATATATCTTAACTTTAATCGTCTACTGAATAACTCGGGTTTCGTTTCCGCAGGCGGATACTTAATTGTTGATAATCAAGTTCTGTAATTTAGCGATGTGTAATGCCACATCTGGCTAGCTTTGCGTTATCCCTTGTCGGCAAGCCGCATGACACAAACATTGTACTAATTCTAGTATTAGTTAACTAACTCTAGTTTTATTAATGGTATATATTATCAATCTGCATAGCCTTTAGATTTCACCGGCATATTAACGCACGCAGAAAAATGTTAACAAAATTATTATTAACCTACCCTGCAACTCGGTTTTGCCTGGGCCTATCGGGTGCGGAGACTATCACTGGCTTTTACTATGTTCTAGTAGGGTGTACGGCTTATCAAGAACCAGAAAAAGGTCTAAAACACAGACAGGTGTTCTATTTTAGCCAATTGACTGATAAATCCTGCCACTTTCGAGCCGAATTGTCAAATGTCAGATTTTAGGGTTCGTTACAGGTGAGTTACCTTCCCGAACAGGAGATTTCTCCTCGACTTCCTGTGGCCAAATTAAATTTCCAGCCAAACTGAATATAAAATTCAGTCTGACTTGATTTCTTGGCGTGTAAACTAACTCTACACTACATCTACTTCTAACTATTTGTATAAATCGTACTTTAAAAATGTAGATACATATTAATGTATATTCATACACCAAACAACGACTATCATATATAATATATGAACATATACCCAATTTAACATAATACATAAATCCATAAATGTGGTTTAGTGAGGGCTGTCCCATTCTAATTAAAACGATTTGAGATGCGGGCCACCTTGTCACAGCAATAAAGCCCCAACCACAACGTCTGTTTCTCACCACTGACCCATCGGTGTAGATGACTATGTCACCTTGATGTGTGTTACTGTGGATCAGCTGCTGCACTTCAAACTCAGTGCGGCCCGCTGCCCATTCTCTGCACTTACGACCCAGTGTTATTATTACATTGTGCCAGTCCGTCATGTCTTCCGGAACTTCAACCCACTCTTTTTCACGATTGATGATCTCTAGATAGTTTAGTTTAGTTTAGTCGATGGATCAACATCACGGCACACGGGTGTAACCCATAAGTGCTCCGTTATCCTCCTAACTCAAACCTGAGTCTGGAGAAACTCAGCTCAGTGCACGAACTCCGTAGCACCGACAAGGATCCTGAAAATACTTTGCATAGATTTTTAACTCGAAATTATGCCCGGGCAGCGCCGTTAGGCTACTCTTTTTTCGATGTCCAACTGCCAAGGGATTTTTTACGTGCGCAACAATACACACGGATGTCCGATCTTACTAGATCAGGGGAAATCTTACTAGATCAGGGGACATTTTATTACTAGAAGTCCACGTGCAATAAATCCAGGTCCTCACCGGGGCTTGAACCCAGGACCACCAGCACTCGAGGCGGACACCATACCTCGAGATCACGCAGCCCCCTGATGATGATCTCTAGATCACACACCTGACGTATAAAATATAGAAAGTACTGCTTGAGTAGTATATATGTACAAAAGCCGCAGGTTTTTTGTGGATCTTATATAAATCAACGATTTATCGATCCTGATCCATAAAGGGCGATAACTCCTCGGATTTTTTTCTTTCAAAAATGTAGGCGTGTTCTAGTGACTCATCAGAGGGAGGGGGGCGGGCGGTGTGGCGGTCAACCCGTGTAATTATAGGTACATCTAGTATACGACATTTAACACCCAAAATAATAAACAAACGATTCAAGTAAAAGTATATAATAATGTTAATAAAGCATATATAGAAACATAAAATTTAAAATATAACGTAGTCAAGTGACTTCTTAAATTATAGGTAAGGATGTTTGATAACGTGGTCAAACGGTGGTCAAGGGGTGGTAAAGATGTGGTCATGTGATGGAGTAACCACTTAAATTAAAGGGGAAAGTACGTCTAGTCATGTGGTGGTGGTTAAAGTGACCGATGAGGTGGTCAAGTAGTGGTCAAGTGGTGGTCAAGAGGTGATCAAGAGGTCGAGTGACCGCCTAAATTGTAGAGGAGAGCACGGGTAGTGATATGGTGGTGGATATAGTAAGCAGTGAGCTAGTCACGCAGTGGTCAAGTAGTGGTCAAGTAGCAGCCAAGTATTGGTCAAGTGGAGAATGACCACTTAAATTGTAGAGAGTAGGTGTAATGAAACGGTAGTGGTTAAAGTGAGGGATGACGTGGTCAAGTAGTGGTGAAGTGGTGGTCAAGAGGTGGTCAAGTGGTCGAGTGACCAGTTAAATTGTAGAGGAGAGTACGTGTAGTGACATGGCGGTGGTTAAAGTGGTAGATGAGGTGGTCAAGTAGTGGTCAAGTGGTCAAGTGACCCCTTAAATTGTCGAGGAAAGTACGTGTAGTGACATGGTGGTGGTTAAAGCGGGAGATGCCGTGGTCAAGTAGTTGTCAAGTGGTGATCAAGAGGTGGTCAAGTGGTCGAGTCACCCCTTAAATTGTAGAGGAGAGTATGTGTAATGAAACGGTAGTGGTTAAAGTGAGGGATGACGTGGTCAAGTAGTGGTCAAGCAGTTTTCAAGTGGTCGAGTGACCACTTAAATTGTCGAGGAGAATACGTGTAGTGACATGGTGAAGATCAAAAGGTGGTCAAGTAGTTAGATCTAGAGGTTGGAGTGTCTCAGTCATGAGGTATTGAACGGTCTGGTGTGGGTAGGATGTCGCTGAGCAGGGCGAGTAGGTTCTAATACATTTATCGCTATTGTCTAGAGTTGGTGTGGTTGTATAGTAATAGTAGGAGAATTGTTCGTAGTAATATTAGTCATTACCATCAAGAGACATGTTGCTGTGCATGGGCGATCTTGCATCATCATATATTGCGATCTCTGATGGTATGGTTCAGTAATACAAATAGTAATACTATTTGCAATAATAGCACCAATAGTATTAGTCATCATCATCATCATCATCATCATCATCATCATCATCATCATCATCATCATCATCATCATCATCATCATCATCATCATCATCATCATCATCATCATCATCATCATCATCATCATCATCATCATCATCATCGTCATCGTCATCATCATCATCATCGTCATCGTCATCATCATCATCATCATCATCATCATCATCATCATCATCATCATCATCGTCATCACATGTCTTACAGGCTGGCGTAGGCGATCATACCATCCCACATACTGCGGTCTCTGACAGTATTGAGTAATTCACGGGCTGACTCACACATTTCCGGCGTTATCTTCATGTGGTGGTGGTAGTCGTAGCACAAATAATACCAGTAGTATTAGTCATCATCATAAGTTATGATCTCCGACACCATGGATACAATTAGTAATAATATTGGTAATAATAGTAGTTGTAGCAATAGTAGTAATAGTAACAAAACAGTAGTAGTAGTAGTAGTAGTAGTAGTAGTAGTAGTAGTAGTAGTAGTAGTAGTAGTAGTAGTAGTAGTAGTAGTAGTAGTAGTAGTAGTAGTAGTAGTAGTAGGAAAGGGAGGAAAATAAGAGGAAGAGGAGGTGGAGATGGACTAGTAATAGTATAAGAGTAGCATTAGTAATATCAGTAGCAGTAGTAATAGTAAAATGTAGTAGTAGTAGTAGTAGTAGTAGTAGTAGTAGTAGTAGTAGTAGTAGTAGTAGCAGCAGTAGTAGTAGTAGTAGTAGTAGTAGTAGTAGTAGTAGTAGTAGTAGTAGTAGTAGTAGTAGTAGTAGTAGTAGTAGTAGTAGTAGTAGTAGTAGTAGTAGTAGTAGTAGTAGCAGCAGCAGCAGAATATCGAGGGTGCTTGTTGTTTCACTTAGTATTTGTATAACTTATGCACTATGTACTATAAAGCTAGTTTGTGTTGTATGCTGTGTAATGTGTCGCTGAAATATCTGTCCTTTGTAGTTGTAAGAGGTGATGACGTCATAATTACCCGCTCTGTCATCTTATTGATAGTGTCTTCATTGTCGCGAAAAAGGCTTATTATGAGATATCGACAACTCCCTTCTCCACACTGACTGCATCAGGGGTGCATGACCATTAGGAGCAAGCAACGATACGCCAACTACAAGGCAACTACAAGGCAAAATGGCGTCGAATATAGCGTAATGTACAAAAGTTATGAGGTCATCGGTTACCCGTTCCATCACGGTCGACAAATAGGCGCTCACTAATGGCTCAAATTACTCACTCAAATAAACATATATGATAATAAGACACCCACCCAAACAACGAAAACGGACAGCAACAAACAAAAAATTACATAAACGTCAAAATGTAACACATACAAAGAAATCAACAGATATTGAAAAAATAAAATGACACAACAAAATGACACAAGCAATGAAAACTGACACAACAACACACTGACGCAAACAAAAGAAAACATCCAAAATGTAATAAACACGGACACAAACATAAATCAACAACAAACCGACACAAAGACAGACTGACACAAACCCCGGGAAGGTTAACCCGGTCAACAATTGCCTGCAGAAGTCGGATGTGTCGGCCTAACGGCGCAAGAACGCAGCTCTGCTGTAAACAGGCACAACGCAATCATGTCCGGAAAATAAAACTCCTGATGAACGCAGAAGAAGAAGACTGACACAAACAAAAAGTGAAAACTGAACCAACCAATGGAAAAAAATTACATAAACACTGAAAACTGACACAAATACTGAACAAGACAGCTAAAGAAATGCATAACATCCAAAATGTAACACATACAAAGAAATCGACAACGACTCAAAAATAAAATGACTTGACAAAATGACACAAACAAGGAAAAAATGACACAACGATAAACTGACACAACTAAAGAAACCAAAAGAAACAAATGTTATCGTCAAAATGTAACATACAACAACTGAAAATGACACAAGCAAGAAACAAAATGACATGACAAAATGACACAAACAATGAAAACTGACACAACAACACACTGACGCAAACAAAAGAAACGCAAAACATCCAAAAAACCTAACAAAAACGTACACAAAAAGAAATCGACAGCAAACCGACACAAAGTGAAACTGACACCAAATTAAAATGAAAACTGAAACAACCAATGAAAATTGCTGACACAAACACTGAAAACTGACACAAACACCGAATAAGGCACCCAAAAGAACACGAAAACATCCCAAATGTAACACATACAAAGAAATCGGCAACTACTCAAAATATAAAATGACTCGACAAAATGACACAAACAATGAAAAAATGACACATCCACTGGAAATCACACAACGACAATCTGACACAACGACAAACTGACACACTGAGAAACTGACGTAACGACAAACTGACACAACGACAAACTAACACAACGACAAGCTGACACAACGACAAACTGACATAACGACAAACTGACACAAGCAAAGAAACCAAAAGATACAAATGTTAATGTCAAACTGTAACAGACATCAACTGAAAATAACACAAGCAAGAAAAAAATAATACAACGGCAAAATGACCCAAACAACGAAAACTAAAACAACCAATGAAAACTGCCAACATAAACACTGAAAACATGACACAACGACAAACTGATACAACCAAAGATAACAAGACAACCAATTGTAAACGTCAAAATGTAACACACAAAAGGAAACAAATTACAACCAAAAAAAGACACATACATACACACACAAAATGAAAACTGAAATAACCAACGAAAACATGACATAAACATTGAAAACTGACACAAACACTGAACAAGCCACCTAAAGAAAAGCATAACAGCAAAAATGTAACACATACAAAGAAATCGACAACTACTCCAAAATAAAATGGCACACCAAAATGACACCTAAAGAAAACATGACATCAAAATGTAAATGTCAAGATGTAACACGCACACACACACATACGCACAACAGAAAGCGACAACAAACGAACATAATACATTCAAGGAAAACTGACACAAACAACATTTAAAAAATGCTGTCATGAACACTGAAAACTGACATAAACACTGAACAAGGCAGCTAAAGAAAAACAAAATATCAAAAATATAATAGAGACACAAAAAGATTTCGACAACATGTGGGGAGGGGGGGGGGAAGGGGGGAAATGACACACCCACTGAAAAATGACACACCAACAAAGTGAAACAACCAATGAAAACGACTAACAAAACCCGCTTAAAAATACATAAACACCGAACGAGGCACCCAAAGAAAACAAGACAGCCAAAATGTAACAGACAACAACTGAAAATGACACACACAAGAAAAATTGACACAACAACACACTAACCCGACCAACGACAACTTACACAAAAACTAACAACTGACACATCAACAAAATGAAACAACCAATGAAAGCCGACACAGCCAAGACTCACACACAACACATTCTGAAAAGACATAGTTATAGAGAAACATACCGTGTATAAGAATCGAAACTAACGTTTTATAATCTTCTTTGTTTTTTTTTTTTATTTTCTCAACACATAAAGGAACAGAAACACGGACACAACAAAATGCTTCTGTCGATGTCTAAAAGGCTTTCTTCTTGATAGATTTCTTACGTTGGTTCCCCAATGGAATCGGATTACCCATAGAGGCGATGATGGGTTGATTTTCTTGATAATCTGTTGAAAATGGTGGCGTAGACTGGTTATACTGGTAGACTGGTCTACCACTTTACCCACCGCCATGTCACTACACGTACTCTCCTCTACTATTTAACTGGTCACTCGACCACTTGACCACCCCTTGACCACCACTTCACCACTACTTGACCACGTCATACCTCACTTTAACCACTACCGTTTCATTACACCTACTCTCCTCTACAATTTAAGTGGTCATTCGACCACTTGACCAGTACTTGACCACTACTTGACTGCCTTGACGTAACTTCACCAATTAAAGAACAGGAAAACTATCATCAATGCTTCATAGCTCGAACAACGAGAACATATTAACTCTCACCTGAAACTTCTGGAAAGCAATGCGAAAAACCAACTGACGCAATCCAGGCGAATACTCACACACGTTTATTAATTTGCTGGATCATAATAATAGGCTTGCCCAGACTATAAACTACCCTTTGATGCAGGGTCGGCGTTTATATATCGTCTACGACTAAATTCCCTATACGATCCGATTTCACCTTGGAGCGTAGTTTCTATTTCGCCGTTCCGAATTCAGGATTGTCTAGGTTCTGTGCTTTCGGTCCTTCCATGGATCGTTCGTCACACTATTCCTCCTCCTGTTAATTACCAGCCGAACCTCGCAATCATTGCATCCATATCTTCACCTAACACGGGCTTCACGAAAATACATCCGCGCATCAGCAGAATCGCACAACGTCTGTTTTTGTTGTCCTGTGACGTCTTGGGTTTCCCTTGGTTTTCTTGGTAATCGTTCAGTTTGGTGTATCCTTCTGGGAAGATCCCTTGTCTCTTATCTTGTATCTTCTTTTGGGGGTGCCCATCATATGGCATTGACCACTACTTGACCACTGCGTGACCACCTCATCGCTTACTGTATCCACCACCATATCACTACCCGTGCTTTCCTCTACAATTTAAGTGGTCACTCGACCTCTTGACCACCTTTTGACCACCACTTGACCACTACTTGACCACCTCATCGGTCACTTTAACCACCACCACATCACTAGACGTACTTTCCCCTTTAATTTAAGTGGTTACTCCATCACATGACCACATCTTGACCACCTCTTGACCACCGCTTGACCACGTCATCAAACACCCTCACCTATAATTTAAGAAGTCACTTGACTACGTTGTTTTTTTTAAATTTTATTTTTCTATATATTTGTATTAACATTATTATATACTTTTACTTGAATCGTTTGTTTGTTTTCTTTATTGTTGTTAAATGTCGTATACTAGATGTACCTATAATTACACTGGTCACTTGACCACCACACACCCCCCCCCCCTTCTGATGAGTCACTAGAACATGCCTACATTTTTGAAAGAAACGAAAACGAAGAGGTTATCGCCCTTTGTGGATCAGGATCGATAAATGCTTGATTTATATAAGATCCACAAAAAAACCGGCAGCTTTTGTACATATATACTACTTGCCTGTGCTATCCAGGACATGCCTCGTCTTAGTCTGTGATCCTTGACTATATCCATGGTTGCATGCAGCGGGTCATCCCTATCTACAGCAACTCTCAGGTACCATTTGGCCTGAAGGATCCTATGGTTATCCGTCATGACTCATGCATATAATTAGTGTGTCCTTTGTGCACCCCGGGAGTAACCGCATTTCAGCATTCTGTATGCTCTCCAACCTTTCAAGCTAGCTCTTTGATACTGTCAGCAGCTCCAAACCATACTCAAAGACAGAAATTATTAACTGCTGAAAGAGCTTGTACAGCATCCTCTGGTCTACCCCGGTTGCTGCCATAGTCCTCAGTGCATTAAGTCCCCTACCAGCCTTCACTACCAAGGCCACCACGTGATCCCTAAAAGACAAACACCTGTCAAAGGTGATACCCAAGTACTTCAATTTCTCGACTAAGAGGACATCCATTCAACATAATACCTGGGACATCTGCCTTGACGATCCGGTTATCCAGGGAATACCACACAACCGATGCCTTGTCAGGATGTATAACGGCTCCTGCATCCCTGCACCACGCTGCCACCCTATTCACTGCCACCTGTAAGTCTTTCGCCAAACTGGCCCTGTCTCTGCCCTGTCTGCACACCAGCACATCATCTGCAAATGTCAAGATTCTACCCACTCCTGGTGTTTCAATAGCTGCGATTTTGCTGGTGTAGACATTAAAGAGCACTGGGGACAAGGCAGATCCTGTGGCAACC
This sequence comes from Cepaea hortensis, assembly GCA_963921405.1. Lineage (NCBI taxonomy): Eukaryota > Metazoa > Mollusca > Gastropoda > Stylommatophora > Helicidae > Cepaea > Cepaea hortensis. The sequence continues at coordinate 42,601,138 of OY992880.1, read as the reverse complement.
CAGGTGTAATAGTACAACGGTCAGAAGTCCAGGAACCCATGCGCAGTGCAACATTACGCTCATAAAGGACCTGCGCAACCCATCCCCATGTCCAACAGTGTGTATATCAACCAATCATACCTGACCCTGTTATACGTATCCTCCAGGTCAAGAGCTACCGCCACTGTCTCTTGTTTCTCCTGGAAGCCCTCGTAGACATCAAATGCAATTGGTTGCAGCATTAGCGCAGGTGTCCTTCCCAGGCCAGTAACTCCCGAGTCCCTGGGGAAGCAGATTACGACTTTCCAAATGTCGCTGGAGCCTGCCTGCTACTATCTTTTCGAGAACTTTGCCATACGTGTTTTTCAGGGTTATGATTCGGTATCCATTAAGTCTGGAGTGATCCTGGAGTGAATATAATATATGATACTGGAGATATCCCTCAAGAATTATGTAATGCTGTACTCATTGCAATCCAAAAGAATCGGGAGCGTTGGAATGTGATCAACATCGAACAATTAGTATAATAAGTCACTTCAAACATATTTTGCTAAGAATTATCATGCTAAGAGTTAGGAAGAAAATACAATCTGAAATAGGAGAAGAACAATGTGGGTTTGTAGAAGGCAAGGGTACAGTAAATGCTGTGTATATGCTGAGAACAGTAATTGAAAGCTCTATAGAAGTAAACAAAGACCTACACTTTTGCTTTATTGACTACACAAAGGATTTTGATAACGTGAGACATGTCGACATGATAATGATGCGAAATGAATTAAGGATGATAATGAATTAGTGTGTAATGTCTCCATATCTTGTTTCCCTGTACAGTGAAAATATTTTCAGAAATATAGATGATATGGAAGGAATCATCATTGGGGGACGATACATCAATAACATTAGATTTGCAGATGTTACAGTCTTGATTGCAGACAATGAACAGGACCTGCAATATTTAGATGCGTTTGTTGCACACAGTGAACAACTTGGGTTAGAAATGAATTGTAAGATGACACAGACTATAGTTGTCACTGGCAAGAAGGAAATACCACAATGAAATATACAAGTAAATGGGCATATTCTTTAACAAGTGAATCGGTACAGTTATCTCGGAACAGTCATAACATCAGATGGGAGATGCCTTGTAGAGATTACAACAAGAATTACCATGGTGAAGTTAGCCTTTTGCGATATGAAAAACATAATGACCAATGGGGGGATGTCAGTTGAAACGAGAGAGGGAGTGTTGGGGTGCTGCATGGAGCCTGTGCTTTTGTGTGGATGTGGGGCGTGGACAGTGAGCAGGCGGGCTGAGGGGCATCTGATGTCTGTGGAAATGTGGTTTCTGAGGAGGGTGCAAAGGTTGCCCTAGACAGACAGAGAAACCAGTGAACAGGTCCTTCTGGAAATGGATGGAGATCGTGGGCTGATTTGAGACGTTGGATGTGGACAGTCAAAATGGTTTGGGCATGTTATGAGAATAGGTGAATTGGGGAACTTGGTGACATCTGGCAAGGTCGAAGGGAAGAGACCAAGGTGAAGACCGAGAAGTAAATACCTGGATGGCTTGGTCATGTGGCATGGTTGAGACAGAAACACGGAGCTGATCCATGACTCTGGTGATCGAGTAAGATGGCGAAACATGACCGCCCACGCTTGTCAGCATGGCACATGATGGATGGATGGATTTCAAATTAAAATACATGACTATACATTATCATGTGTGTTTTAATATGTTCTTGGTAGGTTGTTTGATGAGTGCGAGTGTCAGTAAGTAACTTGGCATTATTATGTGTCTGTATGTGTTTGCATATGTGTCCTTGCTTTGAACTTGAGCATAGTCCACAAATGGGCTACTGCTAGTAGTTGCTTCCACTAATGAGTGAAGTGGGCTGATTTTGCTTGAGGGTTAGCTTTCCCTATTACCAGTGTCCCTTGACGAACCCACTCCGACTTCTAAGGTACTGTTATAATTTACATCCCCAACTCAGTGACGAGAAGTCAACATTTAAGTCCAACTGACAGGTGTGTGATATTAATCCACTATGTCATGGTCAGCAGAGAAAGTTTAAGTGAATCGTGTTAGACCTACTGACGATGCTGACCTCCATGGTGGGAAAGAGTTGGTAGATGGGTGGGTGTGTCCATGCAGGCATGCATGTGTGTTTGGGTTCATGATTACATGTGTATATTTATGTGTGGGTGTGTGCCTGCAGGCATGAATGTGTGTGTTTGCGTTCATGATTACCTGTGTATATGAATGTGTGGGTATGTGCCTGCAGGCATACATGTGTGTGTGTGTCTTAGTTCATTATTACCTGTGTGTATGTATGTATGGGTGTGAAAGACTATTATAATTTTTGTAGTTTTATATGTTTTAAGATGAATTTTAACTGCACAGTTATTTTGTGTATGTCCTCTTTTATACTTTGTTAAAGATGTAAATTGTTACCTCATTTGCATTTTATGCGTGTAATATTTTTTTTTTAATTTCTATTTATTTATTGTTATTTCCTTGTTTATGCTTTTTGTTTTTGCAAATATGTATAATTATTATACATGTCGTGTTGGAATTATTTATTGATGTAAGATTATCTCACGTACTTTTCAGTTCTAAGATGAACTACCCTTTCTTGTCAGTCTTCAATACAAGGGTGCAGGTTACAACCAACATAAACATTTCTGTAGAGCTGACTGAAGATATTGGCATCAAACATTCACTGGATGAGTCATTCACCTGGCATTGTATAGATATTGGTTGGTCAACAAATGGAAATTTTGAGATTTGGTTTGATTTCTTACTACTAATTCAGACAAACCTGTTAGCTTCCCCACCATCTGATGAGTAAGTATATTGCTTTACAGGATTAGAATATTGAACACAAATGATATAGTTTTGTCTTGTCCTGTCTAGACTGACGGTACCACCTTCTGATCTTTTGGTTGCCTGCTGTTATGCAGTTGTGTCACTCAGTCGATATCCCAATTCTTTGTAGAATATCTCTGATGCTATAATTCCTTTCCATGTATGTAATCATCATGCTTTAAAGTTAAATATTTTACTGCTGTAGGTAAATAAGGGTATAGGCAATTGGTGAGAAGGAGACAAATACTGAAATTCTACAAGATCTGAACATCATAGAAAAGTGGCTCATTAACAGCATCATGTCTCGGAACTGGAAATACTTTACCATATTAAGAGTCATGGTGGTTTAGTAAAAACAGTAGTGGAAGGCATGGTTCACAGAGGAAGAGTCAGGATAGGGACTTCCGGTCGCCAACATGGCGTTAGACGTTGAACCGTTAAGGCCTGTGGCGTGTTTATGCTTGCAGCTACGGTTTGCAATCGTATTTTCCTCATGTTGGACTGGTAGTACATGGTTCCGTCGCCCTGCTACTGAGTGAGTGCGTGGGCGGCACTGTGAGCTGTGAGATTCGCGTGGAATGCTTTTACATCTGTCCCTTAAAGTGACTTTCGGTTCACGAGTGCAATTTTCAGGAGACTCCTGGGAATCGGTGCTGAAGCTGCGGGTTCGTGCTTTATGCGACACTTTCGGTGGGTCGCCCTGCGGTAAAAGACCGAGCCATGTGGGAAAACTCGGGTCAATGAGGTCTTTCTGGTGACTGCCGAGTCCATCGATGAACTGAGGTTTTCGTGGATGAATTTTGTGTTGGAATTCTGGCGGCGGCATTATGCACAGTGTACCTGTGAGGGTTATTGGATTGCCGAGACTCCTGTCTATTCCACTTTTCACATTGGACAGTGAGGAGCATTTTGTGTGATATTCACCGGCACAGGAATGGAGCATAATGGGGACGACCCGTTGCCGTGAAGTTGGAACCTCGACTAACGACTAACGCCTAGAGTCAGGGGATGACCAACGTTCAGGATGTCTTGGACATGAGGCAGGAGAACTGGCAAAGGACCAAGAGTCTTTCTGGTAGGCCATGATAGGATTGACGTTTTGCATAGGATTTGCTGCATGATGATAATGCCTCTTCTCCTTCTCTTCCTCCATCTTCTCTTCTTACTCTACATCTTCTTCCTTCTGCTGCCACTTCTTTTTATCCTTTATTCATTATCCTCTTTTACTTCTTTCTCCTGTCCTCCTCTTTTTCTTCTTATTTTTGTTTTTAAAAACACCACAATTCAGTTGCATGTTCCTCTTTTGTTTATTTATAATTCAGGTTTGTGTTTGTACAACTTGGACAATCATTCTATGGATACATATCCCAAGTGTCTGTTTGGAAAACAGCTCTCACCCCTGACGACCACTATAAAATCTTCAACAACAAACTGGCTGTTCCTCAGCCAGACAGCCTTCTTCTAGGATGGACCCAGTATTCCTTTGATAGTTCAGTGAGAAGAACAAAGACTTCCACAGCAGCTGGATACGTTTACATTTGTGACATTACAGATACTATTGCATTAATGGAGCTCAATAGTCCAGAGTGTAAAAATACAAACTTTATAGGTAAGTGTCTTTACTATTTTCTTCTCTGTGCTTGGGGTGGGAGGATTTAATTACACATTGAATATAATACGAGTTCCATCGTGCCGCGACTGGAAATGAAAACAGAAATCATGTACGGTATCATATAGCCATGATTCACCGTGTCTCCCAGTTCGCGCTAGTTCAGACCAAGTATTCTTTCGACGTCATTCATTCATTCAAATCTCACGTGACAATAACACACGTCATCCGGGGTTTTCCAGGAAAGGTATGCCTAATATTCAGTGCACAACGATTGGTTAAAATCACCGTGACCTTTTATATAAATAATAATATATTTTATACTAACTGTAATTAATTTTTTTTTTTTTTTGGTGTTTCTGATATAATTAATTCAATTATAGATGTATTTTTGAATTCTGCATACAATTTTAAATATATCTGGAAAGTTTTAATCGCTTTAACTCGCTGCCGGGTGGATGTAAACAACATGCGAAGATGTTTTTGGTTCTTTGCGCATATATATCGGACTGGCATGTTCACTTTGTAACACTATTCTGGTGTTCTTTATAGGATTAATTCTATTATAGATGTATTTTTGAATTCTGCATATAATTTTAAATATATCTGGAAAGTTTCATTGCTGTTATAGCTTCAGCTGTGGATGAAAAAGAACATTTTCGGCGAAGCGTGTTTTTGTGAACGGATAAACGCATGGCATGCACCATGGCGACTGCGCATGCGCGTATCGATCGCTATGACATGTTACACTTTCGTTTTTCAACACTCAAAACGTGCAATTTGAACTACTAAAGTTAAAGAGAACACAAGTTTAAAGATTATTAATAATTTATTTGTATACTTGTACTATCGGAACTCTTACGAATTCCGGTCCCAAATAGTTCTGCTGTGAATAATTTTATATAACTCACCCTAATCACTTATTCACTGCAGAACTATTTGGGACCGGAATTCGGATAAGTGCCTGTAGTATCTTTTAATCATTTAACATGACGGAACATATTTTTGAAGTCAGTTTTCATAATCCGTCTATGACCCGTGTTGCGCGCGGAGAAAAATGAAAGAAAACGGCAAGCTGAACCGTAAATAATTTTTTTGTCTGGCGCTTTCAATAGAAAACCATCAATTGTAGATGAATCTTCGAATTCTGTATTCAATTTTACAGAAGTTGGAAAGTTTCATCGCTAAACTTGCTTTAATTGTGATTAAAACAACAGGCGAAAATATTATATCATGTAACCCAAAACGGCGGCTTGACTATATAAATATCTTTGTAGAGAAAGACTTGTGTTCACCATAGCGTTGTCGTAAGCAGTCCTCGTGTCACGCGTGAGGCCGCGGTTCTGTTCCCGGGAGGGCATTTTTTTTTTTTTTAAATTTTTAACAAAATTATTAGGTGATATCCATCCATCATGTGCCATGCCGGTAAGCGTGGGCGGTCATGTTCTGCCATCTCACCCGATCACCAGAGTCGTGGATCAGCTCCGTGTTTCTGTCTCGACCATGCCACAAGGCCAAGCCATCCAGGTACTTGCTTCTAGGTCTTCCCCTTGGTCTGTTCCCCTCGATCTTACCAGTTGTCACAAAATTCTCCAATCCATTTCTTCTCATAACATGCCCAAAAAAGGTGATATAATAGAAACTATTAAACATTACGACCTAAAATATAATATAGAACTAAGAAACTGGAAGTTTGTGAATACAGTGTGCTCTATGGATCTGTGTAAGCTGCCGACTGCCAGAGAACGCATCCCACAGAGGCAGCCGAATGATCGCGATCGAAACCGATGAATCCAATAGATATCTTTGTTTAATGTGAATTTTAATTGCCATATAAAATATTGCCCCTGAATCAGCATAGTTTCATCGCTAAACTTGCTCAAATTGTGGTTGAAAAACAGATTTTCTGCGAAGATGTGACTTACTTTGTGAATGGGCCATGACGGCCGCGCATATCGATTGCGCTACACTTTTCACCTCACAAAACGTGCGATTTGACCCACTAAAGTTAAAGAGAACACAATTTTAAAGATCATTAATAATTTATTTGTATACTTTTACTATTTTGTAATCATTTAACATGACGGAACAGTATAGTTTTGCTTCTACCAGGACATTATAAATATATTTTTGCTGTTGCTGTATTATGTCTGCAATGTAAAATGCATATGACAGAAATCACAGCCTGCAAGAGTCTAGTAAAGTCAAAAAGAATCTTTTCCCCTTTATTGATAATATGGTGCTGGCTAGACCTAATTTTAATAGTCCAATTGACAATCACTTGGTGATAATGTCAATAGCAGGCTGGCTGTCTTTACTTCCCAGAACATTTTCTGGTACCTATCTTGTTCTGGGTCAACCTGGGAGCCCAGGTCAGTTTTCAAAAAATCCCCTGCACGAGCATTCGAAAATCATAATGCACGTCTGTTCACTTTAAGGAAGGAGAAAAAACATTGACAAAACTGAATGCTTTTAAAACCCTCAGACACACACATTTACGATGCGAAAATAACTTACTATTATTCTGTATTCGATGGAAGTATTGATAAATTGTTGCAGATAAAACACCCCCAGAGGTAAACTACTGCAATGAGAGTATGCTGCTGCCAACAGACTACAGTAAACATCAAGTTAGCTCTAGTGAACTGGGATATACATTTAGAGATGACACTGATGGGAGTCTGTCTTCTGAAGGTAATAAATTCATAACTGTTTGTGCATTTTGGCTATATTTGTACAACCCAAGTAGTTTTAAGACATGAGAGACAGTGACAGCTTAAATTAATGTTCAACCTGAGTTTTTATGATGGATTTTTAAAACAATTGTACCACTATCACTGTCAAAGAGCTGCAAGGAACCTAATAGATAAGATAGAGGTAGAACTATGGAAAGAGACCTAGATAGGATCAGGGAACATAGCTATCTAGGAAATAGGGACAGAAGGGAAAGAAGCACGAGTGAGAACTATAAATAGTTCTCCGACTGGACACACTCGTGTCCAAACAGGGGACACTGTAAGATGTGAGTGGAGTTGCCCACAATAGAGTGGGGAAACCCGCATCACGAGAAGTGTCAACAAAACACCAGTAACGTTAAACAGTTGACCAGTTACTAACTGCGTGCTGGAACTCCGAGCACGCAAACTAGCTGATGCACGTAGAGTCAACTGATCGTGGCTGGAGACGCCACGAAGATCGTCAGACCGCGACTCGACAGCGTAGAGGACAGACGACAGTATTCGCTCTGAATACTTTGTTGCTTACAAAGGACGATAGCAATAGCTGTGACTTAGACTTAGCTTCGATAGATATTACCATCGATCTCATCTTTCATACAACATCATTACGATATACCATGATGTGTATTACCTATGTGGTTATCCGCTCGCAGAGCTACTGTACAACTAGCTAATAAACTTGTATTATACTTGTATCCTTTTGTACGTTCTCATTTCGAGTGGTACAAAAGCGGAATCCTTGTATGCCTGTCAAAGTTAAGTTGTTGACAGGCAGGATCCGATTTGGTGTCAGAAGGTGGGGCTTGAACCACCTTCAAGCACTTTTCAAGACCATTTTCCCACATAAAGTGTAAAATTTTCGACTAAAATACGATGTGTTATTCCATCGAGATAAATTTGGAAATTTAAACTGTGATTTCTGTAAACGGTAAATATGTATCTAAATCACAAGTTTAACGATTATTTGTGAATATTTGTAGTATTACTTTTATTATGTCAACATTGAATTTACCCACGAACTTGTGCAAAGTCAAACTTATTTTGTACAAGGGAAGTAAATTAGAAGTCAAGCTAAGGTCATACAGCACAGCTCAGTCAGAGACAGTAGAAAGTGAAGACAAGACGACAACCGACTATTCATTCGACGATTCATCTCACATCCATTTGACGATTCATTAATACGATCATACCATTCATATCATTACATCATTCATATTATTCACATCACATTTGTAATTTGCCGATCGTAAGAACTGTGAAAGTTAAATTGATTACCACCATGTATTTTGCAACATATATTATGTGCTAATTGTTGATGCTATATAAAACAGAGACATCACACGTACGAGCAAGTCTATCGATTCTGTGTGTACAAGACAACGGTGTAACATCCCGAGGGGCCGTATTTTCATCTGATTAGATGAGTATTTTTTCACTATTTTGATAATCACAATTAACAACGCATCTTACTTTTCAGTGATTGATTGTGAACGTGTGAAACTTATTAGATTGAAATTACTTATATACCATTTGGTAGGAACATAAAGCCATAAAATGTCAACATTAGGTGAATGCATCCAAGCTGGCAAAGACCTAGGCCATAGCGGGGAGAAATTAGAGAAATGGGCAGAACAAAAATACAAAGAAGAAACAGAAAAAAAAGCTGCAATAGAGAGAGATGCACGAGCACTCGAAAGACAGCATTAGAAAGAGATGAAAGAGATAGAAGAAGCCACCAAGCAAAAACAGATAGAATCAGATCAAGCCACCAAACAAAAGCAATTAGAATTAGAGGACGCAAATAAGCAGAAAGAATTGGAAGTAAATCAAAAACAATTAGAATTAGAGGACGCCAATAAGCAAAAAGAATTAGAAATAAAGCAAAGACAAATAGAATTAGAGGAAACAACTAAACAGAAAGAATTAGAGATAAGACAAAAGCAATTAGAATTAGATGACGCCACCAAACAAAAGTAAATAGAGGTAGACGCACAAACAAAGTTAAAGATGAAGGAAATGGAAGTTGACTCAAACATTCAAATAGCTACCATTAAACAGAAGAGTCAGGAAGAACAAAACAAATTTTCTAAATATAAAGGGATTATCAAGCCCTATAGTCAAGGAGATTCAATTTCAGCCTGGACCGAGAATATCGAGTTTCCGCTCAGATTTCAGAAAATACCATTAGAAGATTGGGCCATGATTTATATGAGAAATCTCTCCGGGGAGCCCTTAAAAGTTATTGAGTCTATACCAACAGAATTAAGAAACAACTACCAATATATTCATGACAGAATCATGCAGCATTTTCTACTCGATGCACTGGATATCAGATCCAGTACTCACAAATTAGACCTAAACCGAACGAGATGTTCCTAGATTATGTATCTAACGTTCAAAGTAAATTCAGTAAATGGCTTAAGGCGGCGAAAGTAGGAAAGAGTTTTGACAAGTTACAAGACTTAATGGTTATGGATAAAGTGATATCCACAGTGCCAACTCCTTTTGCTAAGTTCCTTCAACAAGCAGACATTGAATCTCTAGAACAGTTGGAGAAACGTGGTTTGGCATATTTCTCTTCCAATCGAGATGTATTTAAGTCATCTATTCATGATTCTGAAATAACAGCGTTTGCAAAGAACCAACCAAACAGATCTTTCAACCAGAAATCTTATCAGAAGAAAGATAAACCATACCAAAAACCACCCCAGTGTGGATACTGCAAGTTATATCACCAACCATTCTCGATGTGTGATAAAAATCTCTCATATCCTGCACATCTTGAAATGGTGATCAAAAAGCAGGAAAACAAAAGGAATTCGTATAAACGTGCAGTCAAATGTTTTTTTTTTTGGTCCGCTTATGGACATTATTCTTCCAAAAGTTTGGGCAGACAGAGAATGAAGGCCAGCAACGCTGTGCTGATTGATACCTCGTCTGATAATGACAGTGAAGTTGAGATCGAGAACGAAAATGTATTACCATTCAATGAGTGTGAAAGTGTTGCTGTTGTTACTGATATTTTAGATTTCGATAAATGTGATACTTGTCACCAGTTCCATACGGACGGTAAACTCAAATGTGGTCACATTGTACCATTTTCTAATGAAGATGCAAATTCAGCTTTAGCCTCCAGAGGCAATTTAAAGTTCCACGATGCACTGGTCAATGAATATCCATGCCAATGTTTACTTGATAGCGGAAGTACTTTAATCGGGGTAAGGAAAGAACTAATTAACCCAGGGGATTATACGGGCGATTTTGTTAAATGCCGCACATTTTCTGGCAATATTGAGAAATACCCGCTGGCAAAAGTCCGTATAAACACCCCGTTTCTTTCCGGCAGATTTACGTGCGCTATTTTACATAACCCCTGTACTGACCTCATTTTGGGGTACCTGCCTGGGTTAAGACACTGCACTGAGGACGAAATATTAGCCTGGAAACACACCAACACGGCTAATGCAGTAACTAGGTCAGAGACCCAAACATATCAAACTGACCTACAAGATGAAATGTTACAATTATTAACACCTAGCGGTACTAATGACAATACCTCTCGACAAGAGTTTATCGAGGCACAACTCGCCGATCCAACCATTGCACCTTATTTTAAATTATTAGGTGTGAAAGCAAAATTAACCAAAAATGCCTCCTGGTATTTTAAGCTCCATAATGGAATTCTCATGCGATATTACACCACCAATAACCATGAAATTCAGCAGACGGTGCTGCCCTTGAAACATCGACAAAACGTGTTAAACATTGCACACGATTCACCGTTTGCTGGACATTTGGCTTATGACAAAACTAGAGCCAGAATTTTGGCACATTTCTATTGGCCTAAGTTTTGTAACGATATAAAATCATTTTGTCGGTCATGTACCATTTGCCAACATTTAGTGAGAAAGGGAAAGCATGTAACAGCTGAGGTCCAACCTTCAACATTGGCCTCTAGACCGTTTGAAAGTGTAGCGGTGGATATTGTTGGACCCCTGAATCAGGTGTCGAACAAAGGAAACCGGTTCATACTAACCCTCGTGGATCTCTGTACGAGTTGGGTCGAGGCGATGGCCCTAAAATATATTACCTCCAAAGATGTAGCTAATGTACTTTTACATCTATTTGCTCGATTCGGATTCCCCCGGACCATTTTATCAGACCGGGGAACCCAGTTTATATCGGCTGCTATGCAAGCCCTTACAAAATTACTAGGGATCAAAAAACATTTCACTAGTACCTACCACCCTGCCAGCAATGGAATCATAGAAAAGATTAACGGGGACCTAAAACACATGCTGGCAAAGGTAACAGCAGAGAACCCAGCTGATTGGGATACTCTATTACCAACGGTGCTGTTTGCCTATCGAGAACTTCCGCACTCAAGTACGGGTTTCTCGCCATTTGAATTAGTGTATGGGGCGAACCCTCGTGGACCCCTAACGATTTACCATCAGCTAATCACTAGCACACTAGATAGCCCAATCCCAGTAACACCGTATGAGATGGTAACAGAGACACGCGATAAAATTATGAAGGCTGTGTAATAGCCAAATCATCTTTGGAGAGAAAAGGCCAGATCTACCGCCATTATGCCAATAAGGGTACCAAAACCCTACACCTTGAACCCAATCAAGAGGTGCTACTTTTACTACCAGATAAACGTAATCTATTATTAACTTCATGGCAAGGGTCATTCAAAGTGGTACGACAGATATCAGATGTCGATTATGAAATATCGATAAACCAAAAATTAAAGATATTTCATATCAATATGCTGAAGCCTTACTTCTCACGACAAGAACCGACGACAGACGAACAGAATGCACCCACACCAAGCAACCCGACGACAGACGAACATAGCGCAACTACACTAGTTAGAGCGACAGAAGACGACGACAGCGCACATACACCTAGTCAGGAAACAGAACACACAGGTAGTACAACAACAGTACTCAATCAGATAGACGACGATGACATAGAACTACCAGTCCCGACAGTAGACAGGACTGGGACAATTGATAGTATACGTATAGAACCGAGACTCACAGACGAGCAACGACGACAGTGACAGAATACAGAGACATTTTTTCCGACATTCCAGGTAGGACTGACAGAATTCAACACTCCATTATTCTGACTAATAACACCCCTATCAAATGCCGACCTTATTCCATCCCATTAAGTTATAGGGAAAATCTCGACAAGGAACTTCTAAATCTTGAGTCGAGTGAAATAATCCAAAAGTCGCAGTCAGAATACTCTTTTCCAATAGTCCTTGTGAAGAAAAAGGACTCCACGATCCGCCTCTGTGTCGATATTCGCCGGTTAAATAATGTCACCAAGGTCGATGCAGAGCCAATCCCATCATGTGAGGATCTGATTCTTGATATGTCCACCTCTCGAATCTTTTCTAAACTTGACCTAACTAAGGGATATTGGCAAGTCCCGATGGATCCACTTTCTATCCATCTTACAGCATTCTCAACACCTCTAGGTCTGTATGAGTGGCGATTCCTTCCTTTTGGCCTTCGTAATGCTCCAGCCACTTTTGTCCGTCTCACCAGGGACCTTCTCCATGGAGTTACAAATACAGCGACGTACATTGATGACATTTGTGTCCATACTGCAGACTGGACATCACACTTACAGAAACTGCGACATGTCTTCGATAGATTGAGGTTATTCGGCCTTACTGTAAAGCCAACCAAAGTTGAGTTGGGGATGGAAGAAATTGATTTCCTAGGCCATACAATCACCAGAGGCCAACTTAAGACAGATGAGAAAATTGTCACCAAAATTTAGAACTTAACCATGGCAACGACCAAGAAGCAGTTCAGAAGCTTGCTTGGTCTAGTGAATTACTACCATCAGTTCATACCCAATTTAGATGAAATCACCAGCGTTTTTTCTAATGTTTTGAAAGCATCTGTGAAATTTAATGTACAAGATGCGAAGTTAATTGCTGCATTATCAAAATTAAAACATATGTTCAGCGTTGTACCTATCTTGCGCTTGCCTAACCCCAATCTTACTTATTTTCTCCGTACAGACGCAAGTGCTATATCCATCGCTGGCGTTTTAGGACAGTTCTATGAGGGAATCTTACACCCCATCATATATGTAAACCGCAAGATTACCCCTGCTGAATCGAGGTACTCAGTCTCTGAGTTGGAGGCTTTAAGCGTCATCTATTGTGTTCCGAAGCTTCATAGATTCTTAGCGGGTACCGAGTTTGTCATTGAAACTGACAATTCACCGCTGACAGTGATGCAGTCGGGAGTCCACCGTAATAACAGGATCTACAGATGGTCTTTGATCCTGCAAAATTATTCGTTCACCATAAAGCACATCATGGGGAGCATGAACTTTTTGGCAGACACACTTAGCCGACCTTCTCAGATCGATATACCAGATGTGCGAGAAGAGAGCGATCCGACATCACCAAAATCAGTGACACTGTTATTAACTAGTGCCTTATGTGGTGAATACAGACACTGTAGTGCGCTTACCATCGTGAATCGCCTGAACTTGCTTACTATTAACTGTGTCAGTATAAGTGAAAGTGAACAGACACATTATGAGATGTCTACGCCACCACCATATATGCAACCCATGAGTAGAACGATATTTCAATATTACCCAGGATGAGAGCGTATATTTCAGACTTTGTCTAAATGAACTCTGTTTTTCATCGAGATTCTACAGAGGACGCTACTCCGACAACACACCTGGATGTAATTAGGTAATTTAGATATTAATGAATTGCATGTGCTATGTATAATATTAGGTTTTTATAACAGTTGCATGTAACATCATATTTTTGTAGTTAGAATAGAATGTAGAACCACCCTTATAACCTTATTTGTATCATTTAATAGTGAAAAGTCACCTACACAAATGGCAAAATCGGTAGGATCCGATTTGGTAATTTACAGTTAGTAAAAGATAAAAGTAATTTACAGTTAGTTAGATACTCATTTAGTTGAACCTTTACATCATACTTTTCAACTTAAGGAACATTATTGGAGTTTATCATCATGTAAACACATTCTTCTTAGACAGTTAGTTAATTAAAACATGACTTAGAAATTAATCCCATCATTTAGAACTGTATAACATTCTATGTACTAAAACACAATAAGGTAACTAACACACTTTTCCCCAATTTGATCATTTAGTTAGATTAGTTCCCTTGGGTTAGCTTAGCTCAGCACACCAACTTAGAATAGTTTAGCTAGATTAATCAGTACCCACAGGATTGATAGTGAACAATCCTCTTAAATATGTATATTTTTGTACAGAAATGACGAGTGTAAAACTAGAGCACAGTCATTTGGCTTGAAAACGTGTTTAAATTCAGCCAACTATTTATTGTACATATATATTGTTCATCCATTCTTTTTTCTACAACCATATTTTAATGACGGAACATGTATTTTAAAACCTGTGCAGAATGAAAGAGGAATGAAAGATGTATGAATAAGAGGAGAGAATGAACCAAATACAGAGGAGTGAGACATGGTGCGGAAATTTTTTCGCCGCACAATGCGAGGTGTTGTAATTCGTCTGTGTCAATGTGTTGAAGACAATGTTTTGTTCTATTTTTATCTGTGTGTAGTTGCCATACTTAGATGATAGAGATAGGAAACATATTTTGAGCATCATAGACCGGAAGGGTAGTCATAAATCAGCCTTACACACTCGTTTGTGACTACATTAAACCGCTTTACGGCGCTCGAAACAGTACATACATGTAGATATAGACACATTCACATATTGGTAAGTTAAATACATATTAGTTTAATAGAAACACGCAACCAACCAGAAAAACAAACACATAAAGATGCATGCACCATTAATTGCAAAGAGAAATAACTACTTTAAACAAGGGACACAACAAAATCTTGAAAACCTTAGTTTAACACTGAAATACTTTTTCACAAGCGGAAGCTAAAAAGGTGAACGTGAGCACATAAAACATGTATACTAGTTGGAGTAAATATTATATGGGAGCATGAATATTATTCATGTATTGTACTCGTAATAGGGGCAATTTTGTATGGGTTGTCAGTTTATTGACAATTTGAGGACAGGTCAAAAGACATTGGTTCCGGATCACACAAACTCCCAAGAAGTATAATGTTAGTATGAGCACAGTCTCTAGCCAACTGTACTAGTGTGATGTGCTAATCAATTAGCCAAGTGAAGTAGTACAACAGTGTGACGAGGGAAAGGAGAGATCTTGTCCTATGCCTAGAACAGAAGTAGAAAACTCTTGCAGTCTTTGGCAAAATTAGACACCCTAATTTTTGTTGAGATTACTACTTGTGTTACACCCACAACTTAAAAGTTTGTAACACAACAGAGAGGTAGGGAGGGCGTGTCAAAGAGCTGCAAGGAACCTGATAGATAAGATAGAGGTAGAACTATGGAAAGAGACCTAGATAGGATCAGGGGAACATAGCTATCTAGGAAATAGGGACAGAAGGGAAAGAAGCACGAGTGAGAACTATAAATAGTTCTCCGACTGGACACACTCGTGTCCAAACAGGGGACACTGTAAGACGTGAGTGGAGTTGCCCACAATTGAGTGGGGAAACCCGCATCACGAGAAGTGTCAACAAAACACCAGTAACGTTAAACAGTTGACCAGTTACTAACTGCGTGCTGGAACTCCGAGCACGCAAACTAGCTGATGCACGTAGAGTCAACTGATCGTGGCTGGAGACGCCACGAAGATCGTCAGACCGCGACTCGACAGCGTAGAGGACAGACGGCAGTATTCGCTCTGAATACAAAGGACGATAGCGATAGTTGTGACTTAGACTTAGCTTCGATAGATATTACCATCGATCTCATCTTTCATACAACATCATTACGATATACCATGATGTGTATTACCTATGTGGTTATCCGCTCGCAGAGCTACTGTACAACTAGCTAATAAACTTGTATTATACTTGTATCATTTTGTACGTTCTCATTTCGAGTGGTACAAAAGCGGAATCCTTGTATGCCTGTCAAAGTTAAGTTGATCCGCAATGTCCAAATAGATATAACATCTGATCTTAATTTAAACAAACAAGCTAATAGTTTTAGCGATAATGATAATATTTATTGATATATCCAAAGAGTAACACATTGATAAACGACACCAATTTCAGATTCATAATTATCCTAACTGTCGAAAACATTGATTTTCTAAAAATACATGTACGAGGGCAAGTTAATAAGTAAGTCAAAAATGACTCCCAAACCGGCTGCATAAAAATGCATGCTCTGTTTTCTAAACCACGTTTCCATTTCACATTCAACTTCGGCATCACTCGCGAAATGTCTCCCGCCAAGGTGGATTTTCAGTGGACTTAGCCCTTAGCGATTTCCAGTAGTGGTGCATAGTTGGGTAGAAAAAGTTACGAGGGTGAATCAATAAGTAAGTCACACCGTTCTGTGGGATGGCAGGTAAATGAAAACAAAGCACGCAGTTATATGCAGCCGGTTTGGGAGGACTGATAAAACGATGGGATAAGTGCATCAATGTTAGTGGAAATTATGTTGGGAAATAAAGGGACAATGTATGTATACAAATAAACTGGTTTCAAGTTTTTATCATAGTTATTTATTTTTCTACAGTCATGTGTGGCTTACTTATTAACGTACTCTCGTATTTTATCATTGTGTATCATATTCATTGACTGTTCTCTGTATGTATGACTCTTCTTTGTCGCTTAATAGTAAAGGCGAGATGCACAACATATTTCTTTCCATATAGTGCAAATCAAAGAATATGATTATCAGATATATTCAGAGCAGGAAAGCAAACACTTAAATTCTTAATAGTATGGAACATACATTTCATATTATACCATTAAGAATTGACTGTGCAGCACTATGGGCATACCCATATTTGCTGAGTCTCCATGAGAAGCTATCATTTATATACTTGTTTTGCTGTAGGAATTGTTTAATTAGGCAACATGGACAGATTTATACTTAATAATAATTGAAAGAATATTTTGCATTATAAAACAGGACAGTTGTTTTCCTACGGTGCCTATGATGTTGCTGTCTCGGCAGAGGATTCGGCGGGAAATATTGGAGTATGTATGACAAGGGCTTATATTACTCGTAAGTGCTACATACACCGTCATATTTATAATGTGTTTAATCCAGTTAATATTTTCATGCAAATATAATTTATCATTCGTCTATGAATGAAACAAAGCTTGTCTTTATGATTACCTAATGAATTTTCTCCCTTTGGCAGTGGAATCAAGGAGACAAGCAAAGTGAATTGCTAATTCAATTTGTGAGCCAAAGGACATCAGCCCTAAAATACTTTTAAGTCACAGAAAAAGGAACATCTTGTGGCAAGTTTAAATATAGATTTAATGAGAATTTAATTTAATGAAGTTGCATGTCCTTCACAGGACGTAGCAGTCAACCCCAGCATTTTCGCTGTTCGTGATTCCTGGGCAAATTTTACGTTCAGTAGTTTGCCATTGCTTTCTGAACGACCGGCTCCTATACCTTTTTTGAAAAAACCAGCACCGCTGTGTTTTGAACCCGGGTATACGGGCTCACAAACCGCGTTCTCAAGCCCTTAGCCACAGAGACCGGTTTAATGAGAATAGAAAAGACTTAAATCTTCTGATATTGTTTCTAGTTATGTGCTGTATTTTCTTAAATATAGATATTTCATTAGGAAGCTAAGTGTCATCTTTACATCATCTCATTGATTTATTAATCAGATTCAGATCCGTATTTCATAAAGTGTAAAAATCAATAGACATCCACTTTCACGTAATTCTGATAATTTTATCAATTATTAAAAAGTGTAAAAATCAATAGACATCCACTTTCATGTAATTCTGATAATTTTATCAATTGTCATATAACTATCCAAACTATAAATTCTTTTTTCCCCAGCATACCATGCATTCTGTGTGTCATCACAGGCAGCAATTTTGTTCTTATTTATTTTACGCTAGCAATATCAATCTCAGAGGCAGTGTGATATATTGGTATCATTCTCAGTATTTTAGGATTAATATTTGAAAAGCAGATGCATTTTATCTTTAACATGACACAAAAGCAGTATATAGTTGACTTAGCAAGAAGGGAAACATGTTTTTGAATTTGTAACCTTAAGATGATCTCTGGTGTCATTTTGCACTGTTCATGTCAACACATGTCAACACAGCTAAATATAATTTTAAAAAATAATCTACAAATTGACAGTTTCCTCATATGGAAGTTAACCATCAATATACGAGTACTATGTGCCAAGTGCCTAACTTCGTGACTGTATGATGGATGACTACTTCAGACACAATTGGGCCCCGTGTCTACAGCAATGCCCAATGTCCGACATCTTGGTATTTGTCTAGGTTTAATGTTTATACTGGGCTCGTACAAAACATTTTATCACTCTCAGATCTAGGATGCACACAACAGAAAAGTCAGTCGCGTCCTTAAACGATACAATCACCTTTGACGTGGATAGGCCTTAGGTTTACATCTGATTGTCGTCGTGCACACTCGAAACAATCTTCACTCAACTGCATCTCAGATGTTTCCCATTCCTTCGAATACTGTCAAAAACTGAAACACTTTCACAACTCTTCAATCGACCTTCTTTTGTTCACGTCCCAGCGCCTTCTGTCCAGATCGCAACCTTTTCCGGCTTTGACCTGGGCGCGTCACGTGACCACATTAGCTCCGCCCACTAATCTGCCCGTGTTCGCTTGCATTTTTGAACTGTGTGTCAACGACATCTCTCTAGTTTCTACGATTGACACACTTGCTGTGCTTCGCGTATCCATCTCATGGCAATATGCCCCCCTTTTTTAAATGTTGTAAACATTTTTACTACCTTTACTCAGTCTTATACTTCTTGACATGAGTTGGATAAGTACACACTACCGTTTGTTTTAGTGTGCTCTATGGACGCAGTCTTTGGTCTCTCTCAATATTCGCACATATCTGTACGTCTATTGTCATTACATATGAGCTTATCTCTTCCATGATTCATTTAGACTCGTGACAAGTTTTCATCAATAAACAACATCACAACAAAACAAAACAAAATATAATATATTATGCGGACACGGTAACCCGTCTACACCTAGACTTCCGTGTAGTCACAGTCTCCTTTTCAAGTTCAGATGTTATGTGATCTAGTCTGACGTAGGATCCAATGTTTTAACAAACATCCCTAGCAGCTCCTCAATCATGTACTATACATGAGCATCCCACTCAATCCAAGCCCCAGGCTCTGAGCAAGGTATATGTGTGTGATTATGGACAATGGCGTTCACTGTCCCTTCTTGTATCAATGGATTGCTCTTGCTTTGACTTTGACGTTAATAAGTTATGTTTGACCTTGGTGCTGCTTTGATGCTTGTAGTGTATTTATCTCTTCTGTACTTTAGATAGGTATTTCTATTTTGGGGTATGTTTACCTGATCTCTCTTTGTCTGATTGCTATCATTGCCCATGGATGTTATGGCGATGCTGGTTTTCTGTTTGTTCTATACCACTTCTCTATGAAACTTATACCCTTGTCATTCTCAATTATGCATTTACCAATGAGATTCATTTACCTCATTGTATTATCATATCCATACAATGTATAAGTGTTTTATAACACCCACACATACTAATAATATATACATGTCATGTATACATATTTTATCATAATCATTGAATGAAAATATTTTCCATTCTATGTATACATGTTCTACAATTTATCATCCATGTACATTGAAGCAATAAAGTAATATAACATATATACAAGGTGTTTGTTTTCATTTGAAATATTCTAGTTTAGAACATTTCTGCAAATTTGTACCTGTTTTGTTTCTCTCAAATTTACATTTTCACTTGTTGTTGTTCCCTAAGTTCTGTGGACTTATGACCATTCTATGCTTTAGCATTTGCTTCAATTTGTGCATTTTTGTTTTACCTGTAACCACACGTGTCATTCTTTTGGACTTGTAGTCTTTCTGTTAGGAACACGTAGTTATTCTGCTATAGAGATTTCGAGTAGTAGACTCATCGGTGTCTCTAGTACCATATGTAGTGGATCTTCTCATAAGATCATAACTTCAAGTAGAACTACACAATATTCAAATCTGTGGACATCTATAACTGCGTATGTAACTATACCTTAATTCTCATAATGATGATGGATGAAATGATAACACAACATCAAGAAAAATATTATTTTCCAAAATTTGATGATGGTGATGATGATACAATTTATAGTCTTAAATTCATGTCTTGAACTTAGAATCTTTGATGAGTACTTGTGAGATGTCGATCAACCTTGTATCTATTCACAAATGGCTTGTAACTAGTCTAGTGGTCTATGGACTTGCATGGTGCTCATCTTGTGCTCAAGTGGCGTATGACTTCTATAGTATGTCCACATTTGTTTGCCTTCATTCACGATCAATTATTTTGAAAACTTTCTGTTGCATCGTTATGAAATTTTTCCAGCCGTCTTATATTTACCTCCACCCAAGGAATATGTCTTTGATAAGTCCAAAAACAACTTAAATCATTGAAAGCGGCGACATTCCTTTGATGTTTTGCTAAACAACTAGTGATTTCTCGTTAACAAAGTTATTTTTACGGTAATGGGAGACCTGTCAATTCTGATGACACACAAAGGCGTATCCGGATTCGTATGGGAGTGGGTGCAATGAAAGAACTAGCTTAAAATCGACAGGGTTGGCTGCATTGCACCGGGTTTTTATCCCATATGGCTCAGTTTCTTTCCGCAGCGCGGAAAGCGTCGCACAAAGAACGAACTCCGTAGTTCCAGCGACGACCCTCGGGAGTCTCCGAAAAAATGCACTCGTGAAATGAAGGACGCGGCCCGGAATCGAACATACAACCTTCGGAGCCCGAGTCAGACGGCTTGATTACTTCACCACGGAGAATCCCGAGAGGGGTGCAATGTGTAATATTAGTAAAGACAGAGAATTTACAGAGGCACGGGGTAAATAATTTGTAAATTAACAGGAAAGTAGAAGGACTATATTTCTTACCTTATTTTTCATATCCTTCTTGTTTCTTCAGCTGATGCTGATGCTGTAAAGTTTAGGGCCTGCAATTCGTCTGAATAGTTGGAGCAAAATATCCCAGTAAGTGTGTACGTAGATTAAGGTCTGCGATCTGCTCAGACCTTAATCTGTGTCGGTCGATTCCAGTAAGATTGATGATTGCTCTCGGTTGCATAAAATTCAATCCATCCTTTCTCCAATAGTCCTCTCCCTCTTTCAACACATGGTCCTGGTGTTTTTTCCAGTAACCTTTATCAATATTTAATAGCTCAGACAGACAGACAGACAGACAGACAGACAGACAGACAGACAGACAGACAGAAAGGTAGGTAGGTAGGTAGGCAGAAAGGTAGGTGGGTGGGTGGATGGCTGGCTGGCTGGCTGGCTGACTGAGTGGGTGGGTCGGTCGGTCGGTGGGCCGGTCGGTCGGTCGGTCGGTCGGTGGGTGGGTCGGCCGGAAGGCAGGCAGACAGGCAGGCAGGCAGACAGACAGACAGACAGCCAGGCAGGCAGGCAGGCAGATAGATAGATAGATAGATAGATAGATAGATAGATAGATAGATAGATAGATAGATAGATAGATAGATAGATAGATAGATCCCCGCCAGGAGCCGGGCCGAGCCAGCTAGTTTATTTATATAATCACGTTTCATGAAAGAACCCACAGTTCGACGACACCTCTGAACTACCCCATATAAATTCCCTCAGTCTGCCAAAAGCGAAAACCGCGCAGACAAATTTAAAAAACAGCGGGGGTGTGTCTTGTTGAAGCGGTAATACTCTTAAAATGATGGAATGAATGCGGGGGCAATAAAATATATACCGCATATAAACAAACATTGAAATCTGCTGTACAATCTCCAGAACAAAATTCTTTTTGTTGGGTGGACATAATTATAAGGTTATATGCTAAATCTCATAATTTTCCCTTAGTTGCTTACTGAGATATTGAATTTTATAATGAGGCAACAAAAACAACACACACTATATCTGCAGCTGCATTCTTACTCTCCATTCAGCTTCATATGCCCTAATACTGTCTGAGAATAATAACACAGTGGGATGTACGTATCTATGTACATATGTATATACAACAAGTATTCATACACGAGATAGTAGTAACTAATTTTAAGTTGTTTCAATTGACATGCAAATGTCCTGATTAGCAATTCAGAGTGCTGTTCAGTTGATTCAGCAAGCACCCTGGCTATGAGGTGATTTATATGTTAGTTAGTTAGTTAGTCGACAGATCATCCTCATTGCACATCGAACCATTCAGTCCATAAGTGCTCGGATCCCCTCCTCAGCAAATCCCGCAGCGTGTAGCGGCTAACGACGCCAGTTCTGTGTTGGTTTATCAATCTTCTTTGGCTTCCTGCGTAGTGTTCTTGTTTGGCCACCCCTCTTTTAATTTGCTGCTCTCGCAGTCTGGCCATTGTTGTAGATTCACAGTCATCACTTGGTTCTCGCAAAAGTCTTACTTCTCGTAGAGCATTCAGAATGTCAGCCTGGTCCATGGCGCGTCCGCCCTCCACAGTAGCATCACCTGCGAGCTTGTCAGCCCGCTCATTTCCTTGTACTCCCGCATGCCATGGCACGAAGATGAAACTAATCTTTGCCAGCCGAGACCGCTCCAGAGGCAGCAACCATTCTCTTCGGATCGACCCCTTCTCTATCCTCTTGATCATGTTCATTGAGTCGCTAAGGAAACAAGCCCTAGTGAATGTCTGTGTCTCGAGCCATGTTATTGTTTTACTTACTGCCATGACTTCCATGGTCAGGCTACTTGTGGTTTCAGTGAAAGCACCAGAGTCCTCCTTCACAATTCTCCCTCCGGCCCGAGCTGTAAAGGCCCATGAGCTTCTCACATGTCGGACTACCGACCCATCTGTGTAGATGACCGCGTCACTGTCTAGCGAATTCTCGAAAATCAATGCTTGTACTTCAGCCTCCACAGCAGCCGGATTTTCTTGTCTGCATTTCCTATCAAGTTGGATGCAAACTGAAAAGGATGTGCAGAAGTCTGTTGGCACTTGCACCCACTCCTCGCCAGGTTCTAAGTCCTCAATTTACATGTGATGTGATGTACATTTGCAATGTTTTTCTCTGCTATTTACATCAATGGTTTACATATTTGCATGACATTTCATAGATATCAACATCAGAATGAAGTAGAAGTATCACTTTAACTCCTTTATATGAGAGCTGTAATTAATGTTATTCAGGCATTTGATGTTCGTTTTCTAATATACTCATTCAAACAAAACTATCATTACCTAAGCATTCAATCTGTTAAAAAAATTATATCTATGCTAAACTATCTATAACTATATACATATAACAAGGTAAGAGTTTACGATTACTGAACTTATCTTGTGAGTGGTCTGACGTTTTGTCATAGGTTTTTGATGTGCATTACTGAACAATGGTTTGCATCTGCCTGTGTGACATATGTTGTTATTGTTTTAAATTTATCAATCTGTTGTGTGTACTTTTTCCTTTCGTCATCTGTCAATCCTATACATTTCCAATATCTATTCCAGTTTCTTATCTTAATGTCTCGTGTACGGTTATCAATTTGGTCTTGAGGAATTTCCTGGTGTTGCCATTGTTTTACTAGCGAGTCTATGTCAGTATATCGGGCTTTTGGTATCTTTGGGGGATTTTCGTTTTCCCAGTTTGGTTTCATATAGTCACTGTTATTTATATGTGTTTTATTGTAATCCTCGTCAGAAGATGTGTCAACCAATTTTCCAGCTTGAGTTCCAACATAACATGTGGATTGACTGAGACTATAGTCTGCAAGTTTATTAATTTTTGTTCTGGTCGTACTATCTAAGTATGGAGTTAGTTCTTGCTGGACACTTGGTGTACTTTCAGTAAATGATGGGCTGTGTGTTTGGTACTGTGTGATGAGAAAGTCTACCTTGGTTTTCTCACTCTCGGTTAGATTTGATCTGAATGACAGTGCATCCCATGTGATAACTTCTTGAGTGGATTGTGTTGGTACATTTAAATCAATTTGCGATGACTGTTGGTCTTCTCTGTCTTCTTCGTCTGTTTGGTACATATTTGTTAATATGTCTGATATATTATCGTCTAGTTTAATCTATTGGTCTTTAGTAGGGTGGGCCTCCATGATCTTGTTCTTTTTCCCCAAAAATTCTATGTATTGTCTTGTACACTCTTTTACATTTTTAACATTTCCTAATATTAGGTCTGATGTCGATTGTGGTAGGACTGCTGCTGCTATCTGTCCTTGGTAGTATGGGCAGTCAATGTCTATTATTGCTTCTTTATACTCTTCTATGGAACCTGTAAATGTTTTACAAGTTACTTTGTTGCCTGTATAGTCATAGTTTTTTTAAAATCAGTTTTATGTGTACACCAACAGTTGATGTAGCTGTGTCTCTGATCATGCTTACAGCTTGTCCATTCACGAGTGCCATTTGGAACTTTGGGGTTGTTTGATCATCCTGAACTGAGTGAGCTTCTTGTATGTATCTATCATTATTGCTACTGTCGTATTGTCTAGTATTTATGTCTGGTGTATTGGTGCTTTGTGGTTCGTCCTCATCGCTGCTAGACGTTACATAAGTCAGGTTGGCGTTTATCAGCTGCTTCAACTTACAAGTCTTGGCTAGGTGTCCAAAACTATGGCACAGATAACATTTTACATTGTTTCTATAGTCTGAGACCTCGTCTAGTCTTTTTACCAATAGGTTTTTTATGTGTGAGTCATACCTTGGATTACTGTCACACATCTCAAGGGATCCGTGCTGTCTGTTGCAGTAATTGCAATCTATCATTCTACCTCTAATTTGTGTGTTATATGGTCTCTGTTGGATTGGTCTATATTGGTATGGTCGACTACCTCTGTTTTGGTCATTGTATTGGTGGTATCTATTTGATGGATTGCTACTCTTTTGATTTGACAATCTGGCTGCCGCATCTATTATTAGTTCAGGTTGGGGCCCTTCCGCAAAAATATCTTTATGTGCGTTGTGGTAAGCTTCTCCTCTGGACTCCATCTCAGATACGGACGAAATTAATGTTCTATCAGGAACGTTGCCATGTTATCAGGCACTGCTGAGACTAACTTGTCTCTAAGCATTAGATCTCTTAATTTGCCAATGTCAGTACCTACCCCTGCTGATTTCACCCATTTATCAAATAGTGATGTGGTTTCAGCTGTAAAGTCTAGGAAGGTCTGATTTGCCTTCGGGGTTAAAGCCATGTAAGCTGTGCGAAGCCCTGCCTTATCTAAGGAAAAATGTACTAGGACTCGCTCTTTTATGTACTGATAATCTGTTCGACGATTCTCAGGTATCATCTCTACAACTTTGAGGGGCTCCAGGGCAAGTTGCTTATGGAACAAGATCGCCCACTCTTCAATTGGAACCTTATAGTGGTTCATGAGGACTTCGAAATTAGTCACCCATGCTGATACCGAGTCACCTTGCGTGAAGTTTCTAATGATACCCTGATATCTTTTGATGGGGTCCAGGGTTTTGACTGCTAATTTATTCTTTGAAATTTCAGCTTCCTTTTCCATTTCTAACATTTTCACCTTAATGTTACCCTCAATATCTTTGTCTTTCATGATTTGATCGGCTGCCAGTTTGTCTTATTCAAACTGTAGTCGTTATGCTTCGAGATCTAATCTTTCTCTTTCTACAGCTAGGTCTTTATCTCTTTGTTTTTCTTGTGCTTCTCTAAGTTCTCTAGCTGCTTTATCTTGTGCTTTTCTAGCCTCTCTAGCTGCGGCCCTGTCTTCTCTCTGTTGTGCCTGAAATTCTGAGACTTTTTTTTACTGCCCATGGCATAAGTTCTGGGTCTTTATAGCCACATTTCTCCCCAAGTGCAATAAAGTCTGATAATGTAGACATGTTGTGGTTGAGTACTTGTCTACTATATATGTGTCAGTAACCTGTAGCTGGAATCAATGTAGACACTATCTGTATCAGTGTCTTCAGATAATAGTATCTGTGATGACAATGGTAAAGAGTCTCAATAGCAAGATTATATCTGCGTCCGTGTCGCTGCTGATCTTGCTCTGGCGAAGCCGACTGTGATGATCTTGCTGTAATGCTGTTCAACAAGAATGATAACAATACTGGACAACAACAACACCAATCAGAAGTTATAGCTAAATGACATAACACCTGTGGACAAAATAATCACAAATAATAGATACATTAATGACGTTAAAGAACAACAAATAATGGACTAGGTTACAAAACAAGACAAAGTTCTCGTTAGCAGTCGAAAATTTACTTAAATTCTAAGTCAATTTCGAATGCTAACAGAACGGAACGTACTTTTGGGTAATGATGAAATAACCACAAAAGTAGCCCCCCAACCTCCCACTAATCATTCCAAGCAAGACACATACACAAATCAAATGGAAGCAACTCAACCTGTGTATATTCAGCTCCGGTGTCCTTGGTGGCTTGGTCAAGATGCTTGACTCCATTCCGGAATTGGTCAGAACTTGATAGGGACTCTCTTAGCTGCACTCTGGGTTGATTAGGAATCAGTCCAAGTTGGATCCTCAAAGATGCTGCTCCGGAAAAGTGATGTGAAATGTTCTTGCCCTACTACTGCTGCATGTTGACAAATGAATCTGAAAAATATTCTGGAACCTGACATTGTCATTAGTTTATTAGTGCATTGTAGTGCGTGAAGCACACGAGTATGGCTCTGTAGTGTTGCTTGGTGTGGCTGAGTGCCATAATTCTCCTTGAAATCAATTTTGGAATTTTTATAAATTCTTGCAACTGCACACTGATTTATTATGTTAGACAATCACGTAGTGTGATGTTGGGCTGAGACGTGAGACGATCTGCTCTAGTTGGTAGCCATATTTATCTGCTGACCTTGGTCAATGTCACTCTCTTTGGCTTCATGAACACAACTTTTCACTGTTAATTTTATGTTCTGAAGGCACTGTTTATTTGCTAACTCACAA
Source organism: Cepaea hortensis (assembly GCA_963921405.1). Classification (NCBI taxonomy): domain Eukaryota; kingdom Metazoa; phylum Mollusca; class Gastropoda; order Stylommatophora; family Helicidae; genus Cepaea; species Cepaea hortensis. The sequence goes on along the minus strand of OY992880.1, from coordinate 42,573,900 downwards.
ACTTTTATGTTAAAGTATCATTCTTTGTTAACTTTGGGTTCAATATCAAACGGGCGCAACCCCCACGTGCCAAGTGCCTAACTTCGTGTCTGTATGATGGATGACTACTTCAGACACAATTGAGCCCCGTGTCTACAGCAATGCCCAATGTCCGACATCTTGGTATTTGTCTAGGTTTAATGTTTCTACTGGGCTCGTACAAAACACTTTATCACTCTCAGATCTAGGATGCACACAACAGAAAAGTCAGTCACGTCCTTAAACGATACAATCACCTTTATTGTTCAACAGTACTACACGGGGCTGTCATAGGCCGCCGGATCCTACCGTTTCGCGTTCTGACTTTGACCCGCACACCGTCTGCCACCAATACATAATGTCTTGCTCATTTAATCGTAAGACGACTATCGTTGCTACATCTGATCTGTCTGACGATAATATAATCTATCTATTCAATGGGCTAATAGTTCAAGCATTACTCACACATAACTGGCACCCACAAGCTCTGGTCACCGCGTGCTTCTGGCCGCCATTCTCGTTGACATCTCCTCACAACCGGGCCATCACTGGCCGCAGTTTGCGTTCATCAAGCGACAGCTTCGATGTGTTGTTCCATCATTGTCGTCGTGCACATTCGAAACAATCTTCACTCAATTGCATCTCAGATGTTTCCCATTCCTTTGAACACTGTCAAATATTGAAACACTTTCACAACTCTTCAATCGACCTTCTCTTGTTCACGTCCCAGCACCTTCTGTCCAGATCGCAACCTTTTCCGGCTTTGACCTGGGTGCGTCACGTGTCCACATTAGCTCCGCCCACTAATCTGCCCGTGTTCGCTTGCATTTTTGAACTGTGTGTCAACGATATCTCTCTAGTTTCTACGATTGACACACTTGCTGTGTTTCGCGTATCCATCTCATGGCACTATGTCGAGTTCCGATATTGAAAATAATAGTATAATAGCGATTTATGATAATGTTTTCAAAAGACAGTAGAATAAGAAGTACCCATTGATTAATTTCAGTGGAGAGAGTTTACATGAGTAGAAATGGCAACTAAGAAACTGCAATAAATTCAAGTAATTTCTGAATGACCTATTATTATAAATTATATCTCTTCTTTAATGTTTTATAAATATTTCCACAAAGAGAATATACAAACTTTTTTACAACTCATCAATTCCCACATTCATTAATGTTTCTGCTGAATAATATGTCATAAAGCCTTAAATGAACAATATTAATTGGAGACCAACTGTGATATAACTCTCAATACCGTCAACAGCACGATAAATATTTCCTCCAATTCAACCCATTTTTTTTTTTGACAAAACAACCAACAGCGACAAATGTCCGAATAGGGGATGAAAGAAGACTTGGGATTGGCTGTGACGTCACAAAGCAAGACGGAACTAAATTAAATACGGCGTGCAAGGCAGAAAACGGTCTGTTTTTACACCAACCCAAACACGGGGCAGCAGGAGATCTGATGTGTCGGATGGAGTGATAGCATCTTCAAAATCAACTCACCATAGATAACTTAAGTCTCAGTTATGAGATGAGGAAAGCATCAGCCTACAAGCAGACAGCGAATTTGGAAAACCGAATCTAAGTCAGATCCTGAAACTTATCGTCGAAGTGTTTAAAGCCATTCAATTAACATGAAAGTAAGCACAATGCTATGTTTTATATTACGTTAGTAAGTGATCCTTTCCCAAGAAGAAGTTGGTAAGTGGATGTGTTGTCACCGGGTGGTTAAGCCGAAAGAAATTAATTAGGAGAGACTCGGTACTTTATTCAGATATCGTAGTTCAGGAGTAAATGTTACGCGAGTTTAAACCATGAGGAAGGTTTCTTCTAGTTAAAAAATTATTTAATGTGCTAGCATTAGACCTAGGGTGTACAATTATTTTTCTTAAGGAGTTAAACTAAACCAGCAGTGATTAGAAGTTGTGATTAACAAGATTAAGTAAGTTAAGAATACTTAGTTCAATAAGAAGAAACTATGTTACATGTGCCAACACTGGTAAGAGAAATTAGTGTAATGTGTAACAGAAAAGTACATGAGCACATGAGATGTAAATAGATTTCTATATGGATCATAATTTTGTGAGTTGGGAGAAAGCACCCATGTGCTGAGTCAAGTGTATTTTTATTGTTGTAAACATGTGGATTTATCATTTGTGAGGCACATAATAATATATAATCATCACCCCTACAAGTGTGGTTATGATTCATTATGAATGAATGTAGATTGGGTGTATAACATAATTCTATGTATTTGATGAGATCATGCATGTGGTGTGGTATAATTTCGTTATTGTTAAAAAGGAGGAATCATCATGTGTGAATCTCATAATTATGCCTAATTACCATCTATGCAATTATTATGTCTAATGAATGATGGTGGAATGAGTGAGATTCCATTGTAATTTCATTGGTATCAAATCTGTCAATTTATCGTTTGTAACATCACATCAGTATGCTTACTTATCATCCATACACCTATGAATATCTGAAGAATGATGAAAATGGGTGAGATGAAGAGACATGCTGAGAGGGAATATGAAAAATCAAACAATCTCATGATAGAAGGAACTTTGATGTATAATGCCCTGTCAATCAGAAGAGAACATGTTAATGACAACCCATACACTAAGTAATAATTTAGTGCACTCCGACGCATGACACCACTCTGTATTCCATACAACTCATGTTACAATCATATGGTTTTGTGTCCTAAGCATAACACCACTCTGTATTCCATATCACTCCTGTTACAATCATATGGTTTTGTGTCCTGAATGACACCACTCTGTATTACATAAAATTCAGATTATAATCATGTAGTTTTGAGTCCTGAATGCTGATGTTGATGATGATGATGATGATGATGATGATGATGATGATGATGATGATGATGATGATGATGATGATGATGATGATGATGATGATGATGATGATGATGATGATGATGATGATGATGATGATGATGATGATGATGATGATGATGATATTTGAGGTAAAGGCATATTACATACACGGTGAAAAGGAGGGAATATACTCGCCTTGAAACTTTTGATTAGAAAAGAATTCAGCTGAATGTTATATATTACCATAATGTACTTACATTGTTTATAACCAAATACTCATTGCAATGAAGAATGATTTAAAAACCCTTAATGTATGAGAGCTTTTTCTTGCAAGTGAAGGAGATCTAGAGAAACTAATTATGTACAGAAGAGAAGGGAAAACATAGTTGGCAAATTCCAAATCAATCAAGGTATTACTCAACCTAGACCATGGAGGACAGGCATGAGAGAAGACGACACTGCATATCTGCTAGTCTAAAACTTGAGCACTATATCATGACGGATTGGATGAAAAAAAAAACAATTATGTTATGGATAATTATTTGAGAGCACCAAGACTCTGTTCATTCCACTGTTTATTTTCTTAGGATCACAATTCTTCTATGTATTTTTCTTTGTGGTTTTCGTGAAAGCGTACAGCGTTTCATTTCTGATGTTCATAGTGATGATATCATTAGATTTATGATTGATGCTGAAATTTCAGGAGGGGCTAGATCCATCTAGATCCAGACCTGACTTTGTGAATGTAGCAGCTTGACTGAATGTAGCAGCCTGACTGAATGAGGCAGCTGATATAGTGAGGCCATATACTAGTCCAAAGCAACGTCCTGCAGATTTCTCAACCAATATGGGACTGGTATCCTAGATAACTTAGTCTATATTTATCTAGGTAGAAAGACCAGTGAGCCATAATAACCTTATCCTGTAACACAAGAACACTCAAGAAAGTCCAACATATATTTAGCATTGACTGATTGCCACAGTGATCCAAGAACTAGATAATGGACCAATCAAAGTGTATCCAGTTTTTTCCTCCATTATAATTAGGCCAGAAGAAGAGGCACTGTGACAAAACGGACCAGATCTCTTATCTGTACTCTGTATTACATCCCTTTGGTTGGGATTAGCCGAGTGGTCTCCAGTCAGATACGTAATTAGCTAGGGAAATCCCCTGCTAAAATAGTCCCTGACGTCATAATTCGAGTTAATTCTAGAAGAGCCTAGAATGGAATAGGCAATGTGCGTACGTAATGTTTGCTGTCACGTTGAACCGACAATTACATCGGGTCGCACGGGATTCTGGATTTCTCCGTGACCCATGGGATTCTCTAGGCCCGAGATGTAATTGTAACTGCTCAATCAGCTTTCCGCTGTTAGTCGCCATCCATCTATCGCCAGAGACGGCCGCAATTTACTGACTGCAATGAAGAGATGTCTTTTGTCGCTTGCCAGAGCGGGACACCCTGCAGCCAAGTAATGGGGTGACTCGATGATCTAAGATAATCTCTTTATACAATATTAGGTAGCCGTTGTCCATAAATAAAACGCCGGCAGCTGAAATACATTTAAGCGCCGAACGTAGGAATAATTGTCTCCGCGAAGCGAATAGATTTTCCGCCGTCTGTCTGCATTTCTAATTAGCTATATCGATCGGCTAGGAAATATTGAGGGCAGACGTCTCGTGCAATAACAGGTGTTTGTGTGCGTCAAAACATCAGGCGTGTGTAATTAGTCATATCTAATCAGCTGTGTAAAACTGATGTTATTGTAGCAGATATACTTAAAGGTGTTATATTACAATTATATTCATTGTTAGTGAGATGTCCTATGAAGTTATTACTGCTACATGTAAGTAAGTTTGGGTAATTTAACAGCTGTGTAGCAAGTGTGTTAAATATCTTATTTAGTGATTACATTGTTGGGACGGTGAGGTTTTGTGACACTAGTTAGACTGTGTGATGTTAGAGGCATTAATAGTGATGAGTTATTAGCTTGAGCTAGCCAGTAATGTGTTATTTGCTTAGCTAGATAGTGCTATAACGTATGACTTATATAAGTGGTGTTTATTAATTCCTGGGATCAAGGTGTTCTTATTTCCATTAGGATGTGGAGGTAAGTATTTGCTGAGTGAGGATGTCAGTGCTATTCCACCTCTATGTAGAAATGTCTTGTATTTACTTGATAGAGGTAGATAGGAAATACCTGTGGATTTATGATGTCACTACTTGTTTATATACCTGCCCGCCTGAGTGACTATGCGTGCCCGATCGAGCTTATAATGTCTGCCAGGCAGACTGTTTATGTGGCCTGTCCGACCGAAGTGATTGTGCGTGACCGAGTGTTGATTTAACATACCCGACCGAGAGCGATGCGACGCTCGGTAATCGAGTCCGTCTCGTTTATGGCGATCCGAACTGTGAACAGACCGTTGATACATGACTCTACTGTTCTTCTCTTCTATAAACCTAACCCTATAAGTGGGGTAACTTATCCACTAGGAAGTGGTAGTTACACCCGAGCCATTTAGGCAGCACTTGAGGGGATACTGAAGATTAAGGGATGAGGGGCTGGATGCCACTCTAAAATGGACGACGTGGTCTAACTCGCCACGGAACCAATGTGCTCTTTCTCTACAGCTGCTGTGGGAAAGATTACTCGGTGGATTGCCACCATATCTGTGATAGACCTGCACAGACTTGACCGTCATGGGAGAAGGTCAACTAATAAAGGTCAAACCTTGTTCTGGGACAGAGATCCTAGGACGAAAGCTGTTGCTTTGTTTATGAATTTGTTAATTAATTTTTAACAATTCATGATTTATAATTTGTTAATGCTATGTTAATGAATTATGATGTATATAATTTATTAATGTTGTATAGTCATTAATGAATTATGTTTAATTAGGGGGGTACGGGGTGTCAGGCATTGGTAGCACCTTTGGTAAGGATGGCTCTCATGTCCTTTCAGGACCCATCCCCCACTGGTCCAAGTCTGACATCCAGCTCGTGCCTGTGGCTCCTAGTAGCTGTCAGCATGCGACAGCGGCCACCCCCCGGGCAACAGCTGTGAGAGGCTGGCTAAACCAGGCATGGGTATCCGATTTGGTGTCAAACCAAGAGGTAAACTAGGGTATGCCTACCCAGCATGTGAAGACAGGATTCGGCAGACTGCGCGGAAGAAATCATTCCTGATTCAACGGGCAAGACGGCGTTTACCTGCAAAGCGTTGTGGAACGTAATGAGCACGGCAAGGCACGTAGAGCGCCCTGGTCATCCACTGCACCTGTATTCGTCTCCAATCGTCTCGACTTGTCTTGCCACTGGACTCAGATGGACTCAGGCGAGAGAGTGAGGTCGACGAATTGCGCAACTCTTCCTCACTTTAATCCAAGTCATCGCGCAAGTCATTCTTCATCCAACGTCACATATCACCTTCAAGCCCTGTGGCGATGGGCGAGCGGCAAAGCGGCAGGCGTGGGTACGCTGGCAGCCGTAGTCGCAGACCTGCACACAGGCGGCTCAGGCCATATGGTCGTCTTCTACTGACCGGAGCAGCAGTGGGATTCGGCAGCCCCCTGAGCGACTGAGCAGCCCTCTATAGGAACACACTGCTCACCTCCATAGCATGAGGAAGGGGCTAGAAAAGGTGCCCTAAACATTGTCTGCTTCATCACTACCTAACCAGCTAGCCGCGGTTGGTGGGTACCCTTAACTGCGGTCGACATACAAAGAAAGATAAAACAAGCAAAGCTAAAAGAGTAAACCATATTCCCTTAACAATTGGAACTTGGAATGTACGCACCCTACTTGACAGAGACAGCGTGTCGGGTCCAGAGAGACGAACAGCACTGATTGGGAGAGAGCTGGGCAGGTACAACATCGACATTGCAGCCTTGAGCGAGACACGGCTTGCAGAAGAAGGCCAAATCTGTGAAATTGGTGCCGGCTACACATTTTTCTGGAGTGGAAGGAAAAGCGAGGAAAGACGCCAATCTGGTGTGGGATTTGCCATTAAGTCGGCCCTGGTCGGCAAATTAGCTGGATTTCCAAAGGCTATAAACGACAGGCTCATGACCATGAAGTTGCCTCTGCTGAATGGAAGGAAGCACGCAACCATTGCGAGTGTCTACGCACCAACTATGACCAACGAAGACGATGTCAAGAACAAGTTCTATGAGGACCTGCACAGTGTATTAACATCTGTTCCCAAAGGAGACAAACTTATACTCCTTGGGGATTTCAATGCCAGAGTAGGCACGGACACCACCTCTTGGAGTGGCATTATTGGAAAGCATGGAGTCGGAAATTGTAACAGCAATGGACTCCGCCTCCTTCAGACATGTGCCGAACATGATCTCGTGATTACGAACACAATTTTCCGTCTCCCCATGAGAAATAGGACATCGTGGATGCACCCTCGCTCGAAACACTGGCACCTCATTGACTATGTCATCGTCAGGAGGAGTGACAGACAAGACGTTCGAGTGACAAAATCCATGTGTGGTGCCGAATGTTGGACAGACCATCGTCTCATTGTCTCGAAAATGAACATCCACATCAGGCCACCACGGCGTCCCCAAGGGGCGAAAATGCAAACAAAGCTAAATGTCACCCGCCTAAACAGCAAGAAAATGCAGCAGTCGTTTGAAAATATGCTGGAAGACCGCCTCAAGCCCAATGCTGAAGCTAAACAGGATACAGAAACAGAATGGAGAGCCCTAAAGGACACAATTTATAACACTGCTATGGAAATCCTGGGTCCAGCCCCCCGAAAGCATAAAGACTGGTTTGATGAAAATTCCGAAGACATCAACCAATTGCTGGCCGAGAAACATCTTCTCCTCAAGGCACATTTGAATGACCCAAAGTCAACATCAAAAAAAGATGCTTTCAAGAACATTCAGAGAGTTGTGCAGCAGAAACTTCGGCACATGCGGGACTCCTGGCTGAGCAGCAAAGCTGATGAAATTCAGGGCTTTGCTGACAGACATGATATGAAAAACTTCTACGACTCACTGAAAGCGGTCTATGGTCCTTCATCACCAGGCATAGTTCCCCTCCTCAGTGCAGACGGGGGAACATTGATCACCGATAAGAAAGAAATCCTCCAACGCTGGGCAGAGCATTTCAGCAAAATCTTAAATGCAACTTCCTTCTTCGATGATGAAACCATCAACTGCCTTCCTCAAGTTCCCACCAATGAGACACTTGGTGACCTGCCAACCATAGTGGAAATAAACAAAGCCATCCAGCAACTCTCCAGGGGCAAGGCACCTGGTCCTGACTCCATCCCAGCAGAGATATACAAGGCAGGTGGGCCGGTCCTAACAGAGCAGCTTCACCAAGTCTTCACAAACATATGGATGAACGAGACCATGCCACAAGATTTTAAGGACGCGTCAATAGTCCACCTTTACAAACGTAAAGGAAACCGCCAATCCTGTGACAACCACCGAGGCATCTCCTTGCTTTCAATTGCAGGGAAGATACTCGCCAGAATTCTTCTCAATCGCCTCACAGCCCATCTCGATCAAGGTCTTCTTCCTGAGAGTCAATGTGGCTTCAGAAAAGAACGTGGAACTGTTGACATGATTTTCGCTGCAAGGCAGCTGCAAGAGAAATGTCAGGAACAGAACTGCGAAATGTTCTCCACTTTCATTGACCTTACCAAGGCTTTTGACACAGTCAGCAGAGAAGGACTGTGGAAGATTATGGCAAAATATGGCTGTCCACGAAAGTTTGTCCAAATAGTGCGGCTATTTCATGACGGCATGCAGGCAAGAGTACAGGAAAATGGTGAACTGTCTGAACCCTTTCCTGTAACCAATGGAGTGAAGCAAGGATGTGTCCTGGCACCAACACTGTTCAGCCTCATGTTTTCAGCCATGTTGATGAATGCCTTCGAGAACGACGACATTGGAATAGACATCAACTACCGTATGGATGGAAAGTTATTCAATCTCAGAAGGCTGAAAGCTAAAACCAAAATTGACAGCGGCACCGTCAGAGAGCTCCTGTTTGCTGATGATTGCGCTCTATACGCCAACTCAGAGGCGGACATGCAACATAATGTTTCAGCTTTCTCACATGCCTGTGCCAACTTTGGGCTCAATATCAACTTGGAGAAGACTGTAGTTATGTACCAGCCAGCTCCAGGGAATAATCACACTGTGCCGAATATCAAAGTGAATGATCATAGACTAAGTGTTGTGGACAAATTCACCTATCTTGGCAGCACTGTGTCACAAGCTGCCACAATCGATGACGAAGTGAATGCAAGAATCTCCAAGGCCAGTGCAGCCTTTGGCAGACTGTACAAGAATGTATGGGACAGAACTGGAATAAGCCTGCAAACAAAGCTAAAAGTCTACAAAGCAGTTGTATTATCCACACTGCTATATGCCTGTGAAACCTGGACTGTTTATCAGCGACACGCTAGGAAATTAAACCACTTCCACACAGTCTGCCTAAGGAAGCTACTGAAGATTAAATGGCAAGACAAGATTCCAGACACTGAAGTCCTAGAAAGAGCATCCATGCCCAGTATCCACACTCTACTGATGAAGAATCAGATTCGCTGGGCTGGTCACCTGACCCGCATGCCAGATCACAGGCTCCCTAAACGAATTTTCTACAGCGAACTGCGTTGTGGTAAACGCTCCCAAGGTGGCCAGAGGAAACGTTTTAAAGACACTCTGAAAATTTCACTGAATGCTTTTGGAATTCATCATGACACCTGGGAGGCTGCAGCCAGAGACCGAAATTCGTGGCGTGCATCATTACGCAAGGGTGCAGTCATATGTGAGGCAACCAGGACTGCAAGAGCTGTGAAGAAAAGGCAGGACAGAAAAACCACTGCAGGAAATCCTCCTCCAGAGACGTCAAGCATTCTTTGCCCACATTGTCAAAGATCATTTCGAGCCAAAATAGGCCTTATCAGCCATCTTAGAACCCACGGCTCCACACCTTCAACCCCACTGGATGAAACGAATGGTCATCATCATTCTTGATGGACAAACAACATGTTTAATTAATTGATCAATGGGTTAAGTGATTAATTAATTGTTGAGTTATGTAGATGAGGAGGATATGTCTGGCTGGACACCTCCTAGATAATGTAACCGCTACACTGAAAGATAAGTAGGTGTATTCTATGGTTGTTGTTGGTGAAGAAACAGAGGATGGGAATAACACCAGGTAGTCGGAGCCTTTGACAGAGTCAAACAGTCTACTCTAGTGCTATCGGGCTAGAGGTTGCCCAGACGAGTTACTTGACTATACACTTGCGTACTATTGCTTTCTCTTGCACCCTCATGCCTGTACCTTGTAGTTAAGAGATGTATGATATATATTACTCTGATGCATGTGTGATGGTTGAGGTGCAGGTTAGTCCTAGTTGTAGCTGAGTACTCACATCTCCCTCCATGTTTCAGGATCTGGTTATCTGATGAGGATTCGAGAGAGTTAAACCATAAACTCAATAGGACCAGCTCATTCCAGTGCCAGTCAAGGTGTTTGAGGCAATACTGGGAGCGGTCAACCGAATCTGCCTGAGTCACCACTTGAAAGAACCTTAAGTTTAGAATATCATGTTGAGTCTAAGCTAAGACTGCCGTGACGAGTCCGACGAAGGTTTAGTCAAGAGATCCAGGTTGGATCTAGGACTGATGCGTCTCCTGATTCATGCCAGTAAGGTACTGGTGAATTTCTAAGCAGGCTCACAGGTAAATCTTTAGTGACTTGTGAAGCACTCAAGGACATTCGTTCCAGTTGAGTCTGAAGGACATGAACTCTGTTGACAGTCATTATGATGGCCAGTTTAATATGTTTCAGGCCCGGCTGGGTCTTATAGAGATCCCATGTATAATAATTCATTCAACTCCGGTGTGGATCTACATCTGTGATCGTTTAAGAAACCTGAACTTGGTCAGTGACCTACAACATTTGTTTGCTATGTTCGTGAACACCAGAGGGGACAGACTTGTTCAGGTAGGGAGATTCTCCCTTCCTAGGTGTGTTTGATTGTGACAGTAGAGATCTGTGAAATCATTAGTTGCCTACCGACGATGTAGAACTGACATTGTGACTATGTCAAGTTATTGCATTGACATGTTTGATTAGTAACGTGTGACGTGTTATTACATGGAGCCAACACTCCAGTTATACGTTCTAAATATGTTCATCCCATTAACTAACTTGAGATGCCAAAGAGCAACCAGGCACTTATATTATATTGTGTTGTGCAGCAGTACTTATCATCAGAAGAGCAACCAGGCTCTTAAATTCGATTGTGTTGTACAGCAGTACTTATCATCAGTTGGGGACCTCTATGATACTAGGGTCGGCCCCAAGTCATCATTAGAGTAGAACTTGTGATTTCTTCCGTTATCGAGGGATGACCAGCGAACAGTGTTGAAGTATCAGTCAGGTATCAGACACCTGACCAGTCAGAGATATTACTCACAGTGGAAGGAGAGAACTTTGGAAGAGTCAACGACTGGGAGTTCTTTTGCACCGGAGGTTCATCGGGTGAGTCGTTAACCACGACGGGACGACGGCACGAACTGAAGTCACATGCTCTGTGATGATGACTTATCATCAGTAGATCTTCTCGCTGTTTTCCAGCAGCAAGTGTTCACATTGTCTTCAATCCAGGCTTTTCGCCCATCTCTCTCTTAGTTCAGTTGACGTATTCAGAAATTAAATTTTGCTTTGTTAGCCATGGCTTTGAGTACTAGTATGACTGTTGTCTTGTTCGAGCCCCCTGTGGGTAGGAATCCATAGGTGGGGAGGGGAAGGTAAACTGTCCTGTTTTGTGTGGGGCCCTGTAGGTGTAAAGTCCTTTTGGAGTGGTCGGAGCAAAGGATAATAACTATAGTAACATACCTGTCCAAGCCCCGGGGGTCTTGTTACAGGCACAATAATTATAATAGAAAACTGATACAGCACTGATGGCGATGGATTTTATAGTGGGCACGGCCAAGATATAGGTATATATAGTTGGAGATGAACATGTATATGATCTTGTTTTTTTTAAATGCATTGATTGCTGTATTTTTATGACATTTATGGTCAATAGCACCTTTTATGTGTAATAAATTATGAAAATATAAGGGCCATTTTCTCCTTTGAGAGTTCTCTTGTCGCAATAAAATTGTTTTAATTAACAACCCTAGATTAATAATTATTTAGTTGGTAGAAGAGAGGCAAGGAACCACCAAAAGGATATTTTGGGTATTCAGGGAAAAACTTTTCATTGGTTACCTGGAGGTATTCCTTGGTTCTCCGAAACTCTATTTATGGTCTCAAGCTACGGGGCCAGTACCAGCTAAATTAATTAGAACGGGCGGGATCACATTGGGAGGGAGGAACTTGAGTATCCTCTATCTATTTGGGGTTGACCCAACCAATACATCTGTGACGAAACGCCTACAGATCGGCAGATCTCTGCATAATATCCCTTTGAAGGGAGTGCGATGCGTTGGTCTCCCTTGAATTTAATATCAAGTAATAGGGGATTTCCCATCTGAAGTAGTGCGTGGCGGCGCTATACTAGTTATTTATAGAGAAATCTAGAATGTTCCCCCAAGTGCGTACGTGACCGAGATCTCTAGGTTCACGAGTGCTTCATGCAGCACGGGTTGGTGGAACTTGTCGTGAATCTGGTTTTCTCCATGGATTATGGAATTCACTCGGCCCGTGTAGGCAAGTGGAAGGCGCACTGAGTTAGTCGTGATCAGTCGCCAGCCGGACTTCAGCGTAAGACAGATCACAGCCACAGGGCTGCTGTAGTTTTGATGTCAATGTGCGCGGCCAGAGCGGACATCTGCAGTCATGTTTGTGATTGTTAAATCACAGGTTAGTTGAATACTTATTCTATTGTTTAACTGTTGTCTTTATGCTGTGCCGACCTCCCCGAACGAATTAATTACCGTCGGAAATGAGTAGTCGCGTAGCGTTACAATTTACAGCTGGCTGTCTGCATATTTAATTAGCCTGTATCTATCGGCGACGTAATGTGTTACCTGACGGAACAAGCCTTATTCCACAGCGAGTGGTGTGTAAATAAACTAGGCCGAACGATGTGCTTTCGAGGACTGGGGAAAATCCCAGGTGTTTAGATAGATATATTTGTTAACTGATTGTTTACAAATAAGTTGCAGGGACAGTGATATGTATATTATTACTGCGTTGTGCCAGGGAGATCCCGGTTCTTTACAAAGTGTGTAGTAGTTACTTGTTTGGTTTATTAATTACGCACGCAAGGCAGGAAGTTTGTCAGTCATGACAGCGATAGGCTAGACGCTGGAAATAATAAGGTAGATCTTCTTATTATAGATGTGTAATCTGCTTCGTGACATTAGAAGTGGAACTTAGTTGTTCTATCTGTGGTGGTGATTTTTCGAGGAATCAAGGTGAGATCGGCTGTGGTGTGTTTGCTGTGTGAAAATAGCAATATTATTCCGAGTACGCAGAATAGTGATGCATCGATAGGATAACAGTTGATAGGAAGCATTTATGATACTAGTGTTACTGCTTGTTTTCATGTCCGTCCGCGAGAATGACCGTGCGTGTTCCATCTTACGTTTGTCTAGGCAGCCGACTGGGAGGTAGGCCGGTACGCCCAACCCGTTAGGTTACAGGTCAGACCCAAAGCGATCGGGCATATCCGATGGTTGAACATACCCGATCGAGGGTGATGCGGCACTCTGTAATTCGAGGCCGTTATGTCTAGATAGATCGCGGATTTGAACCTAACCGTTTCTGTCTCTAATATTCTACTCTTCTGAAACCCTGACGCGGTGCATGGAGTACTGGAAGTACTGCCGTGAAGTAGTAGTAGATGAGGGGAATAAACCCCCCCCCCCCCCAAAAAAAAAAGGTGGAGCCAGAGTTGGTAGTGGAAAGTCTGGAGGCTTGCTACATTGGATGACGTGACTTAAGTCGTCACGGGACAAGGTACACGGGACCCACAGTAGCTGTGGGAAAGTGTAATGGTGGATGGCCACCAAAGCTGTGCTCGACCGGCACAGATATGACTGACCTGGAAGATAGTCAGTGAATAAAAGGGCAACTCAGGATCTGGGACAGGGATCCCAGAACTGACACTATGGCTGTGATATGAGTTGGTTATTTAAGTGTAACAATTCATGAGTTCTCCTTAGTTAATACTATAGTAATGAATTATCAGGAGTATAATTTATTATGGTCATATAGTTATTAATGTGTGTAATTGATCAGTCCATGGGTTAACGGATTGGTGAATTGATGAGTCTGTCAGGAAGGAGATGTCCGGCTGGACACCTTCTCGATAAAGTAATCACTAAACTGAAAGGGAAGTAGGTGTATATGTTGATTGATGATGGAAGATGAAACAGGATTGGACTGGCACCAGGCGAAAGATGTTTGACAGAGTCATACAGTCGACTCTGGTGCTAAGGGTTATTTGTAGCCCAGAAGTGTTACTTGACTGAACAGGTGGGTTATTGCTTTCTCCAACATCAGTAGGCCTATTTATTATGATTACTAGTAGATCTATGATGTGATGATCACATACTCATGATAGTAGACATGAGGAATGTGTAAGAGGCAGGTGACATGGTGGAGATGCTGGTAGTCTTTGTTGTAGTTGAGTACTCACAACAACCTCTCCGTGTTTCAGGATCTGTTATTGCTATACTGAAGAAGATTCAAGAGCTTCACCATGAGCTCTAAGGGCCCACTCATTCCAGTGCCTATCAAGATGTTGATTGAGGCCATACTGGGAGTGGTCTTCTGATTCTGCGAGATCAATGTTGGAAGGAGCTGAGTGCTGAATATGTCGGTAGGTCTAGGTTAGGACCTTCGCCAAGAGTCCGACGAGTGGCATCCGATCCCGAGAGGATCCAACACTGAAACGTCTGGTGATTCTAGCCAGTGAAGCACTGGTGAAATTCAAACTCAGTGTAAACCTTGGTGATTGCAAGGTCGTGAACTTTCAAGTTGAGCAAAGTGATCATTGTTACCGGTCTCCATGGCCTGTGTGCTATGCTTCCGGCCCGGCTGGGTTGTCATGGGACACTGTGTATAATTTTGTGCTTGAATAGTATATCTACATTGGTTTACCTTTATGAAGCCACCACGTGGTCCAGTGACCTAAGACATTGATTACCTAAGTGGTGGGAACACCAGAGTGACATGTTTGTGAAGGTAGGGAGCTACCTCATTCCAACGTGGTGAACTGTTGCCATGTTTGTGAAGGTAGGGAGCTACCTCATTCCAACGTGGTGAACTGTTGACAGTGTATGCTAGGTTGTGCTAGATACCCAACGATCAGGGTAGTTACATGATACTGTGTGAAGATCTATTGATCCAAGGACATGGAAATAAGGTGAAGTGTTTAGTCACCTGATAGACTTTGCCAGTGACATTTTGTGTTCATGTGGAGCAACCGCTCATTTTGTAGGTGACATATCAGTGTGTGGGTCACTTATGAGATAGAAGAGTGACCAGGCTCTTGTGTATTTGGATATGGTGCTACATGTACTTTTTCTGCAAGTGGGAGACCGCTAATGTTCTAGGGTCGGCCCAGACTTCATCAGGAGTGTGACGAGTGACATAGTACGACAGCAAGGAAGGATCCTTGTTCATCGGTGCAGTGTCAGTCAGGCAGTGGTACTGCGCTTGATCAGCCCGTGATTGGTTCTCTGTGGGAAGAAGGAACTTTGGAGAGGCAGCAGACCTTGGAGTTCCGGTCCACTGGAGGAGCCTGGGTGAGTCGCTACCACGACTGGACAACCGCACGAGCTATCGTCCGCCTCCATGATGAAGAATCCTCATCTGCATATCTGCTATTGTACATAGTATCTTCTAGTCTGGCTTTCAGTCATCCTTCTCTGTGTTGGGGTTGACTTAGTTCAGAATTAAATTTTTGTTCTCTTAGCTATGACTTTGTGCAGTGATATGACTGATGTCTTGTCCGAGCCCCCTTGGGGTAGGGAACCCTAGGTGAGGGAGGGGAGGTCCAGCTGTCCCGGCTTGTGTGGGGCCTGGTAGATGTAGAGTGCTATTGAGGTGGTTGGAGCAAAGGCTGGGGATAATATCTATCGTGGCAAACCAGTCCAAGTCCCGGCGGTTTTGTCACAACATCCGACACCAACTATTCAACATCATAACTCATTAACTACAATACACTACTGACATTACAAATTCTTCATGCAGCTGAATAAAGATCTAAACAGTAATGGATGCAATATGTTTCAAATATTACAAGTAACAAATGTTTGAAATAGACAAACTGCAGCTGCAACTATAGGCACACCCGTAGTTAATAAATACATTAACTCTGCAACTGCATATTTCCTTATTAATGAATTAAATGATGTGTAATATATAAAACTTTGCAATAATTACTATTATAAATTATATGTTTACTATTTGCATTATTTGGATCCTGAATGGCGTCTGTTAAAACACAGAAAGCAACTGTCAAATCTAATCCTTACATTTTAATGAGATCAGGTGACAATTTACAAGAGTATTTGGGGAACCTCTGCCTAGTATGGTATCTGCTACTTTCTTTCCTTGACATAGAACCTGATGCTATGAAGTAAATCCTTTTCTCTTTAACCTTTTCAAACCCCAGTTATTCTTTCCTGCTCAGTGGGTACTTAATCATGTTTGGTGGATAATTTTTCTCTTCGTGTTTTTATAATTTTTTTAAGTTTTAGGGTCATTTGTAACAAACTTTACTTTTTAAAAAAAATCTATATTGAAGAGTCAATACATGGAATATTTAAAACAATGTTCAGGACAAAATGAAACAACATTTGATAGATGTCAGCAGTCATAAATACTGGCCACTGTTAATAATGGTTAGGCAATCTTCTTCTTCTTCAGCGTTCCGAGTCATTGAGGTTCTTTGCTGCAGATACAATCCGTCTCCATTCGTCTCTATGGTTGACCCTCTCTTGCCAGTCGTTGATTCCAAGTGCTTGTAGGTCTGTATAAATATATATTATCTCTCCACCGTCTTCTTGGTCTACCTCGGGGTCTACGGTCATTTATTTCCTGAGTGTAAGCGAGTTTTGTTTCCCTATTATCTTCCATTCTTTCTATATGCCCCAGCCATTGTAGACTATTAGCCTTCATGATACCAGTAATTAGCGGGGACTTAAACAGATCATAAATGTCTTTGTTACTTCTTCTTTTCCACTCTCCACTTTCTGTATCCCTAATGGGTCCAAAGATGCGTCTTAAAACTTTGTTCTCAAAGGTTTGTAGCAAGGCTTCGTCTCCTTTCGTTGTACTCCAGGTTTCAGAGCCATACAGCATAATTGGTCTGATCAGTGTTTTGTATATTGTGATCTTGGTGTTACGAGATAGCGCCTTTGATGTTAGTAGATGTTGTAGTGCATAGTATATCTTATTTCCAGAATTGATTCTAGTTTGTATTTCTTCCCTTATGATGTTGGAGCAGTTGAAGATTGTTCCCAGGTATTTGTATGTTTCCGTTCTTTTAATGGTCATATTATCTATTTGTATGTGGCCAGAGTTTTTAACCATTCCTTCTCTTGAAATTACCATATATTCTGTCTTATCTTGGTTTCTAACCAGCCCCATCTGTTGGGCTTTTTTCTTTTAAGTGAGTCAATATTTTCAATGTCTTTTGTTAATTTTCCCCTATAATATCCATATCATATGCATAACCAAGCAGCTTAGATGTTCCTCCAATATCACATTCCTCCTTTACCCTCCTTACAACTGTCTCTAGAGCCAGATAAAAGAGTAGCGGCGATAGTGCATCACCCTTTTTCAAGCCAGATGTTATTTGGAAAGGGTCTGATTTCCTGCCTTTATATGTTACTATATTATAAGTATCTTCCATGCATAGTCTGGTCATGTTGATTAATTTCCTTGGTATTCCAAATTCCCGCATAGCATTCCATAGACTATTCCTATGGACACTATCATTAGCCTTTTTAAAATCCACAAAAATGTTATGGAGATCTCTTTTATATTCCCAATTTTTCTCGGCTATTTCCAAATACCAGGCTCCCATTTTTGAAGTAAATATTTCTAAAATGTGCAAATCTCTTAATATATCTTAATTTATGTCTAGCATGGAATCATTTTTAAACACTTCTGAGGTGTTTTAATGCTTTTTCACCAACAAACTATCCTTTACTCCGTGCATGAAGCCATGGATGTGGTCAAGGGTCATAGGCTAAGACGAGGCAGGTCCTGGATAGCAGAGACAGAAATATCTATACGTTAAGTGTGTGATCTAGAGATCATCAATCGTGAAAATGAGTGGGTTGAATACCGGAAGATATGACGGACTGGCACAATGTCATAGTAACACTGTGTCACGAGTGCAGAGAATGGGCAGCGGGGTGCACAAAGTTTGAAGTTTGAACTGATCCAGAGTAACACACATCAAGGTGACATAGTGATCTATACCGATGAGTCAGTGGTGAGAAACAGAGTGGTTGGGGTTTCATTGCGAAGTCTAATGAATATTCTTAAAAAAGGAAAAGCTGTGGCATATGAGGCTATGACCTTCAGCATGAGAATGGAGGTGGAAGCTATCGCGGCGACATTCCGTTGGTTAGAGGAGATCACTGCAACACACACAGTATTTATTACAGACGAAGGAGTATGCTTAGTAAGGCGGAGAAAGGAATGTTTTGAGTGTTGTGAGAATTGTATGGATTTTTTTGCCCTGGCCTTGCAGGAATGCGGGGAAATGAACAGACTGACAGGGAATACAAGATGGTATATTACCTATGGACAAGGGGGAGGTGGTAGTGCGTCTGTGGGACAAGGTGGAGAAGGAGGGGGACAGATTGAGAACTCGTATGTGGAAAGGATGAGATTGCGAGGAATTGGCAGGTGGTTCTGGAAGAATCTCAAAACTGAGAGGGAAGACCAGGAGAACTTTCAATCAGATAGTGGTGGGAATGATTATTTGTGCGACTATTCGTTGGCTGTTGAAGGAGGGGACGGAGCGCGTATAGGAATGTCCTGAATGCAGTGATGTCAGTTCTTAGCTCAACTCAACTCAACTATCCTTTCTGCTGCAATAATATTAGTGTCTTTTTTTTTCTGCTTAGTCATTTATGTAAATGTCATTTTCATTATGTTGAAGACAAATCAGTGCTTCTATTTTCTTTTTAAAGAATGTCTACCTTCTTTACAGATGCCTAAATTATAATGATTCGTCGGTTTACAGAAACAAGAAACAAATGAAAACATTGAATTGATTTGAGAAATTAGACATAGAAAAGATGTTTTAAATATGTTATGAGAAAAATAAACTGGAAAATGTAATGACAGCTGGTAAGATTAATGGGAAAAGAGTAAGCTGAAGACAGAGAGGTTAACAGCTGGATGGGCATCACATGGCATAATCAGGACAAGACCTGAAATTCTAGTGATCATGTGAGATAGCGAACCATGATCACACATATTGGCATGGCACATGATGATGATGACTTCATTTTATTGCAATCAAAAAGATATAGGCTATTTATTCCTATGTGAATTTTTTTTTTTTTTTTTTTTTTTGCGTATCCCTTACAGTCACCTGCATTTTCCAGCTACTGTTGATGTACTAGGCAAGTGTTACGTTCAGTAGTTTGCCATTGCTTTCTGAACGACTGGCTCCCATACCGGCACGTTATAACACAACGCGACACGGTCTGCTTTATGTGAAATACCTATATCAATATTTGTGTTTGTTATGAGTGGGAATAACTTTTTTTTTTTTTTTTTGGAGAAGTTGTGGAGTCACATCACATACACAATTTACTAAAATGTTCATTATTGTCCTCCTTTCATCTATAGTGTTTTTCAGTTATTTAATGCTTATTCATGTCTTGTGACTGTTCTTAAATTCAATTAATATTCTACTTTTTCCGTTACCTTCTTACTGTCTCAATTGTTTGACATTTCTCTTAAGAATGACATGAGAATACCATAAAATATGTTTATAATGATTTCTATAAAGTCACATACAGCAAATAGATGCGGTGACACAGAACCACCACAAGGTTATCTTGCAAATTGCTCAGACAATAAGAATGGAAAAAGGGTAACTTGCCCACCTGGAATGCTGCCTAGTGTTCCAACCCCAAACTTGTGCGACTTCTTACTGTCTCAATTGTTTGACATTTCTCTTAAGAATGACACGAGAATACCATAACATATGTTTATAATAATTTCTATAAATTCACATACAGCAAATAGATGCGGTGACACAGAACCACCACAAGGTTATCTTGCAAATTGCTCCGACAATAAGAATGGAAAAAGGGTAACTTGCCCACCTGGAATGCTGCCTAGTATTCCAACCCCAAACTTTGTCTCATGTAGCAACCTGTTGACTTATAATCTTGATGATCTGTATGAGAAACCTGACACAATTGTTTGTGGAGGTAAGTTATTGCATATTTGTGAATAATGCATGTTTTAGTTTTTAATTGTTTGTTTGTATACTGCTGCATGCATATACATATATATATATATATATATATATATATATATATATATATATATATATATATATATATATATATATATATATATATATATATATATATATATATATATAAGTTCTGTTTTGGAAAATCATTAGTACATATTTCTAATCATTGAGTATGTAAAATCAAAATGTGAAAACTAATAATAAAACCTACATGTTCTGTTACTAAATTAAATGGATGAATTTAAATGGAATACTGTTTCATGAATCTTCTATTTATTTTATTTCTTTTTCTTAATTTGATGATATCACAATCGATTCTTTAAAACAAATAGACATGATAATGGTGAAATCAAATTGACTGCATTTTATGTTCAGTAGAGCTAACTTTTCTTTTAGATCAGAATTATCGTAACCCCTTTAAAGAATGTGAAAACGTAATATATTTTTTATTAAACAAAACAACAACAAAACAATGTCTCTGAAATTGATCAGAATTCTCTGTTAAATTATTATATTTTAAATAATTAGTGATATAGTACTACCGAATGGTAGCACCAGTCAGAATACTAGATGGGAGAGTCTACTAACAGTAAAGGCAAAGTTGTCCTTTTTCGACTTAATCAGGATAGTGTTAGAAGATCAGAAACAATGTTATTTTAATGTATGTTGTGTGTGTGTTCGAGAGGAAGAGAGAGAGAGAGAGAGAGAGAGAGAGAGAGAGAGAGAGAGAGAGAGAGAGAGAGAGAGAGAGAGAGCGAGAGAGAGAGAGAATTCTTGTATACATGCATCTAATTGCATGCATACACTGGGATATACATACTCACGTAGACATACACAAATGTATAGGATACTGTGTTTTTATTACTGTTAGTTGCATATCCTTCACATGATGTTACAGTCAACACCAACATTTTTAGCTGTTGTGATCTCTTCTTCTTTGCGTCCATCCGGAGTGTTTTTTTATATGTGATTGCGGTGTGTCTAAGTTATGCGCCCTTGGGCCGAAACCCGTAGGCCAACATATCCGACTTTTGCGTGCATTGTTTTACCAGGTTGCATTCCTGGGAGACATTCACTTTTGTGGTGCCGTCCACATCCCAGCTTGTCAAGTTGGAACGGTCGAATGCTTTACGATCAGCCCTCAAGGGAAGGCAAGGACAGTCCATGGCATTTTACGCCATCCAGGGTGGCTTCCATAGTTGCAAAGCCGACACATAGCGCCCTGGTGCTGGGCTCACCGAGGGAATCGTCACGTCCTGCTCATGGCTGCTTTAATTCTTCACTTCGATATATTGGGCATATCGTTCACAACGAGCCTTTCCCGCACTGACCGGTCTGCAGACGGTATCCACTCAGCGAGTTTTCAATTCGGACATGTGCTTGTCGATGTGCCCATCAGAGCTGTTCAGGCCGCAACGAGCATTCGGAAACTAGCTAGACAGAGCTTTTCCGGACACGAGCTATTCGGAAAACTAGTTAGTCAGAGCTGTTCCTAGCACGAAAGACATTTCACTCGGACGTTTTATGCGTTGTGCCTGATTTATTTGCACCCGTAGGCCGACACATCCGATTTCAGCAGGCATTTTTACGGGTTTGCCTTTCCGGGGTTTTGAGAGACGTTAGACTGTTATTGCTGTGGTGTCGCCCACATCACAGCTGGTCAAGGTGGAACGGTCAACCCTCAAGGGAAGGCAGGGGCAGACCATGGGCATGTCCCCGCTATCCAAGGAGGCTTCCAAAATTGCAGAGCCGGCACATATTGCTCTGAGACTGGGCTCATCCGTGGAATTGCCACGTCCTGCTCATGGCTGCTATCGGGCATTTCGCTTGCCACTGGTCGCTCAAACAAAAACCAGTCCGCGGACGACATACTCTAGGTAAAGCTTTCGCTTCGGACTTCGGACCACGCAATGGATTCGCTAGCCAGGCGTTTCATTTCGTGTTATTGAGACGTTTTTCCACCTTGACTACACTCTCTATGAGTATAGATACAGACATTTTTCGTAACCATTTCATGCGTCTGGGACACTTTTTTTCCTTTAGTACTCGCTCACGAGGTTGACTACATGTGCTGCCGGCTCAGCACCTTACCTCCTCCGTGCGCGTTCAGTGAGCGAGAAACGGGCAGGCCCACTCATCCGGGGATCCCTCATATTCCCCAGCTGAGAGCCTTCGAACAAGTATCTGAACTAAGCATGTAGCGTCCTCAGCATCTCACCTCCATTTATCGGTAGTGGGTATCGGCCCGGCTCTCACATCCGAGTGTTTATGGTTTAGAGGCGTTCAGCCATAGCTCTCAGCTGAGAGCCTTAGAGTATGTGTCCGGACCACAATTTAGCGGCATCGTGCCCCTAATTTATACATTGACTGCTATCCTCAGTCTACCTTCATAGCAGCAGGTTGTGTCTCTCTTGGTCTGGTCCCTAACACAAGGCTTGTCCGACATGTAGTTGTGCATCATTCGAAAATGCTCTTGGGATCTCTGTGACACGCAAGCTCCCCCACCGCGACAAGGTGGAGACACATCGGGGGAGGTGAATATAATAAGTAGGAATTTACGTTCAGTTAGGATACTGTCCTGTGAATATAATAAGTAGGTATTGTTGATTTTATAAGAACACAATCTTAGCCTGCTTTGTTCTTCATTCTGTTTTCTCTAGTTGGAAAACCCTTTTCTGTAACTGTGAATATGGTGCTGCCATACAGAATAGTGGTAAACTGTAATGATCAGGTGATATTATCAATCAGTGAGCACATAATAGCAGCGATGTGGACACTGAATACAAGCTGGAGAGGTTTGTGCAGGGACAACAACTGTAGCAACGTGGAGCCTAGTGGATACTGCACAGGTTCCAGAAGCCTAGAGGCTCATATACAGATCAGTGGTCTAAAGTGAGTTCATGTATAATCTTTACACTTAATGAAATTAATAAAATTTTTAATATTAGATAATTTTTTTGATTTAAGGTATTAATTATATTCACTTTTATATAACTCTGAGAAGTAATCATATCACTGGTGGTTTGATCATTGTCAGTCATACATTTATATACAAGGGCATCTTCATTATATGGATAGCTACAAATACAGTTCACTCTAAAATATGAACGCTAAAAGTTCATTTACCATTATCCTAATAAAAAAATCCACTAATGAAATATTGTACTGAAATAATATTGGGGAAAGATATCTTGTATTTTTTTTTATACAATAATTCAAATGTCATTAAAAAAAGTATTAAGACTTAGTTATATATATCAATCCATCATGTGCCATGCCGGAAAGCGTGGGCGGTCATGACTCGTGGATCAGCTCAGTGTTCCTATCTCGTCCATGCCATGTGGCCAAGCCATCCAGGTATTTTCCTCTCGGTCTTCCTCTTGGTCTGTTCCCTTCGATCTTGCCAGTTGTCACTAAGTTCTCCACTCCATTTCTTCTCATAACATGTCCAAAAATTTTTGACTGTCTACGTCTAATTTCTCTAATCAGTTTATGATTTTCATTTGTCTCCTGTAGTACTTGGTCGTTGGTTTTTCTGTCTGTCCATGGTATTCTTTGCATTTTCGTCAAAAACCACATTTCTGCAGCCATCAGATGTTTTTTTCAGCTTGACTGCACATTGTCCAAGTTTCACAACCATACAAAAGAACAGGCTTCCTCAACACTCTTTTTCTCGTTTCAATTGACATTTATTATTGGTCAGAATGTGTTTCATCTTGCTAAAGGCTACTTTCGCCATGAGGATTATTTTTCTAATCTCTTCAAGGCATCTCCCATCAGATGTTATGACTGTTCCGAGATAATTGTACCGATTCACTTGTTGAAGAATATTCCCATTTACTTGTATATTACATTGTGGTACTTCGTTCTTTCTAGTGACGACCATTGTCAGCAACTCACTTGCGACAGGCATACAAGGATTCCCTTCTTTTGCACTACACGAAAGTGACAACTCGTGTTGTTTGCAAAAGGATACATGTTTATTCGGAGCTGATCAACAATAGCTCCATGAGCGAAATACCACAACGGTATTGAACATAGAATGTGATGACGATAAGATGGAATGAGGAGATGATATACACATTATAACTACTGAAGCTAAGCTAGACTATTATAACTATTATACTGCCCTTAATGACTACAAAGTATCCCTAGCGGATACACGTCTGATTCCTACGCCGTCTGCTGTCTGTCTGAGCTCGCTTACGTGGCGTGTTCAGCAACAAGCAATTAGCTCAGCGTGCGTTCGTTGGTTTACGTGCTGGGCACTGGGCTGTGTTGACCAGAGTTACTCGGTCCGTCCTCGTGCATCGGGTTCCCCAGACTCTTGGGTAACCTCGCTCAACTGCACTGGTTGCCCTCCTTGTTGACACAAGGGTGTCCCGTTATTGCTATTTATAGCGTTAGTGTCTCTCCTGTCTGGTGTCCTATCCTGTTACGTCACTTGCCCTCTTCCTAAGCTCTATTTTAGCTCTCCTTAGCTTAGAGCCATCTCTTCAAGTCTTTGACAGGCTCTCCATCCTCCCCTGTTGTGTTACAAACTTTTAAGTTGTGGGGGTAACACAAGTACTCTTATAAAAATTGGCTGTCTAATTTTGTCAAAGACTTTAGAGTTCTCTACTTCTCTTATGGGGATAGGACAAGATCTCTCCCTTCCTTTGTCACACTGTTGTATCACTTCACTTGGCTAATTGAGTGGCTCATGACACTAGTACAGTTGGCTATAAACTGCCATTATATATATGAGAATTGTGAGGTCCGGATCCGATGCCCTTCGGCCTGTCCTCAGATTGTCCAAAATTAACAATCCCTAACAACTTGCCTCTATTATGAGTGCAAACATGTACAATAAATGTTCATGCTCCCATATAATAAGCCCCAACTCGTATGCATGTTTACTGTGCCACTCTTCACCTTTTAGCTTCCGCTTGTGAAGAAATATTTAAGTGTTACACTAAGGCTTTAGAAATATTATTGTTTCCCCTGTTGGAGTAGTTATGGTTCTTTGAAAGTAATGGTGTATGCAAGTTTATGTGTTTGTTTTCCTGGTTGGTTGTGTGTTCTCTATTAAATTAAAGTGTATTTAACTTACTGACATGTGTATGCGTTACTAATTTACGTGTATGTATTATTTCGAGCGCCGTAAAGTGGTTTACTGTAGTCACAAATAAGTGCGTTATGCTAATTTATGTCTACAGTGCCGTTTTAAGATGCTCAAAATATGTTCCCTATGTTTTGCACTAAAGTATGGCGACTACACACTTATAAAAAATGACAACACATTGATTACACAGTTTGACACAGACAAGTCACAACAAGTCGTTTTGTGCGGTGGAAAAATACCGCAATATCTCTCTCACTCTCTTAATTTAATACATTCTATCTCTATGATTCACGCATCTTTCTTTCTTCTCTCTCTGTCATATCTTTCATTCACCTTTCATTCAAAAGTGGTTTTAAAATATTGGGCTGTCATTAGAATATGGTTCACGAAATAATGCATGAATGAACCAAAATTATGTACATTAAATGGTTGGCTGAATTTGCATGGGTATTCAAGCCACAAGACTGTGCTGTTTTTATGCACTTGTCAATATATACAAAAATATACATGATTGAAAAAGATTGTTCGCTACCAATCCTATAGTAATGACTGATCTAACTAATCTATTATAAATTGGTGCACTGTTCTAAATTTCTCTAAGGGAAATAACCTAACTAATTAATTCAATTTAAGAAAAATGGGTTAATTACCTTAACGTGTTTTAATGCCTAAAATGATATAAATTATTAAATGATGTTGGTAATTTATAAGCGATGTTTTCATTAACTTCTCTAACTAATTAAGTTTAAATGGTGATAAATTAAAGTAATATTATGTAGATGTTAACTTAAATAAATTCTTAACTAACTATAGGTACATTATAACTCTGAAATGTGCTAAATAACGTTATATGGTAAATCTACACAAATAATTCTAATATTTGCACAAAATATGAAGTTATACGCGACTGTTCATAAAAACATGTTATATACATATCACAAATAATTGTTAACTAATTATACTAACTAATTACATCCAGGTGTGATGTTCGAGACGTGTCCTCTGTAGAATGTCCTCGTAAACAAAGATCAGGTAGATAAAGTCTGATTTACGCTCTCGTCCTGGGTAATGTTCATACTAAAGGTATGTTACTGGTTGATGGAGGTTCAAGTCTAAAATTTCGATGAACTCACGGGTTGTATAAGTGGTAGTGGTGTAGACAATTCACAAATGCGTCTGTTCATTCCACTAATGCTGACACAGTTTATATTACATATATGTAAGCGACTGGCGATGATAACGCACTTTAGTGTTCACAATCACCACAAAGGGCACTACGTAATTACAGTGTCAATGTTTCTGGTGACGTAAGGTCGCTCTCTTCTCGTATTTCAGGTGTTTCAATATGAGAAGGTCTATTCAATGTGTCAGCTAAAGAGTTCAAACTTCCCTTCAAATGTTTAATCGTGAAGGCATAATTCTGCAAAATTAAGGACCACCTGTATATCCTATTGTTGCGATGAACCCCTGTTTGCATGACCGTCAGAGGCTAATTATCGGTTTCGATAACAAACTCTGTACCCGCCAGGAATCGATGAAGTTTCCTGACACAATATATCACGCTTAAAGCTTCCAATTCAGAGGCTGAGTATCTTCCTTCAGCCGGGCTGATCTTACGACTCACGTACATTATTGGGTGAAACTTGCCTTCATAAAACTGGCCTACGACCCCAGAAATGGAAATGGAACTTGCGTCTGTGCGGAGGAAATAGGTAAGATTGACATTAGGCAAACGCAAGATAGGTGGAACGCTAAATAAATGTTTCAATTTTGATAACGCACCGATTAACCTTGCATCCTGGACATCAAGTTTTACAGATGCTTTTAACACATTAGAAAAAACACTGGTGATTTCAGCCAAATTTGGTATAAATTTTCTGTAATAATTGACAAGACCAAGTAAGCTACGGACCTGTTTCTTGGTCGTAGGCATAGTTAGATTGAGAATCTTGGTCACGATTTTCTCATCAGTTCTTAGTTGGCCTCTGGTGATTGAATGGCCTAAAAAATCAATTTCTTCCATTCCCAACTCCACTTTTATGGGTTTCACTGTAAGACCAAATAATCGCAATCTGTCGAAGACATGTCGCAGTTTCAGTAGGTGTATTGTCCAGTCTGCTGTATGGATGCAAATGTCATCAATATAAGTAGAAGTAATGGTCACTCCGTGCAGAAGATCCCTAGTGAGTCGGACAAAAGTGGCTGGTGCATTACGAAGACCGAAAGGAAGAAAGCGCCACTCGTACAGGCCCAGAGGTGTTGAGAAAGCTGTCAAAGGAATAGAGGATGATTCCATCGGGACTTGCCAATAGCCTTTTGTGAGATCCAGTTTTGAGAAGATACGTGATGTTGACATATCAAGGATTAAGTCGTCACAAGATGGGTTGGCTCTGCATCGACCATGGTCACGTTGTTTAAGCGCCTATAATCGACGCAGAGGCGGATAGTCGAATCCTTTTTTCTGACAAGAACTATAGGAAAAGAATACGCTGACTGAGATTTCTGAATTATTCCACTCGACTCTAGATTTAACAATTCCTTGTCGAGATTTTCCCTGTAACTTAATGGGATGGAATAAGGTCGACATTTGATGGGTGTGCTATCAGTCAGAATTATAGAGTGTTCTATTCTGTCTGGCTTACCTGGGATGTCAGAGAAAATATCCTTGTATTCAGTTACTAATTCTATCAGTTGTTGTCGTTGCTCGTTTGTCAGTTTAGGTTCTATACGTATGCTATCGATTGTTCCTGTCGTGTCGACTGTCGGGACTGGTAATTCTTTTCCGTCGTCATCCGTCTGATTAAGTACTGTTGTTGTACTAGCTGCGTGTACTGTTTCCTGGCTAGGTGTGTTTGCGATGTCGTTATGATCTGTCGCCCTACCTAGTGTAGTTGTGTTGTGTACGTCTGTCGTCCGGTTGATTGGTGTAGGTGCACTCTGTTCGTCTGTCGTAAGTTCTTGTCGTGAGAAATAAGGCTTCAGCATGTTGATATGAAATATCTTTTATTTTCCCTTTATCGATATTTCATAGTCGACTTCTGATATCTTTCGTTCGACGTTGAATGGCCCTTGCCATGATGTTAGTAACAAATTACGTTTATCTGGTAGTAAAAGCAGTACTTTTTGATCGGGTTCAAGGTGGAGGGTTTTGGCACCCTTGTTTGCATATTCGCGGTACATCTGACATTTTCTCTCCAAAGATGATTTGGCTATTAGACACGCTTTCATGATTTTATCGCGTGTCTCTGTTACCATCTCATATGGTGTTACTGCTGTTGGATTCTCTACTGAGCTGGTAATTAGCTGATGGTAGATTGTTAGGGGTCCACGAGGGTTCGCCCCATAAACTAACTCGAAAGGTGAGAAACCCGTACTCGAGTGCGGAATTTCTCGATGGGCAAATAGCACTGCTGGTAGTAGAGTGTCCCAATCAGATGGGTTCTCTGCTGTTACTTTAGCCAGCATGTGTTTGAGATCCCCGTTAATCTTTTCTATAATCCCATTACTCGCAGGGTGATAAGGGCTACAGAAATGCTGCTCTATTCCTAGCAATTTTGTTAGGGCTTGCATAGCAGCCGAAATAAATTGGGTTCCTCGGTCGCTCAAAATGGTTCGAGGAAAACGAAATCGACAAAATAGGTGTAAAAACACATTTGCCACATTTTTGGAGGTAATGTATTTTAGTGGTACTGCTTCGATCCACCTTGTACAAATATCCACGAGGGTTAGTATAAAACGGTTTCCTTTGTTCGACACCTGATTCAGGGGTCCAACAATATCTACCGCTACACTTTAGAATGGTCTAGAAGCCAAAATGGAACGCTGAACCTCGGCTGTCACATGCTTTCCCTTTCTTACTAAATGTTGGCAAATAGTACATGATCGACAGAACATTTTAATGTCGTTACAAAATTTGGGCCAGTAGAAGTGTGCCACAATTCTGGCTCTCGTTTTGTCGTAGGCTAAATGTCCAGCAAACGGTTACTCATGTGCAACGTTTAGCACATTTTGTCGGTGTTTTACAGGTAACACCGTTTGCTGAATTTCATGGTTATTTGTTGTATAATAACGCATGAGAATTCCGTTATGTACTTTAAAATACCAAGATGCATTCTTAGTAACTTTCGCTCGCTCACCTAACAATTTAAAATAAGGTGCGATGTCTTCTACATTCCTGAAAATATTTTCACTGTATAGGGAAAAAAGATCTGGAGACATTACACATCCCTGCCTAACACCTCTCTTAATAGGTTGATATTGTCCCACTTCATTATCAATCCTTATGGCAGCTTGTTGTTTCCAATATATGTTTTTATAAGTCTAATGTCTTTCCGATCAATTTGTATATCTGCAAGCATATCTACCATGTTGACATGTCTAACTCTTTCAAAAGCCTTTGTGTAGTCAATAAAGCAAAGGTGTATATCCTTGTTTACTTCTAAAGCACGTTCAATAACTGTTCGCAGCATATACACAGCATTTACTGTACTCTTTCCTTCTACAAACCCACATTGTTCTTCCCCTATTTCAGGTTGTATTTTCTTCCTCACTCTTTGCATGATAATTCGTAGCAAAATCTTTCTGATGTGGCTCATTATACTAACTGTTCTATGTTGATCACATTCCAAGGTTCCTGATTTCTTTGGGATTACAATAAAACAGAGTTGCATAATTCAGAAGGTATATCACCAGTATTATATAATGGGTTCAGCAATCTGGTGACTTGATCTAGTCCAAATTCCTCTAAAGCTTTAATCATTTCTGTTGTGATGTTATCTGCACCGGGGGCCTTGCCAGCTTTCATATGCTTAAGAACATTTCGAACAATTATATATATAGGCAGACTTTTATTTGTGAGCCTTTTATATCTGGTTATAGAATCACTTCCATTGTATATATTGTGCATGGAAATATTAGTAGTGATTAATCTGGGACTATTAGCATAGCAGATATGTAGAAAATGATATCCATCAACAAAATATGTGAATATTGAAATCCTAATAAAGTCAAATAGTCACTGGAAGTGACAAATCAGAATACATTGTTTTACTTTAAACACTATATATATATATATATATATATATATATATATATATATATATATATATATATATATATATATATATATATATATATATATATATATCTTATATATAAATTAGGATGTGCGTATCTCTGTATGTCCTTTATACGCTCGCGAACGGCCCATCCGATTGAGATGAAATTTTCTACACGCCTTCCTTTCAATCCAGCGCTGACAACTGTGATATTTTGTTAGTGTGAATTCGCCTGCTTACTCAGTATTATTTCATTTTTCATTTTTCATCATAATTTCATATATCTCAGGGGACCTAACTCTGTAAAAGTTATTTCAAGGGGCATAACTTTTCTGTATAACTTATAGTCATATTGTGGCATCGTTTTCAAAGATTTATAAACTCTTTGTCCATAGTTATGTACCGGCATATGAGTTATAATAAATAATGATACAATCTGTAAGGCATTTTTAAATTTTTCATAAAAATGATGCACAATGCATAACATTGTAACTCATCTTTTTTTGCTTAAGAAGTTACTGTAGTCATGCAGGTGATTAGAAAGAGTTTTCATTAAAAATAATGGATGGTGTGTGGAAGAACGTTCTTTTAAGTTACTTTTGTTGTTGTATGAATTTAATGAAGCCGGACAGGGTCAGGCAGACAGATAGACAGACAGATAGACAGTCGGGAACAGGAACTTATATGACTACTTATATAAATTAAATGAGATGCTTCACACCAGGAGCTGGGCGATGCCGGGCGGGTCAGACAGACAGACAGACAGACAGACAGACAGATAGTCGGTAACGGGAACGGGAACTTATATGACTACTTATATGAATTAAATGAGATGCTTCCCACCAGGGACTGGGCGAAGCCGGGCAGGGTCAGGCAGACAGATAGACAGACAGACAGACAGATAGACATTCGGGAACAGGAACTTATATGACTACTTATATAAATTAAATGAGATGCTTCACACCAGGAGCTGGGCAATGCCGGGCCGGGTCAGACAGACAGACAGACAGACAGACAGACAGACAGACAGACAGACAGACAGACAGACAGACAGACAGACAGACAGACAGACAGACAGACAGACAGACAGACAGACAGACAGACAGACAGATAGACAGACAGTCGGTAACGGGAACGGGAGCTTATATGACTACTTATATGAATTAAATGAGATGCTCCCCACCAGGGTCTGGGCGAAGCCGGGCAGGGTCAGCTAGTATATATATATATAGTTAGTTAGTTAGTAGATGCGATTGTTGCACACAGAGAACAACTAAGGTTAGAATTAAATTGTAAGAAGACACATATTATGACCGCCACTTGGAAGAACGAAATACCACAAAGTAATATAAAGTAAATAGAGATTCTGAAATAAGTGAATCGTTACAATTATCTCGGAACAGTCATAACATCTGATGATTGATGCATGAAGAGATTAGAACAAGAATCGCCAAAGCGAAGATAGCCTTTTGCAAGGTGAAAACATATTGACCATTAAAAAGATGTCAATTGCTACGAGAAAAAGAGTGTTGAGATAATACATAGAGCTGTACTTTTGTATGGATGTGAAGCGTGGACAATGAGCTTAGTTTAGTTAGTTTAGTTTAGTTTAGTCGATGGATCAACATCACGGCACACGGGTGCAACTCATAAGTGCTCCGTTCTCTTCCTAACTCAATCCTGAGTCTGGAGAAACTCAGCTCAGTGCACGAACTCCGTAGCACCAGCGAGGATCCTTAAATACTTTGGGTAGATTTTTAACTTGAAATTTTGCCAGGGCAGCGCCGTTAGGCTACTCTTTTTCGATTTCCAACTGCCAAGGGACGTTTTATGTGCGCAACAATACACATGGGCAACCGATCTTACTACCCAGAGACCAGGTGAAATTTTATTACTAGAAGTCCACGAGAAAACATCCCGGTCATCACCGGGGCTTGAACACGGGACCTCCAGCACTCGAGGCGGACACCATACCTCGAGACCACGCAGCCCCCTGGACAATGAGCAGTCAAGATGTAAAACATCTTATGGCTGTGGAAATGTGGTTTCTGAGGAGAGTGAAAAGAATACCAAAGGTGGACAGAAAAACGAATAACCACGTCCTACAAGAAACAGATGACAATCGTAAACTGATTAGAGAAATTAGACATAGTCAGTCAACATTTTTTGGGTATATTATGAGAAGAAATAAATTGGAGAACTTGGTGACATCTGGGAGGGAAAGAGAAAAAAGGAAAGGCAGAGAAGTAAATACCTGGCCACGTGGCATGGTCGAGACAAGACAAGCTGATCCTCGACTCTGGTGGTCAAATTAAATGGCGAATCATGACCGCCCAAGCTTATCGGCATGGCACATGATGGATGGATGGACCTTAAGTAATGAGTTGATAATATATTGCAGAAACTTGAGACAATATTATCAACAAACATATGAGTATGGAAGGCAAGCTTGCTATAGTATAAGTTCTCTTATAAGACAACAGTAGATATTTTACCACAGTGTTTCAGTTAGCGGGGTAGGGGTATCCCCTATTAAAGGAGATGTAAAACACCTCCTTTCTTCCGTTAGTCAATGGGACACGACTGGGTAAGATGGAGTACCCGATCCCCCCCCCTCCCCCTCCCCCTCTATCAGGGTTACGTGAAGTCATGGAAACAGGTGTTAAGAGCAGCCGACAGATTGCTGTTGGTTATGGTCTGCACAGTTGATCTCATCAGTAGATACAATGGCTATGGCCACCGACAAGTACAGTCACTGCCCAGAACGAAAGCAACGGCAAATACCTTCTGCAAAACTTGCCAAGAGACCTTTCCAACCATGAATGAAATAGATCTGGTGGTGAGAACCCCAAGAGAGGCAGATCAGATAACACTGGGGAAGAGTGTGACACAGAGTCCAGTACTAGTAATCGTGATGACGGAGTTAATCCCGATACTATCGTGTTACCAAGGAAATCCCATGTGTCAGACTAAGAAGGAGAGTGAGACTAGAAACGTGGAATGTGAGAAGTCTGTATGAGGAAAAGCTTAAGATAGTATGGGATGACATTGAGAGGTTAAATATACATATTTTAGGAATTAGTGAACATCACTGAAGAGGCAAGGGACATTTTACTACTAAAAATAGAAGTCTTTTCATATATTCTGGTAGAGATTTCGGGGCCAAATCGGAGTGGCATTTTGTGGTAGATAAAACAACTGCAAAAGCTTTAATTGGATATAGCCCGGTTAGTGATAGAATCCTCACTGTCATACTTAAAGACCACCCAAAAAACATAACTCTCATACAGATATATGCAACTACTTCAACAGCAGAGGAAGACGAAATTGAAGATTTTTACAGCGCAATGCAAGACACGTTACATTAGATTTGTCATAATGACATAACAATAATAATGGGAGATTTTAATGCAAAAGTGGGTATAGATTATATTTTAATACAAAGAAGATGGAGATCAATCATAACATCGGTAAAAACCTTACGAACTGCAGACTGTGATTCAGATCATCAGTTATTAGAAGTAGATTTTAAAGTAAAACTCAAAAAGCTTACTCGAGGACCAAGGCCACTTCGTTTTGATCTCACAAAAATACCAGATGTATACAACATAGAAGTGAAGAATCGTTTTGGGGTCTTGATGTCTGAAGAGGAGGAATTGACACCTGATGAATTGGCAGTACAAGCTAGAGATATCTTGATAACTGTAGCCAAAGATTTAATTCCGACCAAGAAACAGCAACACAAGCCATGGATTACACAAGACACGTTAGATTAATAAAACAACAAAGGGAACTGAAACAGATAGAAGGTGAATCCGATAACAGCAGAATGAAGTATAAATCTTTAACTGGAGGAATAAGAAAGAACACAAGAAAGGACAACAGCCAATGAATACAAGATTGCTGTACCAGAACAGAGCAATATCATAAGACTAGAATATATAACAAAATGTTCAAGAAATGAAAGTTATTGACAAGAAATATTCAACCTGAATTAAATGTGACAAGTTAGAAAATACCTTAACAGAATCTAAACAAATTCTAGAAAGATGGCAAGAATATTGCAGTGGAATGTATGATATGAATGGCAGTGAAGATATGAATGAGATACATGAACCAATGACAGCAGATACAGAACCTGACCCCTCATTAGATGAAACTGCATATGCAATAAAGAACCTAAAGAATGGTAAATCATCTGGACGTGATGAGATACCAGCTGAACTAATTGAAGAGCGAGGAGAAGAAAGCATACAAATCTATCAAGCATTATGTAAAAGAATATGGAAATATGGTATATGACCAAATGATTGGAAGAGAACTATCTTCATTCCAATACTAAAAAAAGGCAAGCTGAAATTATGCACCAACTATAAAACTGTTGCCCTGATCAGCCTTGCAAATACAATTCTACTAAAATCATAATATGAAAACATTGTAAGAAAATGGAAGAAGAAATTAAAGTGGTTCAAGCTGGATTTTTACAAGGAAGATGAACAAGAGATCGCATACTCAACATGCGTTTAATGATACAGAAGTGCACAGAATTTAATGTAAACCTATTCTCATGTTTTGTGGATTATTCAAAGACATTGGAATGTTTACAACATCAGAAACTTTGGGAAATCATGAGGAATATGGGCTTTCTACCACATGTAATAAACTCATAAAAATGCTCTATCTAGATCAACAAGCAGCGGTTAGAATAGATGGCGAGACATCAGATTGGTTTGACATCAAGCAAGGAGTCTGTCAGGGCTGTGTGCTGTGTCCCTATTTGTTTAACCTGTACGCCGAAAATTAATGAGAAATGTCAGAGATGATATAAACAGGAAGCAATATGATGCCCTAAATATCGGTGGTCATGACATACCAGAAGTTCGATATGCTGATAATACAGTATTGCTATCCACGACACAGAATGGTATAGAAAACCTATAGTATGTCCAGAAATGAATGCCGTCATTCACAATCAATTATTGTGAAAACTTGTCTGTCGCATAGTTATGACATTTTTCCTGCCATCTTATATTTACCCCCACCCAAGGAATATGTCTTTGAGAGGTCCAAAAGCAACTTAAATCATTGAAAGCGGCGACATTTCTTTGATGTTTTGGGGAAAATGTAGTGAATTCACGCTAACAAACTAGTCTTACAGTAAACCACGTTATTTCTGGTAAGGACACAAGTACAAAGCGTAGCCAGATTCGTATGGGAGTAGGTGCAATAAAACAATAGCTTAAAAGTCGACAAGGTCGACTGCATTGCACCGGGTTTTTATCCCATATGGCTCAGTCTCTTTCCACAGGGCAGAAAGCGTCGCACAAATCACGAACTCTGTAGCTCCAGCGACGACCCTCGGGAGACTCCGAAAAAATGCACTCGTGAAATGAAGGAATCGAACATACAACCTTCGGAGCCCGAGTCAGACGGCTTGACCACTTCACCACGGAGACTCCCGAGAGGGGTGCAATGTGTAATATTAGTAAAGATAGAGAATTTACAGAGGCATGGGGTAAATAATGTGTAAATTGACAGGAAAGTAGAAGGAATATATTTCTTACCTTATTTTTCATTTCCTTCTTGTTTCTTCAGCTGCTGGTTAATAGTTGTACACAAGTATTCATGTTACCAGGATACATTTAGCATTTTATATTGAGTTCGTGAAAGCTTCCAAATAGCTGTGCGTTAATGTGCGTATGGAGTGACCAGAAATGATACCGCAATTTAGTCATCATAGTTGTCAGTGTCTCTATAGTGGGCTTTCTTCTTAACGACCAAGATGTTTGTCGTCTTTTTATTGTAGTTTATAGATTGATTCGTATGCACGTGTGTTGTCCCCTAATTTGACAACGAGTTTGCTCTCACGTTTCTTGTTATGCCACAATATGTCAGTTTCCACCGCAATATTACTCTTCTGTTGGTATTCAATGCGCTTAGTGTGTGTGTGTGTGTGTTTTTTTCAATACCAGTTGTTTGTCACCGCTGAGGGCTTGAGAAATTGAAAATTCATCACTGTGGAATACAAACTGTTGCCATTGACATTATGCTGATGCTGTAATGTGTAGGGCCTGCAATTTGTCTGAATAGTTGGAGCAAAATATCCCAGTAAGCGTGAACACGGATTAAGGTCTGCGATCTGCTCAGACCTTAATCTGTGTCGGACGATTCCAGTAGGTTGATGACTGCTCTCGGTTGCATAAAATTCAATCCATCCTTTCTCCTATAGTCCTCTTCCTCCTTTAACACATGGTCCTCACATTTTCCCAGTAACTTTTATCAATATTTAATAGCGCGGACTGGATTAGTCAGTATCTTCACGTCAGAAAATCTGAATATAGTATTGTCAGCTGCCACCTGTCCTTTAATTTTAGCCCACACATGTTCTATAGGGTTAAAATGAGAGTGGTACGGCGGAAGTCTCAAGCACCCATGACGATGCTCTTCTATCAACTTGTCGATTTTATATTTCTTGCTTTTTTGGCGTCTGTTTTACAAAGGACAACAATTCTAGCTAGAAATACCTTTCTGGAAATGGTATGTTTTCCATTCGGAGACATATCTTTATTGCTCCCTTTGTGCTCGATGCTGTGGGTATTTTGTCTTCTTGGGCAACAACATTGATATCATGCATTGTCCATAATTGGACACGCCAGTCTATCTAGGGATGGAAGCACAGTATTCTCGAGCCAATCTCTAAATACATTACCATTCATCTTATTATGATAATCCCTATTGTCTGTATGCTTTGATACGAACACGAGCCCAGCATTCTGTTGTAAGCCATTATGCGTATTACCAGCATGAGCCATGACCAAAAGCTGTCCTATACTACTGGGCACATATCGCTTTATCTGTCCATCCACTGATTGCCATTCCTTATCACTTGTGTGGTGCGCATTGATCCACATTTCATCCAAATACACTATGCCATAATTCTCTTTGCGCATTTCCCTTATTTCACGTAGGTATCTGCTTCTTATGGCTCCTAAATGAGGTTGCTCGCATAGAATATTACTAACTCCCTTGTACTTTCTAAAAGTGAAGATAATGTCCTTATAATTTTCCACAAAGTTGTTTTGGATAGCTCTATGTTATTGTTCTTTCTCAACCAAACCCCAAGTTTTCTTACAGTCACTGTTTCCTTGGCATCCAGCATTTTTATAATGCTGGATAATCCTGGATATAAAATCCAAAATTTTTATAATTTTAGGAATCTCCGTGACGAAGTGGTCAAGCCTTTTGACTCGGGCTCCAAAGGTTGTGGGTTCGATTCCGGGCCGCATCCTTCGGTTCACGAATTAAATTTTTCGGAGACTTCTGTGGGTCGTCGCTAGAGTTGCGGAGTCCGTGCTTTGTGCGATGCATTCCGCGCTGCGGAAAGAGACCGAGCCATATGGGATAAAAAAAAAAGTCGCTTAAAAGTCGCCAGGGTCGACTTCATTGCACCGGGTATAGAACCCGATGCAATGAAGTCGACCTTGTCGACTTTTAGGCGACTTTTTAAAGCATTTTTATAATAGCTCGCCTTATGACATCTTTGTCAAAGCTGTCTACAATAACCTTTCTACCTACCGTTTGGTTATTGCGTGGTGGTTTAATTCCAGATTCTTGCACCCATCTACGAAATTAACGTTTACTCAAACCCAATGCATGCACTGTTCTTTTTTCGGAATTTGTAATAGTATAAAACAGTTTCCTGCGATCAGCTTCAATACAAAAATATGTGTACAACTTCATAGCGATGCTTTGAAGTGTATACACAATTTCGCATTCAACCCCATTGAAAAATATTCACACATTTCAATGTTAGCGGTAAGTGGCAAGATTTAAAAAATAATAATACTCAGGTTTTATGAAATAACCCACAGTTTGACGACACCTCTGACAGTCCCAGTTTAAACAGAGTGGGGTTCTTGGCATAAGGCCAATCCCGTGAAACACGTAAAATATTCAACATTGAACGCTGATTGTCTGGCTACGCTGTAATACATTTAAAA
Organism: Cepaea hortensis; assembly: GCA_963921405.1. Taxonomy (NCBI): domain Eukaryota; kingdom Metazoa; phylum Mollusca; class Gastropoda; order Stylommatophora; family Helicidae; genus Cepaea; species Cepaea hortensis. The sequence continues at coordinate 42,535,398 of OY992880.1, read as the reverse complement.
TTGTGAACTTCATCTCTGACCCGTCAATTATATACCGCATATAAACAAACTTTGAAATCTGCTATAAAATCTCCAGAACAAAAAATTTTTTGTTGGGTGGACATAATGATAAGGTTATTTGCTAAATCTCATCATTTTCCTTTAGTTGGTTACTGAGATATGGAATTTTATATTGGGGCAGACAAAAGTAAACACACTATAATAACCTCAAACCAATTGAATAGTGAAAATCACTACTGATATCTTAACATAGCGAAAATATAGATAATGCATACAGATAAAACTACCATGGAGAAAGAAATATTTGTTAATAAGGAAACATTGGAGGTGGCATACTAATCACATCAGCCACCAGTTACGTCTGGTCATGAAAAATGGACATAGCACTATAAAGGCATTTAAATTAATTCCGTCACCCTTACAATAATCTGCGATGTAAACGTCAATGTTAGTTAAAGTCTTAGAGATATATTTAAAGCAAACGTATCTTCGAGTATGATATAGTAACAGTTAATTATAATAGTGCAGAGTATACAATTTACCTTGAACTAAATGCAGAAGGTGCAAATATTGTTACCTTTACATCTGTATCAGTGGTCATGGGTTCAATCAATATCAGGGTGAATCTGAAGTCTTAAAATGTCCCTGGGTATCCGGGTTGACCCTCACCTAAAATGGATACCAGGAAATGTCTTGGGAAGTAAGGGCAGCTGGTGATACCACATCACATACGGAGTGCCAATTGGTCTATAACAATCTGGGTTTAGCACCATATTTCCAATGCACCTTAAGAAATGGTTACATGGCCCATTAGTTACTTACTTTCACTTTACATCTGTATCTTAAATATGGCTGAGATGTGACTGTATTATTACTGCAGATATATGTTAAAACCACTGTTTATTGCCTCCATCGACCTCACAAAGGCATTTGATTTGGTCAGTCGTGAGGGTCTGTTCAAGGCACTAAAGAAGATTGGCAGCCAACCAACTCTTCTGTCCATTGTGGAATCGTTCCACACAGGCATGAAGGGTATAATCAAGTTTGATGGTGCAACTTCTGAAGAGTTTGAAATCAAGAGTGGAGTTAAGCAAGGTTGTGTACTAGCTCCCACCCTCTTTGGAATATACTTTTCACTTCTACTGAAATATGCCTTTCGTGACCAGGATGGTCGTATATACATACATTCACTCACGCTCAGATGGCGGCCTCTTCAATGTTCAGAGATTGAAGGCCAAGACCAAAATTAGGAGGGTACTGAACAGAGAGTTGATTTTTGCAGATGGCGCTGCAGTTATGATACACTCTGAGGAAGAATTGCAATGTCTACTATCTGCATTCTCCAATGCTTGTTCTGAATTTGGTTTAACATTTAGCAAAAAGAAGATACAGATTATGTCACAAGGTGCACATGGGGTACTATCAATCTTTATTGACGACGCCGAACTAGAGATGGTAGACCATTTTACATATCTAGGATCAGTGGTAAATATCAAATTATCCCTAGATCAGGAAATCAACATCCGGATTGGTAAGAAACAACAATGAACAGGTTAAGAAAAAGAGTCTGGGAGAACAGGAAGCTTACTGCCAAAACAAATGTCCTTGTCTATCAAACCTGTGTCCTTAGTACTCTTCTTTATGGCAGTGAAACCTGGACAACTTACTCACACCAATGGAAACGTTTAAACAGCTTTCATGTGCGGTGTCTGCGAGGAATTCTTGGTATTAAGTGGCAAGACAAAATCGCAAATACTGAAGTATTGGAAAGATCAGGTTGTGTGACGCTTTATTCCATGCTCAGTCTTCGTAGACTTAGATGGATAGGACATCTTAGGAGGATGGATAATGGTAGAATTCCAAAGGACATCTTTTTTGGCGAATTACAGATGGGTAAGAGATCTCAGGGTCGGCCTCTACTACGATAAAAAGATGTGTGTTAGCGCGACATGATTGATACAGGCATTGATAATGCACAGTGGGAGCAAGTCGCCGCTGAACGTGTTGCATGGAGGGAGAAATGGAATAAAGACAAAGGAGAAAATTATTGTATATAAGTCACACACCGAGCGTGTGAGACGTAAGATGGTGCATGATGGTGGAAATTACCACGTGTTCACATGCACCCACTGTGAACGAACATTTACAGCGCGAATTGGCCTTATCAGTCACATTCGCTACAGCCATAGGTAAAAGTTATTATGCCTCTTTAAATCACAAACTATCGTCTGTCAAGACGGCAAGGTGCCAATGGAAATGGAAATATTTTAAAAATGGAGTTAACCTTAGTCATAAGAATACCATTAATCTTGAATTATGACTATTTCACAGTGAAACCTTGAATTCACCAGGCCATCCACCAATGACACCTCTGGAGATCATGACAATTAGTGTTGCTCACGGAGATACCTTTAATTTTTCTGTTAGTATGTTTGTTTGTAGTATGATTAGTTGGTTTAAAAAAAACAAAAACTCATAGTTATAAATATAAATAAACACAGTACATTTGTCATTCTGCATGGATAAATTTTATGCAGTAATTATAATTTTCTTTGACATTAAGTATACTTTTATAGCTACAAATGCAAATCTTTGTTTACTGAAATATAAGACAAAATTAAGTTTCAAATATATCTTTTATCTATAGCTAAAAAGGAACAAAAATAACCATAGCAGACACATTCTAAGTAAAAGGAGTCATTTGATGAGAAGAGAGGCATTGTAGAGCATCCTGACAACTGGAAAGATCGAGGGGAAGAGAGGCAGAGGCAGACCAAGAGAAATGATGCTGGATGGATTGAGACGGTGGCATGGGGGACAATCATCATCAGAGTTAATTCAGAACACCAAAGACCGAGAGATCTATAGAGAACCATGAACGCCTACGCCAACTGACAGGGCACTTGATGATGATGAAGTAAAAGGAAAAGACAATTTTACACACCTGATGGCCTTGTCTGTTTTCTTGATATTCAAGGACAGTTCTACCTTTTGCACTTTCTATTACGACAATGTCCAACAGTTGTTGCAAATCTTTTGCATTTTCACCTATCAATATTGTGTCACCTGCATAACACAGATAGTTTATATTATAATCTTCTTCATTCTTTATAGTGAAGTTAATTGTTAGACTTTTTCTATTTAGAGAAAATCATGATTTCAGTTTTTATGGTGTTAATTTCCAGACAGTATTGTTGACTTTTAATGTTAAGAATCTATTATATGTTTTCTATCATTAATATGCACAGCCTGCACAGTTTACATTGCCAGCAATTTTACATTTGATACCTTTTTCAAATTAATTTTTTTATGTTTCACTTTATCAGATGTTTTAGTTAAGTCTATAAGCGGGTTCGCTGGCTAAGTTGATAGTGATGCGTGTGGTCAGATACGAGTTCCATTTCTTGGCTCATCACCTGTGAAAGTTAGGGAAAGACTGGCCATCTATTCCTCCCTGCATTCAGGCCTACAAAATGTGATGGTGTTATCACAAAACAGGAAACTGTTTTGGGATAAGTTATTATTATTTATTTATGAAGTGTGAATGTACGAGGGTAAGTTAATAAGTAAGTCACAAATGGCTGTAGAAAAATAACTAACTAGGATAACAACTTGAAACCAGTTTATTTTTATGCATACATTGTCCTTTTATTTCTCAACATAATTTCCACCAACATTGATGCACTTATCCCATTGTTTTATCAGTCCTCTCAAGCCGGCTGCATAGAACTTAACTGTATTTCTAATTTGAGTAGATTATGGTCAGAGTTTACATCTGCATAAGGGTCAGTTTTCATGTATATGATATAACTGATAAGTTAGTTAGTTAGTTAGTCGCAGTTCCAACTTCACATTATGCTCCGTTCCTGTGCCAGTGAATATCACACAAAACGCTCCCCACTGCCCAATGTGAAAAGTGGAAAAGACAGGAGTCTCGACAAACAGCAGCCCGCACACTGTGCATAATGCCGCCACCAGAATGTCAACACACCAGTCCCCCACGAAACACCCTGTTCATCTCTGATGGAATCGGAAGTCATTTTCCTATCTGAATGTTTCCTAGATGTTCACCCACACAGTCCACGAAAATACAGTTCATCGCTGATGGCAGTGGCAGTCAACCAGAAGCCCAGCAGCCACGCATTTCTGCATTAGGCAAAAACCGGTCAACTCTGGGACTTAGCCACCTGCCATCACTCCGAACATGCAGTCACGTTCCAAAAAACCTCAGGCAGGTTCAAAAGCATTTCACACGAAACTCACAGCTCACAGTGTCGCGCCACGCACTCACTCAGTAGCAGGGCGACGGAACCATCAAGCCTCCTTAGTCGCCTCTTACAACATGCGTGGTAGGCTACAGTGTTGCTATTCTTTGCTTCCCTTATGGGCCCCGGCAACACACGGGAGAATATCGGATATCACTGATAATAAAGTAATCAGAATAATTTGGTTTTCTATCTCATAATTTTTCTCTGAGTATTATATCTGCTTGTGGCATTGGAATAATGTGTTAAATATAACTAGGTTGTTTACCCCATAACATTTTAAAGCCAGTGTCCCTTTTCATTACCCTTTGTCTTTTTATTATACACAAGGTAACTATATGTATACTATTGTTTATTCTATTTTAGATCAATGAAACATGTGGATCTTAAATGGCTTCCCTTAGGAGTTTTGACTCCCAGTGGGCATAGCTCCTCAACCAACCCTCCCATCTTTTGCTGTGTCTTGTAGTTCTCTTAATATCATTCCCATAATAATATAGGAAAAGAACCTCATTGTATCCAGGCTGGTTGATTTATTTTTCTGGCTTTCCTGAAGACTCGTTCATGTTTGATTGCATTTAGTAACTAAGGCTTTATACTGGACAGAGCAAGCAGACCTGTTTAAATCCTCCTGGGTTTTTTCCTTATGACATGCTTGGTTGGTTATGTATGTACAATTCTTTGCTTCCCATATTGGCACCATGGATTATTCTTAAATTGGACCATCCTAAATTACAAAGTGAATATTATTAACCTTTCCTGTTTCCTCTGGACATTGAATGGAGTCTGCTGACAATGAAATACTTCAAACGTGTGTGTGTATATGTGTGTGTGTGGGGGGGGGGGGTGTGGAACATGACCAGCCAGTCTGTGCTGTGCCTAATCTTGACCTGGTTACATGCTTCTCCGCAGATAGGGGTTATCAGTCTTGCACAAGCCACTGGTATCTGAGCTTGGAGAGGGGAAGTAGAGCTTAGTAACACAGCCTATGTGGAGATGGCACATTGTTACCCTGTTAGAAGGAAAATCTCTAAACCAACCTCACTTTAAATCTTCTTTAGGGCTCAGACAAAATGAACATCAATCCGTTAAATTGAGTTAAAACTCAATTTACTGAGCATTCACTCCTGAATTAATATTATGAACTTTGGCTGAATTTTGTTTTTCAAAATGTGAAACAAATTAATTAATACATGGTTTATGACAAAATATTTAGTGATTAAGAACAGCAGTAACATAGAATATGTATGTTTCAGTGGAAGAGTTAGTTGCATATCCTTAACAGGACGTCGCAGTCAACACCAGCATCTTTTGCAGTTGTGATCTCTTGGCAAGCTTACGTTCAGTTATTTGCGATTGCTTTCTGAATGACCGGCACCCACACATTTCGTAAAAAACCAACGCTTCGTGGTCTGCTGTCAAATTGCGCACAGCTGCGTTTTGAACGCCGGTATGCGGATTCACAAACTGCGTCCGTAAATGCCTTCACCATGGAGCCGGCCAGTGAAAGAACTAAATGTTTAAATTTTTAATTCTACGATATTGTTGAGGAGTGGCTGGCAGAGTTGCTAAGAATGTCGGGTTCTCCTTCGAGAGACCCGGATTCGAATCCTCGGTAAGGCGTGGATTTGTTTCTGTCGGGGGCAAAAAGAACATCCTAATCTGCACAGTTCGTGGCGGCTTAACTAGCCAGGCGGCCTTAATTCCTCAGGCTCAAGACCCCCTGCCCTACACTGCAAGGTACAATAGGCAGAAAATGGCAGAAAATTACCACATTGTTAGGTTTTTATTGCATATAGAAAAAAAAATTGCATATCATAATTGTGTTCAAGTCATATATTTTTTAATAGTCTCCATTTAAGAGTATCTCAAATTGTAACAGTGATGTCTGCTATTTTATTCTGTCACTGTTTACATAATACTACAAACACCGATTTAATTCAAGTAAACGAGTAATATTTCTTTGTACATATGATTCAATGAATTTTACCATTTCAAAGGCAAATTGTTTACTAAATGAATTTTAGTTAAATACTATTAATTTCTAGATAACTTAATTTATTTAAACTGAAGTGCATGCATGATATCCATGGTTAGCCACACTTGAATTCTGGTCGGGTGGTCATGTAAATGAATCCTTATTAAGGTGCTTCCATGTTGACTCAGCCAATGACCTGAGAAATAATGGTGGCTGGTGTGATACTGACCACAAACCTATGAAATGTTGATTGGTTTATTAATATATTGGGGATAGCATCATATACTTGATTTGTCTCAAGGTTTGCAGAAGGGACTTTTACTTTACTTTCTTTACATTTATTAAAAGTGTATATTATTCTCAGTTATTCTTGTTGGTATACTGTAGTTTGAAGTAATTCATTTTAAGTAGCAGTAATTGTGTCATTTAAATTAAAATCTTATCTTCTTCGCAAAGATTATTATTACTTACTTAAGTATTTGCATTGTCAATTACTTTTTCAGAGAGTAGCTGACGCTCATCTTGAGAACAAAATACAACTGGATGAAATTGCAGTGTGTGATAAAGGATATTCTGTCTCAGGAATTTATTGTGGTACAGATTTTTTGTCTTGCCTTTCTTTTCAGTTTGTAAAACAAGAATAAGAACATATTGTATATAGAAATATAGCCAACTAAATTTAAATCAGAATTAAACATAGCAAATTCTCAGTATACGTTGCCAAATCTTAAAAGTTTCTTCAGTAGTTTCAAGCATGTTTTTATAAGTAAAGTAATGAATAAATGGCATCAAAACTGTGGGTGGAGATGAATAAAGAAATGTAAGAATGTGTTGCATCAAACAACCTCCCAAAATATATGGAAATCTGTGTATAATAAACACATCTAAGTGAATGAAAATATTGCTATAAAGTAGCCAGAGCTGATGATAATAACGAACGAACAAACGAACAAACTTTATTTTCAAAGGGTTAAGAATAAAAAGTACAACAATCAAGGTACCTAGTTTCAATAACTTACAGCATGCACTGACAATTGGAAGAATAACTGCATTATGAGATCAGAGTATTTACCAGGGTCAGTTAATAAGTAAGTCACAAATGGCTGTAGAAAAATAACTACACATGATAACAACTTGAAATAAGTTTATTTTTATACATACATTGTCCCTTTATTTCTCAACATAATTTCCACTAACATTGATGCACTTATCCGAATCTTTTTATCAGTCCTCCCAAACCGGCTCCATAGAACTGCGTGCTTTGTTTTCATAACCTGCCATTCCACAGAACTGTGTGACTTACTTATTGATTCGCCCTCGTAACTTTTTCTACCCAGCTATGCACCATTTTACGGGATAAACATTTGTCACCATAAACAGGAAACCTACAATGGCGGGAGACATTTCGCGAATGACGCCGAAGTTGAATGTGAAGTGAAAACGTGGTTTAGAAAACCACCTTCTTACATCTCTCACGCTCTGTGTGTGTTTTATCTGCAATCATTTTCTTCTGCGTCTTTATTCCATTTTTGATAGTTGCCTTCCATGCAACACTTTCAACGGCGACTTGCTCACAATGTGCATTATCAATGCCTGTATCAATCATACCCGCTTACACACATCTTTGTATCGTAGTAGAGGCCGAGCCTGAGATATCCTACCCATCTGTAATTCACCAACAAAAAGATGTCTTTTGGTACTCTACCATATTCTATCCTCCTAACGTGTCCTATCCATCTGAGTCTACGAAGATTGAGCATGGAACACACCGTCACACAACCTGATCTTTCCAATACTTTAGTATTTGTGATTTTGTCTTGCCACTTAATACCAAGTATTCTTCACAGACACCGCACATGAAAGCTGTTTAAACGTTTCTCTTGGTGTCAGTAAGTTGACCAGGTTTCACTTCCATAACGAAGAGTACTAAGGACACAGGATTGGTAGACAAGGACTTTTGTTTTGGCAGTAAGCTTCCTGTTCTCCCAGACTCTTTTTGCTAACATGTTCACTATTGTTGATGCCTTACCAATCCTGATGTTGATTTCCTGATCTAGGGATAATTTGCTATTTACCTCTGATCCTAGATATGTAAAATGGTCTATTATCTCCAGTTCGGTGTCGTCAATAAAGACTGATAGTACCCAATGTGCACCTTGTGACATAATCTAATCTTCTTTTTGTTAATTGTTAAACCAAATTCAGAACAAGAATGGGAGAATTCTGATAGTAGATGTTGTAATTCTTCTTCAGAGTGGATCGTAATTGCAGCATTGTGACATAATCACCAACCATCATTTTACAGTGCGTCAACATTTTCACACCAAAACAGAGAACATCGTACAATTGACCGCACGATTGAGAATCGAACACCAACTTGACACTCGAGATGGACAGATGTCGGTTAAAAATAGAAGGTACAGCGTCTTCAACTAGGAAGATTATTGGAAGGAGCGGGTCACGTGATATAACTCTGACCTGCGAAAGCGTTCATTTCTTCAAAACCGCGCACCTCTTCATCTTCAGCCCTGACGGCCAGTCAGAAAGCCAATGTGACCTGTCTTTCACATGAATTAAACGGCAGTTTGATCCGAAATTCGAGGTAAGCGTGTGAATCCTCAGATCAATGTGATACCCAGATGTATGCATCAGAGGTATCCAGTGTTTGTGCGTCAAAATAAAATGTATTACTTATAAAAATAAATCTCTGAAGTGTAAAATTGTCGACTGCAAACTTCTAGCTACACCGAGCCTTTCCCCTGCAAGAATTAACAATCTCATACTTTCTCAAAACTGCACACTCTGACGTTCTTGACTACATCTGTTAGCTTTACTATGTGCATACTACAACAATCTATCACAGAAAACTGTACGAGGTGAGAATTCCAAACGCACTTTGATGCATCTCATCAAAACTGCTTTAAAATGCTTTCTGCAAACACAAGACAGTTTGTGCACAAGAACCACTACCTCGCTTGAAAACGTACTTATTTCTGCCTATTCGCAATCTAAGGAGCTGAGAGAGGGATTATATCTTTCCTTTCCTCTTTACGAATTGAAATAATAGGATTTGATAGAAAATAATTGTATTTATGTGTCAGATTATCACTCAGACAAAGCACTCATTAACTGCATTGCTTTAAAAAAGGTTACGCTTCACAGACGCCATTTGTGACAGACGGCCTAGTTAATCTGTCCAGACCAAAAGGTAAACAAAACCTCGGTCTATTGCCAAATGTTGATCGCCAACAGAAGGGACATGATGTGCACTGTTAACAGAAGAAGAAGAATAGATTGATATGAAGAAGAATAGAGGGGAGGATTAGGAGAGGTACTTTATGTAACAACCTCTTACTAATGTATTGTTGTCATGATTTTGTATGGATTACATTTTGTAACAAATACACATCAGAAATTCTGTATGATGAACATGAATAACAATAAAACACTTGATGAGTTAAACTCATATTAACTGATGAAGATGGGGGACAAGTGGTACCAGCTATGAGAACCCCAATCAACAGAAGTTAACTCAACACTACATAACCCAGCACTCCACACAACACCACAACGACAGCAGGTAAAAAGGAAATGATTTATAAGAAGAAGAAGACAAGTAGTTGATTTGGAAGGTACAGATAAACATTTATATACACAATGCATAACCAAATGAGTTGATGAAGATGTTTAATTGTATGTCATTTATAAAAATGCATCTTATCCTTGTCTTGGTCTTGCACTATCAGCTTGACTTGAATGCTCCAAGGAACAACACATCATAACTCCTATCTATGTCTGATTGTACACTTCTCAATGAACCACAGGTACACTGAGAAAATGCATACATCAGGTACCAGATGATAGCAGGTGCATCCAGTGTAATAATCTCTGACCCCACACAAATTAGCACAACACCACTTCTTCTGATCTTATCCTTCCTGTTATGTTGTGTTAACACTTAATGACATGCTGTAAAATTACATTGGTAGGATTATACATGCCTATGTAACTTTTGCACAGTGGTGTTCTTGGTGGCAACCTGACCAGAAGAGGGAGACAGAGAGAAAAGATGACCCACACACATGAGATGGAAGATAACTCTGGCCTTGAGCAGAGCAAGGGCAGCCTTCATGGTAGCTTCACTGGCAAGTACTGAAACGGATCCATCAGTCAATGGACCCAGGCTTAACCCAAATCTACCACTCAGAGGTGACCTTTCTCAATGCCAACAAACACAATCCCTCACAGGAAAAATGATTTATAAAAACATTTTAATTAACTCAGGCCACACTAGAAATTAGAACATTTCTTTATTTAGAAGAAGATTTACAACACTTATGATCATCATATTGATTATTGTTTATTGATTGATTGTCTGTAATTGGTACTGATGTGCATTTTCCCATTTTGACAATATAACATGATGAACATATGCCACAAAATGAGATATGTATCAAAAGGCCAAAAGAGACAGGCCAGTCAATAGAAACATGAACAGTAACTGAATCTCATATTAATTTGTCAATTCACCCTGTCTGTTAATTACCTGTTTATTTGTGTAAACAAGATGTCAATGTCCACCAGTATTTGTTAAATATTTATTTGGCAAACTAAAAAACTCAAATGAAGTAACCAAGGGAAAAGAGGAGACTATATCTCTTGACTGTTCCAGACCCATGCTACATTTCACCTGATTCATACTGAGGAAGTCTTTTCAGACATTTCACAGAGTATCAATGGGGGTTCGAGAGCTATTAGAATCCTGGTGAAGGGGCAGAGTCAAATCTAGTGTTCACTATTCCCCAAAAGAGGACCACTAACTCCTAGACAAACAATGAAACCGAGTCTGTAATACTTCAAGGGTCGTATTCTTGATTTATTTACATATTGGAAGTGGATGGGGCCCAGCTTCTTAAACCAGAATATGGGTAATGCACAACAGTGATCCCCAGTCCCTTCAGAATATACGACAAGCATCATCCGCGAAAAGCAACTCTCTGATCAGTACCCTCCTAATTTTGATCTTGGCTTTCAATCTCTGAGTATTGTAGAGGCGGCCATCTGAGCGTGAGTGAGTGTATATACCACCATCCTGATCACGAAAGGCATATTCAATAGAAGTGAAAAGTATATTCCAAAGGGGGTGGAAGCTAGTTCACAACCTTGCTTAACTCGACTCTTGATTTCAAACTCTTCAAAAGTTGCACCATCAAACTTGATTATACCCTTCATGCCTGCTTGAAATGATTCCACAATGGATAGAAGAGTTGGTGGGCAGCCAATCTTCTTTAGTGCCTTGAACAGAGCCTCTCGACTGACCAAATCAAATGCCTTTATGAGGTCTATAAAGGCAGTAAACAGTGATTGATTCTGTTCACTGCATTTTTCTTGCATTTGTCGCAAAGAGAATATCATATCAATGGTAGCCCGGTTCTATCGAAAGCCACACTGTGATTCGGGGTAGACTTGATCTCCTAGGACTTGAAGTCTGTGCAAAACAATTCTGGCAAATACTTTTCCAACAATACACAGAAGTGAGATACCCCTTTTAGTTGTTGCAGTCGCTCCGATCGCCCTTGTTCTTGTACAGTGTTATGATGCTTGAATCTTTGAAATCCTGTGGGACTTGTCCTTCTCGCCAGCTTAGCTCTATTAGCTGGTGGATCTGTAGAGTGAGTGTGTCTTGCTCACTCCTGATAACTTCTATTGGAATCCCATCCTTACCTGGAGCCTTGCCAGATGCATGTTCATTTATAGCACACTTAACTTCTGTTATGGTCGGAAGTGTGTCCAGGTGGTCAAGAGTTGGTAGAGCCTCTATGGCGTTGGGGGCATTGCCAGCCTTAGAAGAGCTGAAGAAGTAACTATGGGAGACATAATTAGGAATGCGGAAATTAAAAGACGACTAGGTCTAAAACCAGTCATACAGTTCATTAAATAACAACAGATTAAATGATTTAGACATCTCACAAGAATGCTCTGGTACCATCTGCCATAAAGAGCCACATTGAAAAAATACATTGTATACAGATGAAGGTATAAACAGTGTAAAAGATGGAGTGATGATTTCAAGAACACATTTAGAGAAATGAATATCAAATTACATAGAGCATTAGACATAGCGCATACAAAGATCTTTACATCACCTCCCAACACTACACTGAAGTATATGAAGGAAGAGAAGAATAAGAAGAAGACTCATTATTCCATGTGCAGATATTTATTGAATAAACAATTTAATAATAAATAAGACATTCAGAAACATGCATTCTAAAGAATAATATGACATTTTCGTTTTGTATAGTTCAGTGTGGCCCTGGTTCATACTATGATGAAGGAGAAATGAAGTGCAAATTGTGTGAACGTAACACATACAGTGACCAACCTGGCAGTATTAGCTGTACAGCCTGCCAACCAAACAAAGTCACACTTCAGAGGGGAAGTGCCAGTATTACTGACTGCAAAGGTGAGGCAGAATGGATAACTACAATGTCTAACTAAACTAACTATAAATTATGTGGATCATTCTTAAAAGCTTAATATATGTTTGTCTTTATGCTTTCTGTGTACTTATATTATTAAAAAATAGCATGTAAAGTTGCATAATTTCAAACATTGAAAACAATCAAATATGCCCATTTATTTAAAAAAAATAATTTTGAAAATTAAAGTAATTTGTGTGCTGTGCAATCAGTAACATAATATATTTGCCTATAATTAACCTTATTATTGTTTTTTCTTCTCACAGAAAAATGCCAATTTGGCCATATGCTTAGTCTCACAACAGGTACATGTATACCTTGCCCAAAGAATTTTTACCAAGACCGAGAAGGAAAGAGTTATTGCTTCCCTTGCCCACCTGCTACAGGAACTGAGAATAATGGAACCACAAGTCAAGTTGACTGCATAGTTTATTAGCATATTTCATTTCACAAGCATAAATCACATTTACCATCCTCAACACAAATTTCAACTTCTTCCTTCTGAGATGCCTGGTTGGAACAGGTATCAACGATCACGACTCCGCATTCCTCACAGTAGATATTTTGATAACGTTAGTGTTGCTTATTCTATTATTTCTTGTCCAGCTATTCAAGCTTGTCACGTGCATCTTTTCTGTCTTCTTTTGCCTAATATTTTCCCGGTTTTGATAAGTGATCATGTAGCACTCACAACTCTCAATACCTCATACTTTGTTGTTTTTCTCAGACCATGGTATTCTCAACATTCTTCTTGAAAACCAGTTTCTTCAACTATCGAGACAATATAAATTGAAACAAACTAGCAGGAGTCAGTCTTGCAGAACAACAACAAGCACAGACACATGTACAAGCCTTAGTTACACAGGCCAGGTAAATAGAAATCACAGTAGGAAAATGGACTGAAATAATAAAGAAAAATAATAAAAATAAATTAGTGTTCAGGAAATATATATGAATTAAAACAGTACATACAAATTCTGCGTTTTGATCCTAATTACCTTCTTCAGAAGCAGCACAAATAGGGTTAATGGAACAGTTATTATGGCAGATAACATACAAAATATAAATAAGGAATGTTAAAAGACAAGTGTGCAACTTCCAAGTATAGGAAAGGTGTTTTACAAGGTACATAGAGTCCACTGCCTTGGATGAAATCTGTCTAGGGGAAGCAAACACACTCAAGTACATAGAGCCCGCTACCTTGGATGAAATCTGTCTATGGGGAGTCCACTCTCTTGGATGAAATCTGTCTAGGGGAAGCAAACACACACAGGTACATAGAGCCCCCAGTAATGTCGTGTTTCCCTTTATAGTGTCGTCCCTGGAGTGAGGGGAATCAACTCCCACATGAATTTTTAACCCCATATCATTATCCTGGAGAATCCACTAGATTCCGTCCACAACACTCCGTCTGTCACTGGATACCTCTTTCTCTCTCTCCCTCTCACCACTGGATCATGCCCCCTCTCACACTTCCCCAAAACAACATACTAAACAACTCTAGCTTCTAAAAATTAATAACACATTAATTTAATGATAAAAAGTGTATGTATGTGAGAAGTGTATGCGTAGAATGTATGTGGTATACTCTAGTGTGTCTGCAGAATCAGACCGAACAGCTCAGGAGCAAAGTCTGATCATCCCTGTAAGGACCACACAACATCATCATAGTTCAACACAAAATGACCTCACCAAAACGATGTGTTCCTCCTGCTAGATGTTGACTTCCTCCAGTAGCTTTTTGGTAACCCCGATACCTGGTCACCAATCACGGATATAGTCCGATGCTTATCCTGAATCGATCATACACAATGTTACCAAATGTCCTTAAGGTTCTGAGACTTAACAATCCTTGCATCGTGAAAACACGGAACACTGTCCCTTGTAATAACATGGTTCTTTTCTAAATGTTCTAGAGTTTCACCATTACACAGTTATTGTTTACAGTCCCACAGGAATGTAATAATTTAGTAAAAACGCCAGGTTCATTGTTCCTGTTTCCTAGATAATCACTATTGTTCTTTCTACATAGATAATCACTATTGTTCTTTCTACATAGATAATCACTATTGTTCTTGTTCCATGTGGTATGGAAAATAATCTCACTATTGTTCTTGTTCCATGTGGTATGGAAAATACTCTCACTATTGTTCTTGTTCCATGTGGTATGGAAAATACTCTCACTATTGTTCTTGTTCCATGTGGTATGGAAAATAATGTCACTATTGTTCTTGTTCCATGTGGTATGGAAAATAATCTCACTATTGTTCTTGTTCCATGTGGTATGGAAAATAATCTCACTATTGTTCTTGTTCCATGTGGTATGGAAAATAATCTCACTATCAACTTCCGTGATCCCTATCACTAAGAAGTCTTCTGCCGGATACTTATATGTTTCGGCTCAACCAAGCCATGTTCCTTCAGACCCTTTTTATCATGGACCCAGTGCAAAAGCCGCTGATTAAATCTTCCCGCACTAATTTATCCATGATCTGAAATAGTTATGTTTCAGCTTGTTTTCTTCATAACCTGAGGGGAACCTTATTCTTTTCTATATTAGAACAGAGCTAGTCAAATACTTCAGCCTAGGTCAACTCCCTTGTTCACACTAGCGGCAACAAGTTATGTTTTCATACAGTCGGGGATTGTTCGAGTGACGTCATTTGTTGTCTACAACAGGTGGCCCCAGCGGCAGACAATCTGTTCCCAACTTCACATGAATAGTTGTCCCCCCCCCCCCTTCTACAACTGACGCAACAGTATTTTCCTCTCAAACGACGACACATCAAACAATGCCGACAAATTTCCCGTTTCCTAGGGAAATCTAAAAGACTGGTAGTTTCGTTTGATCCGACGTGTTTCCCCACTAGTAACAAACAATTGCAGCTGTGAATACCGATTGTCTCTGTTAGTCTATCATCTTATCGTTAACTACAGTGGTCCCGTGACACCTGCTCTCTTGGATGAAATCTGTTTAGAGGGAAGCAAACATGCACAGGTACATAGTGTCCGCTACCTTCGATGAAATCTGTCTAGGGGAAGCAAACATGCACAAGTACATAGAGTCCGCTACCTTCGATGAAATCTGTCTACGGGAAACAAACACGCACAGGTACATAGAGCCCGTTCTCTTGGATGAAATCTGTCTAGGGCAGTGATTCTCAACCTTTTTTGGTCCAAGCCCCCCTTTACCATATGTTAAGAACGTCATCCTCCCTATAAATTCACCCCCCCCCCCTCCCCACCCTTACACAGTATACATAAAAATAGAAGCTAAATTTAATAACACATACTAGAACAAGTCTAGACATCCACATAAAACGTGATTTGCAGGTTCTGCTTTATAAAATGAATTTCATTAGGGAGAGAAGTACAGAACCGTAAAATTTAGAGGGAAAAACAATATCAAATAACAGGTTGTTGTATTAATGCGATCTTGAAATAATCTTAATTTCCCCCCCCCCCCCCTCCCTGGAAACCCTAAAATTTCCCACTGGGGGGAATTCCCCACCGGTTGAGAACCACTGGTCTAGGGCAAGCCAACATGCACAGGTACATAGAGTCCACACTCTTGGATGAAATCTATCTAGGGGAAGCAAACATGCACAGGTACAATACCTCAATACCGCATACTTTTTTTTTCTTCCCATCCATGGTATTCTCAACATTCTTCTTGAAGACCACTTTCTACAACTACTGAGACAATATAAATTGAAACAAATTAGTATGTGTCAGCCGGTCTCCCTGGCTTCTCCATAATCCCGTATAGTCTCACGAGTAACGTAACCTGCGCGAGAATCGTTAGTGTTGGTAGCTTACGGAGTATGTGAGCCAGTCGCTCAGAAAGCAATGACAAACTACTGAGCGTAATCTTGCCTAGTACATTAACAGCAGCTGAAGAATGCTGATGTTGACTGCAACGTCCTGTAAAGGATATGCACACACACAAAGTATTTGTCAATCCTGCAAAACAACAATAAGAACAAACATATGTACAAGCCTTAGTTTCACAGGCCAGGTAAATAGAAATCACAGTAGGAAAATGGACTGAAAACGTAAAGAATAATAATGCAAATTAAATATTGTTAAAGAAATATAGAATCAATGAATTAAAACAGTACATACAAATTCAGCGTTTTGATCCTAATTACCTTCTTCAGAAGCAACACAAACAGGGCTAATGGAACAGTTATTATGGTAGATAACATACAAAATATAAATAAGGAATCTTAAAATACATGTGTGCAACATCCAAGTACAGGAAATGGTTCAGTTGTTCAAGTGTTTACATACAAAATTAGGAAGCACGAAGTCAAAATATGAGATTTGTATGTTGTGGTTTAAATTATTTATTACAGATTTCTTTATTATTATTTCATTATTATTATTATTAGTTTTTTAAAATTTTGTTGTCAATTTTCCTCACTGTGATTTCTGTTCATCTGGCATGAGTTCCTAAGGTATGAACAGGTATCCGTGCTTGTTGCTTTTTTCACAGGATCAACACATATCTGTTTGTTTAAATTTACATTATCATATCATGCTGCAGTCATGAATTTTCTTATTTACCAATACAATAAATAAAGCAAAGACAACTCTGTGTATGTGTTTCCAGATTTGTGTCACACAGAGCTGTTAGACATCTAAAGACGGGGTTGTGCCGATAGAAAGATTTCACAGAAACTGTGATTACCACTGGGATATCATTGCTCCACATTCAGACATTATCAGAGACTGTGTGTATTTCAGCCAAATTATGATTCATCAACTCACCTTACGTGATGTATAATTCTACAGTATACACGCACCTGACAAGATGCAGCAAAAATATGTCAGACACGCAATCATGTAACCCAGTGGTTCTCAACCTTTTTTGGCCCGTGCCCCCCTTCACCATATTTTCAGAATGTCATTCCCCCCCCCCCCCTTTTGTATTTCATTCCTAAAAATTTGGCCCGAGCCCTCCTTCACCATATTTTCAGAACATCATTCCCCCCTCCCTTTTCGTATTTCCTACCTAAATATCCCCCCCCCCCAAACCCTAGCACAGTATACGTAATAATGGAAGCTAAATTTAATAGCACATACTAAAACAAGTCTAGAGGTCCACATGAAATGTGATTTGTGGGTCTACTTACTTTATATAATATAAAAATCGTTGTGTGTATGTATGTCCGTCCTTTATGCGTTCGCGAACGGTCCAATCGATTGAGATGAAATTTTCTACACGTTTTCCTTTCCTTCCTGTGCAACCAACTGTGATAGTTTTATCTATCAGCTATCAGCTGTTACCTTCCTAATATTTAATTTTGTAATTACATGACTGAACATAAGAAAATATAAAAATATATGACAAAAAGGGATATAACTTTTAGTAGCATTGTTATATCTTAAGTTAAGTCCCCTGGCTATAGAAATCTATATGAATTAAATGAGGTGCAGCCGGGCCAGGTCAGACAGACAGATAGACAGACAGATAGACAGACTGACAGACAGACAGATAGTCGGGAACGGGAGCCAAGTTTACTTTAGATAGATCTCTTCCAATCATATTTTCTATCTATTCTTCTATTCTATCTATATTTTTAACGGGAATGGGCCGAACATACATACATAGATAGATAGATAGATAGATAGATAGATACATAGATACATAGATAGATAGATACATAGATAGATAGATAGATAGATCCCCGCCAGAGCCTGGGCGAAGCCGGGCCGGGCAGCTAATATTTATCGTTTCCATCAAGGGGACTTAACATAAGAAAAGTTATTTCAAGGGTCATAACTTTAAATAACATCACTATTATTTTATGTATAGATTGTTGCATTGTTTTCAAAGATTTATAAACTTTCTGTCTATAGTTATTTACAGGCATATGAGTTATAATAAATAATGATATAATCTGTAAGGCATTTTCATAATTTTTATAAAAGTAATGCATCTATTTAAATAGTGAAAATTTTCTAACACATCTTTTTATGTTTTTAAAACCAGTGTTCATTAAAAATAATGGATTTATTTTAGATTAGATACGTTAGAATTTTATTTCTGTACTTTTTTCGGAGTGGAACTTTTGAAGTAATCGAAGCATTTGTTTTTTCCGTTCGCTTGGCAGAGAGAAGGTCAGTACACAATTAAATGGGTATATTCTTGATTTTGTTTTTGTTTTTAAAAAAAAGTTGGCCGCGTGTGTGTCAACATCACATTTTTCATTCAATGTTGTGGGTGTGCATACCTTATGCATACCTTACACGCAGCACGCCTGTTAAAATGCAGGTTTTTTTTTTTTTTTTTTTTTTTTTTGTCTAAAAAAAGAAGAAGCCTATCCTTTGATGTACTGTTGCCTCGTATCCCAATGATTCCAGCAGACATGCCATTCGAATTCAAACGCCTGCAGTTTCCGGTGCGACTTGCATTTGCCATGACGATCAACAAAGCACAGGGACAATCGCTACAAGTGTGTGGACTAAATTTGGAAAATCCGTGCTTCACACATGGACAGCTATATGTGGCCTGCTCACGCGTTGGAAAACCTTCGGATTTATTTGTGTACGCACCAGACAGAAAAACAAAAAAAATATTGTTTATCAAAAAGCACTACATTAGACATCAAATTTGGTGTTCGACCATAACTTAAAAATTATAAGTCAACATTTAAAAAACTAAATAATCCTAACATTAAATGAAATTTTCTAGCTGCAACCAATAAATTAGCTGCGAGGGCCCAGGGGCCGAACGCATACTCTGTACGCTTAGAGAATGTATTTGAATGTATAATGACTACTTATATGAATTTAATGAGACGCTCCCCGCCAGGGGCTGGGCGAAACCGGGCCGGGTCAGACAGACAGACAGACAGACAGACAGACAAGCAGACAGACAGATACATAGATAGATAGATAGATCCCCGCCAGAGCCTGGGCGAAGCCGGGCCGGGCAGCTAGTACTTTATAAAATGAATTTTAGAAGTGTGAGATGTACAGAACCATAAAGTATGAAGGGAAAAACAATATCAAGTAATCGGTTCTTGTATTAAAGCGATCTTGAAATAATTTTAATTCCCCCCCCCTGGAAACCCTAAAATTCCCCCCTGGGGGGGGGGGGGAATTCCCCACCCGTTGAGAACCACTGATGTAACCTATTGTTTGTGGATTCTGTGCTTAAAATCATTAAGGGAATGCACTGTTTTGAAAGTGAAAAAAAAAGTCAGAAATTATGGTCATCTCCAAGAAGAAAGAAATAACACAATGCAACATCCAAGTAAATGCAAAATTTTTGTACAGCAATCTTGGAACAGTCATAACATCTGATAGAAGTTGCCTTATAGAGATTAGAACGAAAATTATTTTAGAATTTTGCAATATTGAAAGTATCCTTGCCAATTAAAAAAAGCTGTCAACTGCAGTGAAGAATAGAGTGTTAAATTGCAAGATATAACATACACTGTTGTAGGCGTGTGAAACATGGACAATAAATAGTCAGGTTGAGTCTAATGGCAGCAGAAAATGTGGTTTCTGAGGAAATTTCACAGAATACTATGGATTGACCAAAATGAATGAATGATACCGTCCATCAAGAAACAGATTAACACAACCCAAATTGAAATAAGATGTAGGGAGGCGAGATTTTGTGGGCACATGAGGTGAAATAAGCTCAAAATCTTAGGGACAACTGGTGCACTTGATGGGAAAAGAGTAAGAAGACAAGGAGATAAATACCTGGATGTCTTGGCTATATGACACAAATGAGTCAACAACACAAACTTGTTTCATCATTTATTAGATGATGACGATATGTAGGATAGCAACAAGAACATAACTAAGCATTATTGTGAATGTTGAACATACACTGCTCTCAACCACACATTTGTTTATAATCCAGTTTGCAGATGTTAAAAACGGGTCTTTGCCGTGAAGTGATTAAACTGACTGCCTTGTGCTCAGAAGTTCAAGGGTTCATTTTCGGACTTAATCATTCAGCTCATGGATACAACATTTTCTGAGACTCCTCATGAGGGTCATCGCTGGAGCTGCGAAGTTCTTGCTCTGTGCGATGCTTTCAGCAGGCCGCTCTGCAAAAAGAGAATGCGCTATAAGGGATACAACCTGGTGTAATGAAGTCATTCCTTTTGCATGTAAACTCCCTTTTTAGATGTTGCAAAATACACAAGTATTGTGCTTACTGTAAACCCATGTTTGGTGTGGCACCATTCTTTATAAAGACTATTCAGTCAAAATGGAGTACATTGAGAATTTCCAATAACAAAGTTGAACATCAATCCTCTCTAAAACACTAACAATCTAATATATTTATTTGTGATCAAAGACAATATTGAAATTCTACATTATATCAGTATTCACAAAGTCAAATCTAATAAAATATGCTTTTAATTACAACATGTACGGATAGAACTATACTTAATACTGTATATAATTATAATATATATTATAAAGTTAATCTTTTATTTAACTGCTGTATCATATATCATATTTGATTAGTATTTTGGAAGCTCTAAAGAGTATACTTTAACATATGGAATCTACAAAAAAATAGGAGCTGAAATTATTTACTGCAACATTTTGGTTTAAGGAGGTGTAGAAGATGTTGGTTTCACGTGGTCTGAAATTGATCTTGTTTATTTCCACTATGGACAAATATAAGTATATGTAGGATTCATATAAATTAGACAAAATATACCAAAGTATTCTCTTAAATAAGTTACAGATAGTCCATTTATGTAAGAAAAGACATGCCATGCTTTAAACACAAACACATTAAACTTTTATTTTTTGTCATTTGCTTGCTTTGAACTCAAGTGTAGTCCACACTGGACTGATTTTTGCATGTTGGCCAGCTTTCCCAATTACCAGTGTCCTTTACCATCAGGCAAACCCATTCTGATTTCTGAGGTACTTGTAATTTATATCCTCAAATCAAGGACCAGAAGTCAACACTGTTAAACCCAAATGACCAATGCAGGGCCACAACAAACTACCTTTCCATCAGCGCACAGGAAATTTAGCAGCGAGCACTCTCAACCTTTCAGCCATATGACTTCCATTAAACTTATATAACTTTCCCCATAGAAGAACAACATGTTTTATTGTTACCATACTAATGAACCTGTTCCGTGGTGAAGGGGTTACGGATGCAGTTCGTAATCCCGCATACCGCGTTCGAAACACATCTGCAGGTGATTTGGCAGCAGACTGCCTTGCGTTGGTTTTTTTATTAAATTGTATGGGTGCCGGTCGTTCAGAAATCAAAGGCAAACTACTGAACGTAAACTTGCTCAGGAATCACGAATAGCCAAACAATACTAGTGTTGACTGCTACGTCCTGTAAAGGATATGCAACTAACTATAATAATGCAAGTTGTCTTCATGTGATATAAGTAATCAAAACTGAACAAGACATATGCGTAGAGCTCATCTTCCTTAACCACGTCACCTTTTGATAATTGGCTCCTAAACCTCCATGAATGGGTTAACGACTTTCTCCGTAAAACCATATATCCACATAGGGGAGCACAGCTGTGCAAGATTCGGTAGCGGATCGCGTCGCGTTGATTACTTACAGGGGTATGTGTGCCGGTCGCTCAGAAAGCAATGCCAAACTACTGAGTGTATCTTGCCAAGACATCAACAACGGCGGTAAAATGCTGGTGTTGACAGCGATGTCCTGTAAATGGGATATGCGGAAAAAATTTTTAAAAAAACCTCTATGACAGAAAAGTCATAGAAGCAACTATCTCAACATTCATAGCCGTCACTTGTACATGATTTCCTGCATTTGGCAAAATCACTTCTGAGAATATCCAAATGGAAGTTTTAGTATCTTTCATCCAGATTATTACTTTAAGTAATCGCATATGCCTATAGTTTACTTTTTGAATGAGACAGAAAATAATCGGCAAACCATTCTAGACAATCTGGTTAAACTTTACGAAGCAGATTTTATAGAAGAAGGGTGAGAACACTGTGGATGGATGGAAAGAGCAATGATGATATCTTTAAAGAAGTTAACTCATAAAGAGAACTGGCTTTTCGAATCAGAAAAAGACAGTTCGCATGAAAAGAGGACAGCTGGACTATGTCGTCACAACGGGAAGGTTGGAGGGGAAGAGGGGCAGCGGGAGGAGACTAGGACACTAAAAGAGAAGATGCCGGGGACATTTTGTTTGACTTCATGTTGTGGAGTAACATCGGATCAGAAATGAATCAGCGCAAGAGACATAAGACTGGACAGGCATGCTTACCAATGCTAAACGGCATGGACTATGAGAAGGTCTGCACATTGTTGTCTCATTGCATGTTGTGTTATTGCACATAAGTATTCCCCGACCGCTTGCACTTTCGAAGATTTGTCAATTTGAAAATTGCCTAACAAAACTATAGAAGAGAAACCAACCAGTCTATCATCTGATTGTCACAGAGTACCGCAAGTCCAGGGCAATATATGTTTAACAGTTTCGTGCGTTTGTCACACAAACAAAGAAACCCATGGAAACGACAGCCAGAAATCTTTTATATACGGTATCATTGACTGTGTGTCAGATACTATAGTGACTTTGGCATAACTGGTGTCTGCAATTACTTCCTCCCACTTCATCGTCATGCTGAATGTCGTGACAGCTTAAGCTCCATTGTTCTTCTAGTTATCCCAGCAATATGATCATAATCCCTAGCCCTGATCGTTTCCCGAGCATTGATCCATCAGTATAAACAATGGCATCGCAATCATTTGCATGATCCGCTAACAACTGCTGAATTTCTGCCTCAGTTTGCCTAACACAGTATTATCTGCATTCTTGCTGACAGTAAATAACACATCATGGCAGTGTGTTTCATAAACCCATTCATTCTCGTTAAGTATTTTCTCCAGTGTGGTCAGTTACAGTTTACACTTTCGTCCATGACATCCTTCTCTTGAGTTCATGACCTTTGATAGCATCCAGATTTTTATCTTGGAGACGTAAATTACAAGTACCTCAGAAGTCGGAGTGGGTTCGCCTGGTGGCGGTAGACACTGGTAATAGGGAAAACTGATCCACACGCAGAGTCAGGCCCGTGCACTCCCCAGTAGTGGCAACTACAGTAAGTAGTATCACTTGTATGGGCTACGCTTAAATTCAAAGCGAGCAAAAACAAAAAAGGAAAAAGAATATAAGAAATTGGCTACACTGATATGCAGTCTATATGGTCGCGGAACTTAATTAATGCGCTTGCGCTTGTACTTCGGCGCATTGATGACGGCGTACAGGGGTCGTTTGACACCGGTCTGTTGGACTTCATTGTTGACTTCCTGTTCAGAAAGCAAATGCAAACTAATGACTAATGGACTTGCCAGGACAATCAACTTGAGGTTGGGGTTGATAGAATCGTCCTGCAAAGAAAATGCACATTTGAAACACATGTTCTGCCTTGAACAAGTACATGTCACCATTTAAAGGACAATAAATCAATCACGTATCACATGATTATGGCGGATGAGTCCCGTATGCATCCAAGGAGATGTATCACATCTCTCAAATGACTAGATCTGATCTTAGAAGGGACAAGTGTCGGAAAAAGATGTGTCAAATGTCACTAGTCACTACACAGTGTACCTTAAGTGCAAAAGTATTGCAAGAACCCGTTAGTCATATTTCCCCGAGGTACTTTTTTATTTAAAAGACTGCTTTTCCCGCACGTCTCGGAATCCCATAGATATAAATGTTTGTTTGATGTGTAACAGCAAGTATATAACACAGACTGGGAGTCGTCTGGAAAACCGATGCAGGGAACATCAGTAGTGTATCTCGGGCTCCATCCAGTGATTTTGAGGTGGATATCAATATTCCACCTCAAAGGGCGATAACGCCTTGTTTTTTTTTAAGTAGGCGTGGTAGTCAAGTGGTCAGAGTAGGTGTGGTGGTCAAGTGATCCCTGTAATTACAGGTACGTCTACTATAAAACATTTAACATAAAACAGCCAACATAACAACCAAACGATGCAAAGAAGGTATATAATAATTTTAATAAAACATATACAGAAAAAGAAAAAAAAAAGAAAAAAGAAGAAAAAACATAATCAAGTGACCCCTTAAATTATAGGTAAGGGTGTGCGGTGACGTGCTCAAGTGGTGGTCAAGAGGTGGTAAAGTGACCCTTTAAATTGTAGGGGAGAGTACGGCTAGTGATGTAGTGGAGGTTAAAGTAAGGGATGACATGGTAAAGTGGTGGTCAAGCAGTGGTCAAGGGGTGGTCAAGTGGCCAAGGTGTGGTCAAGTGACCCCTTAAATTGTATGGGAAGGTACTGTAGTGACATGGTGGTCGTTAAAGTGTCAGTGATGTGGTCAAGAGGTGGTTAAGTAGTGGTCAAGTGGTAGAGTGACCACTTAAATTGTCGAGGAAAGTAGGTGTAGTGATGTGGTGATGATCATGAGGTGGTCAAGTAGTGGTCAAGCAGTGGTCAAGTGACCACTTAAATTGTAGAGCAAAGTACTATAGTGACAGGCTGATGATCAAGAGGTGGTCAAGTACTGGTCAAGTGGTCGAATGACCACTTAAATTGTAGAGGAGAGTAGGTGTAATGAAAAGGTAGTGGTTAAATTGCTCGATGACGTGGTCAAGCTGTGGTCAAGTGACTACTTAAATTGTAGAGCAGAGTACGTGTAGTGACATGGTGATGATCAAGAGGTGGTCAAGTAGTGGTAAATTAGTTAGGTCTAGAGGTTGTGGTGTCTCAGTCGTGAGGTATTGGAATGTCTGCTGTAGGTAGGATGTCGCTGATCAGGGCGAGTAGGTTCTAATACATTTATCGCTCTTGTCTACTGCTGGCGTGGTTGTATAGTAATAGTAGTAGAGTTGTTCGTAGTAATATTAGTCATCATCTTCAAGAGACATGTTGCCTGGTATGGAAGATTATACCTCTCCACATATTGCGATTTCCGATAGTATGGTTCAGTAATACAAGTAGTAATACTATTTGTAATAGTAGTAGTAGCAATAGCAGAAATAGTACTAGTTATCATCATCATCATCATCATCATCACGTGTCTGACCAGTTGGCGTAGGTGATCATACCACCCCACGTATTGCGATCTCCGACAACATTGAGCAATTCATGAGCTGACTCACACTAGATGAATCCTCATTAACGGGATTATCTTCTTGCAATGGCGGTAGTCTTAGTACAATTGGGACCAGTAGTACTAGTCATCAGCATCAGCAAGAGATTTATCACCTAGCGTGGGTGAGTATGACACTCCAAAAATTACGATCTCCAACATCATGGATCAGAAATACAAGTAGGAATAATATTGGTAATAATAGTAGTTTTAGCAGTAGTAGTAGCAATAGTACTAGTAGTAGAGATAATAATAGTAGTAGTAGTAGTAGTAGTAGTAGTAGTAGTAGTAGTAGTAGTAGTATTAGTAGTAGTAGTAGTAGTAGTAGTAGTAGTAGTAGTAGTAGTAGTAGTAGTAGTAGTAGTAGTAGTAGTAGTAGTAGTAATAATAGTAGTAGTAGTAGTAGTAGTAGTAGTAGTAGTAGTAGTAGTAGTAGTAGTAGTAGTAGTAGTAGTAGTAGTAGTAGTAGTAGTAGTAGTAGTAGTAGTAGTAGTAGTGGAAAAGGGAGAAAAAGAAGGGGTGGAGATGGACAAGTAGTAGTATAGAGTAGCATTAGTAGTATCAGTAGCAGTAGTAATAGTAACAAAATAGTAGTAGTAGTAGTAGTAGTAGTAGTAGTAGTAGTAGTAGTAGTAGTAGTAGTAGTAGTAGTAGTAGTAGTAGTAGTAGTAGTAGTAGTAGTAGTAGTAGTAGTAGCAGCAGCAACCAGCAGCAGTAGTAGTAGTAGTAGTAGTAGCAGCAGCAGCAGCAGCAGCAGCAGCAGCAGCAGCAGCAGCAGCATGACCATTAGGAACAAACAACTACAAGGCAAAATGGCGTCAAATATAGCGTAACAGACAAAACTTTTGAGAACATCTGGTGTCCTCCCAGCACGGTCGACAAATATGTGGTCACTAAGTCCTTAAACTGCTCATCCAAACACACACATATGCTAACAATTCACAGACCCAAACACTGACAACCGACAAAAACAATGAACAATGACATAAACACTGCACGATCCACAAATGTAAACGTCAAAATGTAACACATACAAAGAAATCGACTACTTAAAAAAATGGCACTACAAAATGACACAAGTAATGCAAACTGACACAACAAGACACTGACGCAAACAAAAGAAAAGCAACACACTCAAAATGTAATAAACATGTACACAAAAAGAAATCGACAATAAACCGACACAAATACAAACTGACACACCTAAGAAAAAGATGTAAACTGAAACAACCAATGAAAAATTGGTGACATGAACACTTAAAGCTGACACAAACACTGAACAAGGCACCGAAAGACAAAACAAAACATCCAAAATGTAACACATACAAAGAAATCGGCAACTACTCAAAAATAAAATGACTCAACAAACTGACACACCAAAAAAAAAAAAAAAATGAAAACTGAAACAATCAATGAAATATTGCTGACATGAACACTGAAAGCTGACACAAACACTTAACAAGGCACCGAAAGAAAAAAACAAAACATCCAAAATGTAACACAAACAAAAAAATCGGCAACTACTCAAAAACAAAATGATACAACAAACTGACACAAACAAGGAAAAAATGACACAGCCACTGAAAAATGACACGACAGTTGACACAAAGACAAACTGACACAAGTAAAGAAACCAAAATAGGCAAATATAAACGTCAAAATGTAACAGACAACAACTGAAAATGACACAAGCCAGAAAAATAATGACACGACAAAATGACACAAACAATTAAAACTTACCCAACAACACACTGGCGCAAACAAAAGAAAAGCAAAACATCCAAAATGTAACAAACATGGACACAAAAATAAATCGACAACAAACTGACACAAAGAGAAACCAGCACACAAAAAGAAGAGGAAAACTGGAACAACCAATGAAAATTTCTGACATAAACACTGAAAACTGACACAAACACCGAACAAAGCACCTAAATAAAAGAATGACGCAGCCACTAAAAAATGACACAACGACAAACTGACACAATGACAAACTGACACAAGCAAAGAAACCAAAAGATGCAAATATTAACATCAAAATGTAACAGACAACAACTGAAAGTGAAACGACCAAGTAAAATATGACACAGCAGCACAACGACATAAACAAGGAAAACTAAAACAACCAATGAAAACGGCCAACATAACCACTGAAAACCTGACACAACGACAAACTGATACAACCAATGACAACAAGACTACCAAATGTAAAAGTCAAAATGTAACACACAAAACGTAACAAACAACAACCGAAAAAGACACAACCACTAAAAATGACAAACATTAAGACTATCAAAGAAGCGACATAACCAAGCAAACTGTAAACTGAAAACACTGAAAACTGGCGCGACCAGTGACAACTTCTGACACAACCAAAGACAAATAAAAGACATCCAAATGTAAACGTGAAAGTAACAATGTAACACAAAAAGAAATCGACAACAACTGAAAATGATGCACTCTCTAAAAAAGATGCCACAGTGACAAAATCAAACAACCAATGAAAACTGACACAACCGATGAAAACTGACACAACAGACTGACACAAACAAAGAAATCAACACATGTCGACTTGCCCTATCAACGTACACACTTACACGCATAACTTGACCATTTTCCGTAACAACGGCCCCATTTACTATACCAACTTGCCCAATGGCGCTCACAGCATGTCGATTTACCATATCAATACCCACTTGCCCTAACAACTGTCCACTTGCTCAAATAACTTACCCACTTCCAATGTCAACTTGTCAACTGCCTCTTACAAACTTGTCCACTGGCTCTCATAACTTGTTGAATTGCCCAAACAACTTGCCCACTCGACTTCAATCTTCCCTTCTTGTTCTTACAAACTTGCCCGCTGGCTCTAACAATTTGTCCACTTGCTATTACAATTTGTCGACCTGTCCCATCAACTCACCGACTTACCGTAATAACTGTCCCTTTTCGCCAACAACTTGTCCACTAACTCACTCATATTGTCAACTTGCCCTTTCAACTTACCCACTGGTTCTAACAACTTCCCCACTTGCGCTCACAAAATATCCACTTGCTATTACAACTTGTCGACAGCCTCGCACAAATTACAACTTACTCTTACAAACTGTCCCAATTGCGTGAAAAAAGGTGTCCACTTGTGATTTCTTGTCTTCCTCACCACATAGAGAAGTAGCCCTCATAAAATGCAAATGTATCCCTCAAGTCATACAGAAGTCTCCCTCGTATTGTCATCAGCAATATTTATGCATGAACTTACCTACACACACAAAGTGGCTCAGTGGGGGAATCGCTCGGTCAATTCAACAAGTTGTGAGAGCATGTGGGAGAGTTTTTAGGACCAGTGGGCATGTTGCTAGAGCAAGTCGACATGTTGTAAGCATTAGTGGGGAAGTTGTTATGTTAAGTGTGCAAGTTGATAGGGCAAGTCGACAAGATATGAGAGCTAGTGGACAAGTTGTTAGGGCAAAAGTGGGAGTTGTTAGGGCAAGTGGTCAAGTTGTGAACGTAAGTGGGTAAGTTGTCAGGGAAATTCGACTAGTTGTGCGAGCCAGTGGACAAGTTTATAAGAGGTAGGTGACAAGCTGACATTGCAAGTTGGAAAGTTGTTATGGCAAATGTGTCAATTGATAGGGCAAGACGACAAGATGTGAGAGCTAGTGGACAAGTTGTTGGGGCAAATGGGGGAGCTGTTAGGTCAATTTGACAAGTTGTGAGAGGATGTGGGGAAGTTGTTTGGTCCATTGGGCAAGTTGGAAGGGCAAGTCGACAAGCTGTGAGAGTTAGTGGGCTGTTGTTATGGTAACTGTGCAAGTTGGTAGGACAAGTCGACAAGATGCGACTTCTAGTGGCCAAGTTGTTAGGGTAAATGGAGCGTTGCTAGGCCCAATAGGCAAGTTGCTAGGTAAATTCGGCAAGTTGTGAGAGCAAGAGGGGAAGTTGTTAGTTTCAGTGGGAAAGTTGCTAGGGCTAATTGTAAGAATTAGTAGGGAAGTTGTAAGGTACGTTGATATGGCAATTCGCACGAGATGCGAGAGCTAGTGGACAAGTCGTTAGGGGAAATGGGGGGGGGGGGGGTTGTTAGGGCAAGTGGCCAAGTTGTGAACGTACCTGGATAAGTTGTCAGGGAAATTCGACAAGTTGTGCCAGCCAGTGGACGAGTTTGTAAGAGGTAGTTGACAAGTTAACAATGCAAGTGGGGAAGTTGTCATGGTAAGTGTGTCAGTTGATAGGGCAAGTTGACAAGATACGATTGGTAGTGGACAAGTTGTTGCGGCAAATAGGGGAGTTGTTAGGGCACGTGGGGGAAGTTGATAGGTCAATTCGAAAAGTTGTGAGAGGATGTGGGGAAATTGTTTGGTCCAGTGGGCAAGTTGCTAGGACAAGTCGACAAGATGCGACATCTAGTGGCCAAGTTGTTAGGGCAAATGGTGGCGTTGTTAGGTCGATTAGGCCAGGAGCTGGGTAAATTTGGCAATTTGTGAGAGCGAATGGAAAAGTTGTTAAGTTCATTGGGAAAGTTGGTCGGGCAAGTCGACAAGATGTGAGAGTTAGTGGGGAAGTTGTTATGGTAAGCATGCAAGGTGATCGAGTAAGTCGACAAGATGTGAGAACTAGTGAACAAGTTGTTAGGGCAAACGGCGGAGTTGTTAGGGCAAGTGGAGGAATTGCTCAGTCAATTCGAGAAGTTGTGAGAGCATGTTGGAGAGTTGTTAGGTCCAGTGGGCAAGTTGCTAGGGCAAGTCGACAAGTTGTAAGAGTTAGTGGGAAAGTTGTTATGTTAAGTGTGCAAGTTGATAGGGCAAGTCGACAAGATGCGAGAGCTAGTGGACAAGTTGTTAGGGTAAATGGGGAAGTTGTTAGGGCAAGTGGTCAAGTTGTGAACGTAAGTGGGTAAGTTGTCAGGGAAATTCGATTAGTTGTGCGAACCAGTGGACAAGTTTGTAAGAGGTAGGTGACAAGTTGACATTGCAAGTGGGGAAGTTGTTATGGTAAGTGTGTCAATTGATAGGGCAATACGACAAGATACGAGAGCTAGTTGACAAGTTGTTGGGGCAAATGGGGGGGGGGGGGGGGGGTTGATAGGTCAATTCGTCAAGTTGTGAGAGGATGTGGGGAAGTTGTTTGGTCCAGTGGGCAAGTTGGAATGGCAAGTCGACAAGCTGTGAGAGTTAGTGGGCTGTTGTTATGGTAACTATGCAAGTTGGTAGGACAGGTCGACAAGATGCGACAACTAGTGACCAAGTTGTTACGGTAAATGGAGCGTTGTTAGGCCCAGTAGGCAAGCTGCTAGGTAAATTCGGCAAGTTGTGAGAGAAAGTGGAGAAGTTGTTAGTTTCAGTGGGCAAGTTGCTAGGGCAAGTCGACAAGTTGTTAGAAAAAGTGGGGAGTTGTTATGGTACGTTGATATGGCTATTCGAGAAGATGCGAGAGCTAGTGGACAAGTTGTTAGGAGAAATGGGAGGAGTTAGGGCAAGTGGCCAAGTTGTGAACGAAAGTGAATAAGTTGTCAGGTAAATTCGACAAGTTGTGCCAGCCAGTGGAGAAGTTTGTAAGAGGCAGTTGACAAGTTGACATTGCAAGTGGGTAAGTTATTTGAGCACGTGGACAGTTAATAGGGCAAGTGGGTATTGATAGAGTAAGTCGACATGCTGTGAGCGCAGTTGGGCAAGTTGTTATAGTAAGTGGGGCCGTTGATAGGGAAAATGGTCAAGTTATGCGTGTAAGTGGGTACGTTGATAGGGCAAGTCGACATGTGTTGGTTTCTTTGTTTGTATCAGTCAGTTGTGTCAGTTTTCATCGGTTGTGACAGTTTTGATTGGTTGTTTCATTTTGTCATTGTGTCATTTTTTAGTGTGCATTATTTTCAGTTGTTGTCGATTTCTTTTTGTGTTAATTGTTACTTTTACGTTACATTTGGATGTCTTTTATTTTTCTTTGGTTGTGTCAGAAGTTGTCACTGGTCGCGCCAGTTTTCAGTGTTTTCAGTTTTCAGTTTACAGTTTGCTTGGTTATGTCGCTTCTTTGATAGTCTTAATGTTTGTCATTTTTAGTGGTTGTGTCTTTTTCGGTTGTTTTTGTTACGTTTTGTGTGTTACATTTTGACATTTACATTTGGTAGTCTTGTTTTCATTGGTTTTATCAGTTTGTCGTTGTGTCAGGTTTCCAGTGGTTATGTTGGCCGTTTTCATTGGTTGTTTTAGTTTTCCTTGTTTATGTCGTTTTGCTGTTGTGTCATATTTTTCTTGGTCGTTTCACTTTCAGTTGTTGTCTGTTACATTTTGATGTTAATATTTGCATCTTTTGGTTTCTTTGCTTGTGTCAGTTTGTAATTGTGTCAGTTTGTCGTTGTGTCATTTTTCAGTGGCTGCGTCATTCTTTTCTTTAGGTGCCTTGTTCGGTGTTTGTGTCAGTTTTCAGTGTTTATGTCAGCAATTTTCATTGGTTGTTCCAGTTGTCCTCTTTATTTGTGCCAGTTTCTCTTTGTGTCAGTTTGTTGTCGATTTCTTGTTGTGTCCATGTTTGTTACATTTTGGATGTTTTGCTTCTCTTTTGTTTGCGTCAGTGTGTTGTTGGGTAAGTTTTAATTGTTTGTGTCATTTTGTCGTGTCATTATTTTTCTGGCTTGTGTCATTTTCAGTTGTTGTCTGTTATATTTTGACGTTTATATTTGCATATTTTGGTTCCTTTGCTTGTGTCAGTTTGTCTTTATGTTAACTGTTGTGTCATTTTTCAGTGGCTGTGTCATTTTTTCCTTGTTTGTGTCAGTTTGTTGTGTCATTTTGTTTTTGAGTAGTTGCCGATGTCTTTGTATGTGTTACATTTTGAATGTTTTGTTTTTTCTTTAGGTGCCTTGTGAAGTGTTTGTGTCAGCTTTCAGTGTTCATGTCAGCAATATTTCATTGATTGTTTCAGTTTTCATTTTTTTTTTTTTTTTGGTGTGTCAGTTTGTTGTGTCATTTTATTTTTAAGTAGTTACCGATTTCTTTGTATGCGTTACATTTTGGATGTTTTGTTTTTTCTATAGGTGCCTTGTTCAGCGTTTTTGTCAGCTTTCAGTGTTAATGTCAACAATTTTTCATTGGTTGTTTCAGTATTCATTTGTTATTTGGTGTGTCAGTTTGTTGTGTCATTTTATTTTTTGAGTAGTTGCCGATTTCATTGTATGTGTTACATTTTAGATGTTTAATTTTTTTCTTTGGTGTGTCAGTTTGTCTTTGTGTCGGTTTATTGTCGATTTCTTTCTGTGTTCGTGTTTGTTACATTTTAAGAGTTTTGTTTTTCTTTTATTTGCGTCGGTGTGTTGTTGTGTCAGTTTGCATTACTTGTGTCATTTTGTAGTGCCATTTTTTTAAGTAGTCGATTTCTTTGTATGTGTTACATTTTGACGTTTACATTTGTGGATCGTTCAGTGTTTATGTCATTGTTCATTGTTTTTGTCGGTTGTCATTGTTTGGGTCTGTGAATTGTTAGCATATATGTGTGTTTGGGTGAGCAGTTTGAGGACTTAGTGACCACATATTTGTCGACCGTGCTGGGAGGACACCCATTCAAAAGTTCTCAAAGTTTTGTCTGTTACGCTATGTTTGACACCATTTTGTCTGTAGTTACCTTGTAGTTGCCTTGTAGTTGCCATATCGTTGTTTGCTCCTAATGGTCATGCTGCTGCTGATACTACTACTACTACTACTACTACTACTACTACTACTACTACTACTACTACTACTACTACTACTACTACTACTACTACTACTACTACTACTACTACTACTACAACTACTACTACTACTACTACTGCTGCTGCTGCTACTGCTGCTGCTGCTGCTACTACTACTACTACTATTACTACCGCTGCTGCTGCTACTACTACTACTACTACTACCACTACTACCACTACTACTACTACTTCTACCTCCACTGATATTACTATTGCTACTACTACAGCTAAAACTACTATTATTACCAATATTATTACTACATCTATTACTGATCCATGATGTTGGAGATCGTAATTTATGGAGTGTCATACTCACCCACGCCAGGTGATAAATCTCTTGCTGATGCTGATGACTAGTACTACTGGTCCTATTCTTACTACGACTACCACCATTGCATGAAGATAATCCCGTTAATGAGTATTCATGTAATGTGAGTTAGCTCGTGAATTACTCAATGTTGTCGGAGATGGCAATATGTGGTGTGGTATGATCGCCTACGCCAACCGGTCAGACACGTGATGATGATGATGATGATGATGATGATGATGATGATGATGATGATGATGATGATGATGATGATGATGATGATGATGATGATGATGATGACTAGCACAATTGCTGCTATTGCTACTAATTCTACTATTACAAATAGTATAACTACTTGTATTACTGAACCATACCATGGGAAATCGCAATATGTGGCGAGGTATGATCGCCCATACCAGGCAACATGTGTCTTGATGATGATGAGTAATATTACTACGAACAACTCTACTACTATTACTATACAACCACGCCAGCTGTAGACAAGAGAGATAAATGCATTAGAATCTTCTCGCCCTGATCAGCAACATCCTACCTACAGCAGACAGTTCGATACCTCACGACTGAAACACCCCAACCTCTAGACCTAACTAATTGACCACTAATTGACCACCTCTTGATCATCAACATGTCACTACACATACTCTCCTCTACAATTTAAGTGTTCACTTGACCACTTGACCACTGTTTTACCACTGCTTGACCACGTCATCGAGCACTTTAACCACTACCGTTTCATTACACCTACTCTCCTCTTCAATTTAAGTTGTCATTCGACCACTTGACCAGTACTTGACCACTACTTGACCACTACTTAACCACCTCTTGATCATCACCCAGTCACTACACGTACTTTCCTCTACAATTTAAGTGGTCACTTGACCACTGCTTGACCACAACTTGACCACTACTTGACCACCTCATGATCATCACCACATCACTACACCTACTTTCCCCGATAATTCAAGTGGTCACTCCACCAGTTGACCACTACTTGACCACCTCTTGACCACGTCATTGACACTTTAACCACCACCATGTCACTACACGTAACTTCCTCTAAGATTTAAGGGGTCACTTGACCACTTGACCACCTCTTGACCACCACTTGAAGACCTCATCGCTCACTTTAACTACCACCACATCACTACACGTACCCTCCCATACAATTTAAGGGATCACTTGACCACCCCTTGGCTACTTTACCACCCCATGACCACCTCTTTACCTCTGCTTGACCACCACTTGACCATGTCATCCCTCACTTTAACCACCACTACATCACTATCCATACTCTCCCCTACAATTTAAAGGGTCACTTGACCACCCCTTGACCGCTTGACCACCTCTTGACCACCACTTGAGCACATCATCGCACACCCTTACCTATAATTTAAGGGGTCACTTGATTATGTTTTTTTTTCTTCTTTTTTTCTTTTTTTTTCCTTCTTTTTCTATATATGTGTTATTAAAATTATTATATACCTTCTTTGCATCGTTTGTTTATTATTTTGGCTGTTTTATGTTAAATGTTGTATACTAGACGTACCTATAATTACAGGGGTCACTTGACCACCACATTTACTCTGACCACTTGACTACAACGCCAACTTAAAATAAAACCAACGAGTTATCGCCCTTTGAGGTGGAATATTGATTTCCACCTCAAAATCACTGGATGGAGCCCGAGATACACTACTAACATCTGAAGGTTATTTTATACAACACTCCGGCAAACCTGTTTCCAATTATTTAAGTTTCATTGGCCACAACGGGTTCGATGATGATAATGATTGTGTATGTGTCGCTGCCATCTGACAGTTCTATCAGACAGAATGGAGAACTACTTTAATGACAGCTATGGGATGTGTTCATCCGGCGGGATTCAATGTTGTTGTGGATGTCACAGTTTAGCAATGTGTATCGTGTTTCCGGTTAGTTTGCTTTTAGCCACCTTTCCTTCTCCTGTCATGCTATACCCATAAACGAATGCACATGTAGCTCTAAATTTCGCGATAGAACATAGTGTTCGTATGTAGGTTTAAGCGACCAGAAACATAGCAGGATGAACACCAAGCAGCAGATGGGCCGACAACATCAACACCTTACAGAGATGCAAGAATGCATTACCAAACACAACAATTTTTGGTACTAGGGACATAAACTACAGCTTTCCAGTTTGCCAGGTCGCATGAAGGAAAACAGTGCTTTTACTGGTTTGAAAGTGAATAAACAAGACCGAACATATTTCACGTTATTTCTTTTTCCCCCGCACCCGATCTCCACCACTTCCGGTTTAAAAGGCTCTGTTAGGTGTTCATATGAGACCTAATGGGTATATGCTTCCCCCCCCCCCCCCCCCCATTTTAGACAAATCGGCCCTCGAGTGTGATGTGGTGAATATAATTAAGCACTAATAGTTCTTTTAAAACTTTTCAGCCCATGCTGAGATTCGAACCCGGCGTCTTGTGATCCTGGGTCACGCCTCCCTGAGCCCATATCTAAATCTGGGAAAGACCCAACCGTTTTGAGTAATTACATGATAAGAAAATAATAACATGATTAAGGGACACTACTAGAGAAAATGGTAGCAAGAGTAATCACCCAGCTAGGAAATATGTAGGTCAGTTTACGTGGCTACAGATCACGGAAATAAATAGAGGTAATGCAGGGATACAACCTGATAAATAGAAGTGGTTGATTGAACGGGTGCACTACATTCTCATTTGTAATAATACGCAGTAATTTCGTTGTCTTGTCTATCAGCTATCGAGCCTACCGTTTAGTTCCCTTTGCTGGTTCAGACCTTGCCGCGACGCGAAGTGAAAAGCTGCAGTTTATGTTCTAGTGCAGTGGTTCTCAACCTTTTTTGGTCCGTGCCCCCCTTCACCATATTTTCAGAACGTCATTCCCCCCCCCCCCTTTCGTATTTCTTTCCTATAAATCCCACGTAAAAGTGTACGTAAAAATGGAAGCTAAATTTAATAACACATACTAGAACAAGTCTGGAAGTCTACATAAAACGTTATAAGATGAATTTCAGAAGGGCAAGAAGTACAGAACTGTAAAGTTTGGAGGGGAAACACTATCAAGTAATAGGTTTTTGTATTAACGCGATCTTGAAATAATCTTAATCCCCCCCCCCCCATGGAAACCCTAACCCCCCCCCCCCCCCCCCCCCCCGAAGGGGGGGGGGAAATTCCCAACCGGTTGAGAACCACTGTTCTAGTGCTAGCTGTGTTGTGTCTTGAGTTGAGTTGAGTCACGAACCAACATCACAGCATTCGGGACATTCCCATACGTGCTCCGTCCCCATCTGCAACAGCTAGCTAAAAGTCCCAATACTAATAGAATCAGTAGCAGTCTGATTATATGTCGGATACCTGAGTGTCGGCCAGATCTCCTGGTTACTCTCTGCAGCAGCATTCCCTCCAAGCCGTGATGATCTACATGTTCTTCTGTACTATACACACGATTCCAACGAGCCCCGACCACATCTGCCTTATATTGTATCAATACCCACCAAGGGGTGTAGACCCAGCCAATCTATCCTTCTCCTCGTTATTAACCACACCAGCATGTCCTAGGGGGAAAATCCAACAGATGATAACTATTTTTGATTGTTGATTGGAAGTCTGCCAATCTTCCCGAAGTATGCCTGTCTTCATCTTTCTCATTATATTTTGTGAGTCCATTATAATTATGACATACGTATGCTGTTTTGTCTTCCAGCCAGCGGAACTCCGCCGTGACTGCCTCCACCTCCATTCTCAGACTAAATGTTGTGGTATCATATGCCAGGTTCTCCTACACCAAACACCGTCCACCAACCTTTGCCACGAACCCCCCCCCCCCCCCGGCATTTATTGTACCTCTTAGCACAAAGCCATCCGTGTAGATGATTACATCGTCTGGTCGGGAATTGTCGTGGATCAGTTGTTGCACCTCCCATTCAGTGCAGCCTGCTGGCCAATCCCCTGTATTCCCGATCTAATGTTATTATGACCCTGCACAGGTCTGACCTTTCCATTGTTATTCTAACTCACTCCTCTCCTCTTCCAATGCTCTCAAGCATGCACACTTCTCTGATTATGTCCTCTGCCTGAGCCATCCACAATTTCCCTTTGATCAGCCGTGTTCCTTGTCTGTGTCCAGGGCTTCGTGCAGAGGGTGTTTCGTGTCTGCAGCCATTCGGAGATCTGATTTAGCCTGCAGCATCTTGAGCCTGTCTGCATTCGTGAATAAGGCTAGGGTGTATAGCGTACGCACTAAGAGCAAGTGTCTTGTGCATCCAAGTATCATATGCATAGCTTCATTCTGTATGCGCTCGTTTCACCAGCTGACTCTTTGTCACTGCGAGCAACCCAAATCCACACTCAATTACTGAGAGAATTAGATGTTGATAGAATATGAACAACATTCTTTGCTCCATGTCCATTGCTGCCATGATCTTCAGCACATCGAGCCCCCTCTTAGTTCTTGTAACAGTAGCTTCCACATGATCCCTGAATTAAGGCTTCTGTCAAAGGTAATTCCCAGGTTTACTCTCTCTCTCTCTCTCTCTCTGTTAACATTTCTGCCGTTTATTGTAAGGCTTGTGACGTCAACCTTAACAATCCTATTGTCTAGAGAGCACCATAACACAGACGCCATATCTTTGTTAATGACACGACCCAACTGTGTACACCAGACGATCACATTGTTAATGTCCCATGCAACACTTCATACTTTCTCTCCCCTGCTTGTACGCAAGGACATCATCTGCAAATGTCAGTATACTTCTAATCTCTAGTGCTTCAATTCTTGCAATCTTGCTTGTGTACACT
The DNA here is from genome assembly GCA_963921405.1 of Cepaea hortensis. Taxonomy (NCBI): domain Eukaryota; kingdom Metazoa; phylum Mollusca; class Gastropoda; order Stylommatophora; family Helicidae; genus Cepaea; species Cepaea hortensis. The sequence goes on along the minus strand of OY992880.1, from coordinate 42,496,690 downwards.
TTGAATAGCACAGGCAGATCCATGTGGTAATCCTTGGGTAATAATGCATCCATCTGAGGTATATGAAGGTTGCATTGTCGCAGCCTTAAACGACTGGGTGGTTGTCTTATGATTGGGAGGTTGGTCATAACAGTCTCTGTGAATATGCCAGTGCCTACCCCAAGCCTCAGCCGTGTTATTCAATGTTTAAACAACTCTGGCTTACATGCAAGCAAGTTGATTAAGAAGATAAATGACGTTAAGCGACGATATTTTGGTACAGCTAGTTTAGACAGGAGTGAACTGATTGACAGCATTAACAAGGCGTTACCACAGTTCCTACGTGATGTGCAAACTCAAGCTCACTGGTCAATCCGAATAAAATTAAATAAACATGTATTCTTAGATCCTGTGGTGAACCAAAAATTACAAACTCGTGGACCTAGGCAAGGTGATCAGTAATCACAGACCACGTGCATAATATCCCATGTATGAATGAATGGGGAAATAAATAAAAAATAATAAACATTACACAATAACGGCTAAAGTAAAGTAATAATATATATATTATCCCGCAAGTCACCAGCGGGGGACGAACCGCTCACAGTTCTCGCCCGCTACGAGACTCTGCGTGATAAACGGGATTACGGAGAAAGTGTTGTAACCCCTCGGCCAGAAAGGCCGGCAGCTATTTACTTACTAAAATTTAATATTTAAATTTACTTTATCATTTATATATAGCGAGGGGACTTAACTTAAGAAAAGTTATTTCAAGGGGCATAACTTTTAATAGCATTGCTATATATTTTATATATAGATTGTTGCATTGTTTTCAAAGATTTATAAACGCTTTGTCTACAGTTATTTACAGGCATATGAGTTATAATAAATAATGATATAATCTTTAAGGCATTTTCAAACTTTTCATAAAAATAATGCATCTATTTAAATAGTGAAAATTTTCTAACTCATCTTTTTATGTTTAAAGAAGTTATCTAGAGTCATGTAGGTGATTAAAACCAGTTTTCATTAAAAATAATGGATGGTGTGTGGAAGGACATTCATAAGTTAATTTTTTGTTGTTGTATGAATTTAATTAGACGCTCCCCACCAGGAGCTGGGCGAAGCCGGGCCGGGTCAGATAGATAGACAGACAGACAGACAGATAGTCGGGAATGGAAGCTTATATGACTACTTATACGAATTAAATGAGATGCTCCCCAACAGGGCCTGGGCGAAGTCGGGCCGGGTCGGACAGACATATAGACAGACAGACAGATAGACAGACAGACAGACAGATAGTCGGGAACGGGAGCTTATATGACTACTTATATGAATTAAATGAGATGCTCCGCACCAGGAGCTGGGAGAAGCCGGGCCGGGTCAGACAGGCAGACAGACAGACTGATAGTCGGGAACGGGAGCTTATATGACTACTTATATGAATTAAATGATATGCTCCGCACCAGGAGCTGGGAGAAGCCGGGCCGGGTCAGACAGACAGACAGACAGACAGACAGACAGACAGACAGGCAGACAAGCAGACAGATAGATAGATCCCCGCCAGGAGCTGGGCGAAGCCGGGCCTGGTCGGACAGACAGATAGACAGAGAGACAGATAGTCGGGAACGGGAGCTTATATGACTACTTATATGAATTAAATGAGATGCTCCCCACCAGGGACTGGGTGAAGCTGGGCCGGGTCAGACAGAAGGACAGACAGACAGACAGGCAGATAGACAGACAGACAGACACATAGTCGGGAACGGGAACGGGAGCTTATATGACTACTTATATGAATTAAATGAGATGCTCCCCACCAGGAGCTGGGCGAAGCC